>CM068367.1:117146572-117746572 GCA_034769895.1 Magicicada septendecula | reverse complement strand
GTGGTTGGATTATTTTTCAATGTTCTTCGATATTCTTGCATCAATTATTGTGGTTCAACAGATGTCTCAGGCGTAGTTGCTTGTGCTGAATCGTTTCATTAATTTAGAATAGTGTTTTTTTTGAATTGTAGTTACTAATTTTTAAAATTTGCTGGACATTATTTTTGGTCATCTACTCTCTTGAAATCCAATTTAACAATTACCCATCTTGTTAATTCGGTTACTCTTAGTAACCAAGTCATTGATGAGTTTTTATTGGCTAACCTAGGTACAGTTTTAGTAAATAGGCTAGTATTAATTATTATTAGTTCTTCCCTTTTTTAGGAAAAATACTCCTTTATAATGTTTAACTATAATTACATTTAATTTATACAATGTTTTTCTTCACATCTTTACATAAACTTAGATACTTGTATTTTATAATTTAGTGGTTTTTAACTTGGTTTATTTCTGACTTATACTTCTGTAAATGTATTATTACCCTAGGCACTATTTTATTTTCCACCATCTCTTTACTTTATTCTAATTAGCAATTATTAATTTCTTATATAACCCTGGATCCTTCAAACATAAACAAAATAATCTTTTAATTACATTGATATTGCCTTTGTGGTCTAACAAAACAAAACTACTACAACTTATTACTAAACTTATAGTTTATTACTATAATCCTGTATCTTCACTATTTGTGATTGATGTCTTTTTAGTTTAAAATTTACATATATCTTACTATGCTGCACTTTGTACACACCGCACTTCTATGGTAACACTTAGTACACTGTTTTTTTTTTATTGCTAAAGTGTTTTTTTGTACAAATGTTTCATAGTATGATACCTAATCATTCATTTCTGACTTTTGGAATGGGGTAACTACTGACTTTTTTATTTTATGTATTGTTTTATTTTTATCAGTATTAAGCACCGATTATGTAATGTTACAATATATATAATTACAGTGCTTTATATATTTTTGAGTAGACCAGTGATTAAGGCTTTGAATTTGTAACAGGTCTCCATGTAGTAGTAATGTGCACATCACACTGTAATGTACTTATTGAATATTGCATAATTAATTATAATGAATCAATTTGAGTGTTTGTGGTGTTTTTTTAAAAATTTTCCTAATGTCTAAAGCATTTGTGTCTATTTTTACAGTTAATTTCACGAGTAAAGAATGAACATGATCATGGTCAAGTTAAATTCAAATTACATAATTTTCAATATTATACAAAAACCACACACACACTGGTTAGTTTAGTTCCGCCTAGTGCAAATTCCTTAAAATGTGCTCTGGTTATACTTGTTCAGTATTTTATTATAGAGTTAACGTGCAAGCTCCCCCCCAACTTTGATAAAATTGTGTTAATGGAAAACAATATTGTAAAATTCCAGAACTAATGAAGGGAGAAATATTCAACGTGAATATGAAATTGACTGAACGGAACTTTATCGCGTTGACACTCATACACGAGTGATCGCACAGCGACTCGCACAGCACTGCTCCCTGGGTGCACGCTGCACTTGACCAACCCTGATGAATGCATTCCATTTGTCTATTTCATATTTTTATTGTATTTCACATTTAGCCTGCGGATGTATTTTCAACGTCACGTGCATTCTTTTGTTGTGCTGCATTTAATTGGGTGATCAGTATTTTTTTTTTGTATTCGTTTTTTGAAGACTTCAGCGTTCCATATTTATTTGGAGAGTAAATTGGAAAAAAAGTTAAGGGTTTTGTTTTTGCGGAAACAGTTTGTATATTACAGTTAACCCCCGTTATAATTGACCCCGTTAAAACGGACCCAGCTTATAACGGACAGATCTAAGGAACATGGAATGCTGAAAAATGAAAGACAAACAGGCTCGAAAAATTAATAACGCTTAACGATTAATAACGCTGGATAATGTGAGGGAAGTAAAAGACCACTTAGAATGTGTCACTGAGTACGTTCAGCAATCAAAAAATGAAAACATATTGTTCTATTATGATCATTTGCGACACCTTCCTAAGTTATTAACATTGAAAATGTTTGTAAGGACGTGTCGCACATTTGCGGCCGATCGCTGCCCAGTTTGTATATTACAGTTAACCCCCGTTATAATTGACCCCGTTAAAACGGACCCAGCTTATAACGGACAGATCTAAGGAACATGGAATGCTGAAAAATGAAAGACAAACAGGCTCGAAAAATTAATAACGCTTAACGATTAATAACGCTGGATAATGTGAGGGAAGTAAAAGACCACTTAGAATGTGTCACTGAGTACGTTCAGCAATCAAAAAATGAAAACATATTGTTCTATTATGATCATTTGCGACACCTTCCTAAGTTATTAACATTGAAAATGTTTGTAAGGACGTGTCGCACATTTGCGGCCGATCGCTGGTGCGTTATCGAAAATGGGAACCGGTGAGTTTCCATAGAAACTACTTCTTTGTTGTCAATAACGTAGCACACATATAAAACTTCGCTTATGAATGCGACTACATTATACATTATAATCTGTACATTGGTAAATGAAGAATGAATTCATTGATTGGTGAATGAACATAAATATATATATTTTTTAGATTTATTGAAGCATTTTTAATGCCCTTCTCTGTGCATTGTATTTGTGCAATGCCTGTAAATTTTTATTAAAGAAATTAACTCTAATCAATCAGAAACAAAAATTAGTAATTTTTTAAGCCAGTAAATATGAAAAGAGATTCTGACACATAACCATCTTATTAAAAAAAATAGATATTTGACAAAGTTTTAATTATAATTAAGACCACTTCTCTAAAATATAAACTGTTCTTTACAATTGAATATGTTTTCATTACAATTATGTATACAAAATTGTGTATGAGACATAACTGTTTATTATTGCTGTGGTGCTGTACTGTTATCTATTTTATATAAATACAGACTAAAAATAAATAGTTTCTATTTTATATACTTTGTTTAAATGAGTCATGTACATATTATAAAGTCTACTTGGTATATACAACGGACACCTCAGAGCCCCTATTAGTCCATTTTAACGGGGGAGGTACTGTATTTGATGGGCCTATAATTTTACCCAGATATTTATTGAAAGTACAGGAAAACAAGGAATTTTTGATTTAGGAACGCCTTTAATTCGTGATTTGTAACTGTTCTTTGTTTAGTAGAATGTTGGTAGAACAGTTGCTTCATATCGGATTAGGTAAGAAAAAAATATCTTTGTAACGGTTAAAGCAAATATTGGAGTTCATGATAAGATTAACTATGAAACTGGAGATTGAGCGATTTCAAATAATTGTTATTAGGGTAGTATGGCTGTCAGCGAAAAGGCCGACGCTCCACAGGGTTGCGACCGAAACAGTTTGATTTAAACGGCCAATCACTGCACAAACGATTCGGTCAGAAGAACGTAATAGCTACCTGACCGCACACGTTTAACCGTTCCGAGCCATTGACTAAGCGTTCTGAACTTTTCTTGAAAAATTGGATTGACCATACTAAATAAATTACTGCGTATAACTAAATACACAGTAAAGTGATTATATGTTGCCAGCTATATACTTGAACTAGATAATTTTTCCTAACAATATGATGAAAGTGAGTTGAATAAATTAAGAATTTTCTTTATTAGAGGTCTTATAGATGACTGACAGCGAGGAAATCCGGCTATAATACTGTAACAGGAACACGGAAAAGAAGATGGAAAAACAATTATCTTTCTCGTAGAAGGCAATCTTGCACGTAAACTTCCGTGATTTTCGTTAATAGTATCAACACTGTTTTTCGGTTGAACACACGTCTTTTTTATTACTTTGAACACCAAACGTTTCGCCCATACTACTATGAGGCATCCTCAGTGGTTCGACTGAGACAGAGCACAAAGTTACCCCCCCCCCTATTTACACAGAAAGCTACGCCCGCCATGTTAAAAACAAGCCCAAAATTACAACAAAGTAACCCAAAAAAGTTACAATAATTATTATTTTAGAAATTAAAACAAAAAACCAAAGAAATATTTAATCACAATAATATTTTACCATTTCATCATCATCGTCTTCACAACACAGCATAGGCCAGATGCTGCCTGTTCCGCCTTCAAAAATTCTCCAGCCATCTCTTCCTGGGTCTACCCACACACCTGTGGCTTATAGGTTTGTATTTCCAGACTTGTTTGGCCAATCTGGAATTTGACATTCTTTCTAAGGGTTCTTTCCACCGGTTTTTATAATCTTTTATTGCTTCATTCAAATGAAGAACTTGTAACTCGTCTCGTATGGCCTCATTCCTTATACGGTCAAGTTTAGAACACCTTTTAACTCTTATTAAGAACGCCATTTCCGAGGTCTGTATTTTAATCTTGTATCTTAGTTATTGTCCATAATTCACACCCATAGGACAGTACAGGGACTGCCATAACTTTGTAGAACTTTAATTTTGTATCTCGACGTACCTTGTTTCGAAAAATACAGTTGATTGTCGAACAGATCGTCTTGAACTTACTTAACTTAACATCAATATCATAATTTCTGTTATAGCCAATACCATTTCCCAAATAATTGAATTGGCTCACTTGTTCTAGAATCCAATCGCTAATCATTATTTTGGTTCTTATTAGCGCCATGCATCGAAATGCCATTACCTTTGTTTTTACAGTGGAGATTTTCGTATTGTATTGTTTGTAAATCCGATGACAAAACAAATATTTGCAAGTATTTATACAACACAAATTTTCCATTTTAATTATTACGATAATTCTATTGCCATTTCAGTTTTTTAATTGATGCAAGCATTTTTTTTTCAAAATTAATTTATCAGCAAACTAACGGTTCTCTTCCCTCTCTGGATACACATCAAATATTTGACACAAGTCAATGTTTCGTGGTAATTCTGGATGTAATGAAACTCTCTTATAATTTTAGAATTCCATTCTTTTCAAAGCATGTCTAATCGATTTTCTTGTATGTTTATCTTATTTTGATCTGCCACCATGATTAGTCGGCAAATAGGACAATCCGATTCTCGATAACAGCAAGATTTTTTACGTTTGATTGATAGTGGTAATTACGAACGCCTCTTATGTAAAGTCACTCTTTATTTCATTTTTAACATGATAGTGTTTTTAGGCTGGGGGTCATTCTACAAAATGCGTGATGCGTCATCGAGAAATGTGACGCTTCCACACTTTCGATTCCCCACAGTCTAGAAATCTTTTGTTTACAAAACATTATCATGCCTCGATGTTTCGGTCTCATCGAAATTCTTTAAGCGCGCGCGCGCGCGCGCGCGCGTGTGTGTAGGGGGAGAGAGAGAGAGAGTGAGAGAGATTAACATTGGCTTTCCTCTCTCTATATTTCTTTTTATTTTATTTGTTTCTAAAATTAAAACCCAAATGGCTATTGGCTATATGGCTATTAAATGAGATGTTTGTTGATAGACTGAAGTCTGCAACTCAAAACAAATGTCGAGGACTACTGTCGAAATCGTTGTGTTGTTGCATGACAGAAAATGCTGTCCGAGATATTGGCCCATTCTCTATGTAGTCCCGAACTCGCCCGTTCAGACTGTCACCTATTCGGTTCAATGAGGGACCGTCCATTCACCTCGGATCAAGACCTGAAGGAAGCGGTGCTTGTGTGGCTCGTTGCTCAAACAAAAAAGTTTTTTCTGAAAGCATATAGAATCTTGTACGCCGATGGAATATGTATGTTGAAAGGCAGAAGCACTACATTAAAAAATAATGTTATTGAAAGTTCTGTATCTTTTTATTGAAATAAAATTTGTTGCTACATTGAGGATAATTATTGACTCGCCTTTGTAAAAAATATTTCTCTCATACGGAAAAAAATTGTAATTGAAGACATTTGGGGTGAGCAAGGCCAAATGACAATAATAAACAGAGTAGGCCTATATATTGATTTGAAGTATCTTAGACTGAATCATGAGAGACAGATTGCATCCAGGAGGATGCAACCGTGAGAGAAAGACTGAAGAAGAGCTACCGTGCAAAAATTCGTATATAAAGGAAAAAGTGATTTAAAAAACTTCTACGTGGCTGAATGAATTCGTTTTTATTTGTAAGCAGTTTTTGTCTTCACTATTAGAGTAATATATTAAAATACTAGACTTCTATCAAAAAGACTAGAGACAAGAGTATAAAGAAACCGTTCACGTCATCAGAGCAAATGTAGGACGCGTGCTAAGGCAATGACGTCACTCTAAAAGCTGCTTCGCACTTAAAGTTATGTTAACATTGAAACCAAACTGAGAAAACCTAGGGCACCATAGCTGATCTAAGCGTATTGTTGCTTTTAGTGTGAATCCAACTTAATTCTTGACACGTGAGTCAAAATACAGCGTTATTTGACTCCACACACACACACACACACACACACACACACACACACACACACACACACACACACACACACACACACACACACACACACACACACACACACACACACACACACACACACACACACACACACACACACACACACACACACACACACACACACACACACACACACACACACACACACACACACACACACACACACACACACACACACACACACACACACACACACACACACACACACACACACACACACACACACACACACACACACACACACACACACACGCACGCACGCACGCACGCACGCACGCACGCACGCACGCACGCACGCACGCACGCACGCACACACACACACACACACGTCGCTGTCACGTGAACAGTCCATCGTACTTGTTTTGTTGTGGTTTTGAGCTCTTTGAATACGGTATAGTTTTACACTACTGATAAGATTCATCATCAGCCGTGGCTCTACAACCCTTGGTGTGTCTTGGCCTACTCCAAGAGTCGACTCCATTCTGCCCTATTGCGTGCCCTGGCTTTCCAGTTTCTTATGTTCAGGTTTCTGAGGTCCTCCTCTATCTGATCTTTGAATCCACTTCGGGTCTTCCCCTTATTCTACTACCCATTTGTTTCTGGTAGAAAATATGTTTCGTAGGCTGTGGAGAATGGAGATTCTCTCTATGTGTTTAACCCATCTTAGCCTGTATATGTTGATTATCCTCACAATGTCCGGCTCTTTGTAAAGATGGTATAGTTCATAATTATAGCGCCTGCGACACATTCCATTTTCTTGTACTCCTCAAAATATTGTTCTTAGAATCCGTCTTTCAAAGCATTGTCATCCGTCTGTTTTTTGTCATCGTCTAGGTTTCTGAAGCATATATCAACACTGGCCTCATAAATGTTTTGTAAATTTTGCATTTCGTGCATCTTGAGATGAAGCTAGATTCCAGGTGCTTTTTTAATCCATAATATGTTTTATTTGCGAGATATATTCTTCTACTTATTTCAGAGTTGGTGTCGTTAGTGCTGTTTACCTGGGAGCTAAGATATATGAACTCTTTTACTGCCTCTGTATTTTTTATGCCTATTTCAAGGTTTTTAAGGGTTGGGTTTAGTGGTAGTTTGATGGTAGCATACATATATTTTGTTTTCTCCAAGTTTATCTGCAGTCCAATTTTAATTGAGGCTTCCTCCAATGCTGTAAAGGCACTAATGAGGTCTCGTTTTGTCCTGGCAATTAGACCAATATCATCTGAGTATGCTAAAAGTTGTATACTTTTGTTTAGGATCGTACCTCTTGTGTCTATTTGGGAGTCCCTTGTCGCTTTTTCTAGTGCTAGGTTAAGTAACAAGCGTGACAGGCTATCTCCTTATCGGAGTCCAGTTCGAGTCGTGAACGAACGTGACACGGTTTCCTGCACTTTAACTTTACATTCTACTTTCCAGAGAGATTCTTGGATTAATTTAATTGTGTTGGTATCCTGAATTCCTTCAATGCTTTTTACAGTGCCATTCGGTCCACACTGTCATGAGAAATCTTAAAGTCAGTGGTGTTTCTATACCAAACTCTCGTGTTTTTTCCAGGACCTGTCTAAGCATGAAGAAGATTTGATCGATTGTAGATTTCCTGGTCGGAAACCACATTGGTATTTTCCAATAACCTGTTCTGTGTACGGTTACAGTCTATATTATATACGCCAAAACTTTGTAGGCCATATCTAGGACCGTGATTCCTCGATAGTTGTCACAAGTGAGTTGGTCTCCTTTCTTGTGGATAGGTACTATTATACCTATATACCAGTCTATCTGATAAGATTACTAATATTTCATTTGATCTGCATAATATTTTATTATAGAGTTAGCATATTATAGTGAAATTTTCATAAATTAGAGTGACTGTAAATTTACATTGTAAAATTTCAGAACTACTGAAGGAAAAAGTGTTTAAATATGAATGTGAATTCGTCATAACGAATTTTAAGAATTATCGCCACCAAACAGTGTTGCCGCTGACATTCACTCATGAATGGTCGCTGAGCGACTCCCATTGGGCGCACACTTTTGACTAATTCAGATGAATGCAGCCCACTTGTCTGCGCGATATGTTTATTGTGTATCAACAATTAACTGGCGGGGGGCGTATTTTTCATGTCACATGCATTCGTTTGTTGTGCTGCATTTAATTGGGGACATACATTTTTTACGTTTTTTTTTAACTGTAGCGTTTAACGTTTGTTTAGAGAAAATTGGAAAAAAGTACAGTATTTCTTTTGCGATACTCTTTGTAGAAGATTAAAAAAAAAAATATATATATAGGCTACGAATCAATTACTGCCCTCCAGGCATATAGTGTTGATACACAAAAACGAGTAAAAAATGTTTTTTCATTTCAAACGCGGATCATAGAGAAGCGCCCCCCCCACATACACCTCAAACACTATCACTATGTATACAAACGTAAACGAGCGAAGGCTTATCCAATGCAACAGATGAAACTCATCTATACAGATACAAAAATTGTTTACCATCACCGCAGATCTGATTATAACATTTTTGAATTTTCCGTCATCCAGTGTCTACGTTTCTAGGTCGTTCTTTAAGGCATGCTCACTGTTCCACTTTCTCTTGTTCTTATTTGTTCTTTCTCTCCAGCTTTTCCTTGGTAGGTTTGGTCATTTTCTGCTTCGGATTGCCAATTCAACAGTTGTTTTAGTGTTGTGCGTTCGGTCATTCGTTAGACGTGAGTTACAAGTTACACATAGCAAATCAACCGTTTATTTCTAATGCCAACTGTAACTGAATGTCTAACTTTCAATTTCTCTAACCCCTTATATTAGATGTGTTGAACAATACAAGAATGTGATATAGTTGCTTACTTATTTGCTGCATTAGAACATAGTGGGGGACAAATGGCTGTCTACGGGGACATGCAACTCTGTTTCCGTTTCCTTTGTTGCTTTTTTAATGGAGATTAAGCGATAGCTTTCGCTTCAACAATTATTACTTAACATGTGGAAAATATAAAAATTTTCAAATACGATGATATACAAAGATTTTTAAAAGAGTAATTATGCATAACGACACCGCCCGGTGGTTTTCTAACTTCAATTCCTGTATATATTTCTTTAGTATTCTTCCAATTGGTCGGTTTTCATTCATGCCAACAAAATTTTGATCCTCTTTTTGCTGTTGTCTGGTGACACCATATTATATAGGCCATCTATCAGTCGGGATTACTTTATTTACTTCTATTTACTTTATCGTCGTTTAAGACCGGTGGTGGTCTTAAGATCGTTTAAGAAGATGGTGAAAATACAGAAAGGCCTTGTCGAGAGCGAAGCGACTAGCAGTTTTGCAAGAAGTGGTAACAAAGTTGGTGTTAAGATGGCTGCTAATAAAACTAACTTGAATGCTTATTTACTTCTATCGTGTCGATCATCTTCATTCTTCTCTAATTCATTCATTTGTATTTTTATCCGAACGTGTAGGCTTACAAATTCTTCTTCAGAAACCAGTCTTCACTGGTTTCAGTTTACCCGAGTTTTCTTTGTAAACTGCAACAGGTACTTAACAATACTTTGCACTATGATATTGTAAATTCGTTTTTTTCTTCCTATATTTCGACTCTAGGTAGCAAGGTGCAGTATCCGAATGGCTATAAGTTTCACCTATTACAATCGTGTGTCTCAGCTCTGAAAATTTTATTTTATTTTTTTGACTGATAAATAAAACTTTTTTTGACGCTATTATTTTTGATAAAGTGCGGTAAGGTGCAAGCAAACGTCAGCGTGCACAAAGTTAGGTACTTGCAACAAGTTAAAAATTTACTTTTACTGTTTTGTCCTCACACCAAATAGATTTCTTGGGAAACTAAGACTTTTTAAAGACAACCATTCTTAAATGACAATTACTCATACAGTGATAGTAATGAACTGCATACAATTTTCGTTTTACTTAATATTTTATTATAATTTAGATTATAATTTTTGTTTGTTTGTAACGGTTAAAATGATTGTTTCTACCAGTGGCGGCTTGCAGGCAAAATTATTGGTTACTCTGCTGCACACAACTCAATTAATAACAAAAAATGGTATAAAAGTTAAAATCAAGTTTCTTTTACGTTCCTGGTCTTTACTCTTTTTGTTTCGTCATTGCGTCTATTTTGTTGTAAAAATGTCGTCTTTAATAATTATTATAGGTTTTAGCTTAAATAGTTTTATAACGCTTTAACAAACGTATAACTCGGTTAGAAAAGATAACGTGACGTTCACTGGTAAGTGAGGCTGACGGTGACGTGCCCCTCCCTTGACCAGAAGGTCAAGAGCCACAGGGAGATACTTACGAGCTGCATACGCTGCAATTTCAGTCCTGTCCTATGGGTCAGCAAACTTTCTGACTTGCTTTTATGTTATCAAACTACTGTGTAGCAGTGACAGGCAAATCTCTGTACAGATCGGGACGGACACTACTGTTAACACGTTGTTTTGTGCAGACCGTGGAAGTCTCGTCCAGTTAATACGTGTTTAATCTAGCATGATTAAAACATAATTCACTCAGAAGTAATGAAAAGTGTGAATATCACACACACACACACACACACATTAGGTCTATATACTATATATGTATGTATATATGTATATATATATATATTTTTTTAACAACAGTTACTTGGGAGTGCTATAGAGAAAAGGTGGGGTTTTGTTTTAAATAAAATGCTTACTCATGTTGAGTTTGAAAATAATTAAAAAATTTATTAATAAAAGTCTCGAAATTTCGTATTAAAAATTCGTTACTATTATTTGCATAATGTGTTTTTTTGTGTCTGCTCGGCTTACACATAATTATTGTAAATATACAAAATAACATTTTCATAAAATATTCATAAATCTAATACACAAAATATAAATTAACATACACAAATAAACATGTATAAATATAAGTTCTTATAATCTAAAATGCGCTCTTGACTTGCTCAGACATTGTTTTTAAATTGCATTTATTTTAAATCATGTCTTTTAATTATTACTTTACTTTGTGTATTGTATATTAAATGTCAATATAATATTAAGGAAATATCAATAAAATCTGGAATCAGTAAAATATCTATAATACATTATAATCTTAAAAAATAATAAAAAACTTTGCAAGTGTTAAAAATCATTATAAAAACTGTGTAATCTATTACCCTAATTTAACAATATAAAATTTACAATTATTACTATTTACATAATTAGTGTATAGAGTCTATCATTGTCTCTTTTATATACTCTTTTTTAACGTCATTTATGACCCGTTTGTTGACAAGTAAAATGGTTTTATGTCACCTTATTATTAATGAGGTGATACTCTGTGATCCCTCGTCATGATCCTGAGTCCTGTGGCTTTGTCCAGTGACGATCCTTCGTCGTCCTCTGGTCCTCCTGGAATCCGTCGTCCGGTCCTTCTGGTCCGTTCAGCAACTCAGATGACTCGTACGGTGTTACTGCTCCATACGTACTCGGATATCGACCTTGCTATGCAGTCGGGCATAGCCTTCGGCTGCACAAATGTTTCAGTAGACTGACTCGAGGCTCGCGATGCCTTGGTTATTTATACTTGGGCGCAAAAATCAAGTTTCGACAACTCTGAACATGATTTGGATGGTCAGAGTTTGTTAAGCGTCCCTTTACAGATTCGTTTATTTTTTGCACTTATTTTAATTCTTTTCGCAACATGCGAAGTCTTTTGGTTACGACACGATGTTCAAAAGATCGGAAATTTTCTTGTGTATAATCGTATATTAATAGTTTTTGCATACTTTAATTATTCTGATTGTTGTTAACTTTTATTTACTCTGCATAAAAATCCATTGTTTGTTTTGCACTAGATTTTACACGTGTGAGTCTGTATATTACTAATACCGTGGCGTAATTCGTTTTGTCACATATTTCGCGCACTTACCAAAATTTAAATAAATAGTTTGTTACTTTACATTTATTCAAGGGTGAAGTCATTTTGTTCCTACTTGTTTCACACACACACATATATCACTTACACTGTAACACACTCTTAGTTTGTGTGTGGCGATATATGTCGGTAGCAACCTGTACGTTCGGTCTCCCCCGTTCACTGGTTATTTACAGTTTTCAATATCCATTTTTATATATTGACAGTATTTATTATTCATACTAATTTTGCAGTTTTTAATAAATTGCGTCAATGCTCAGTAACGTATGCAGATGGACTGAGATATATATATATATATATATTTATATAAATACAACTACAGTATATTTATAGATAATGCCATGATTGTATATATGCACTGATATCAGTGTCCACTGCACATCTACAAAACTCGTTCACGTTTTTTAAAGGATAAATAATTTCAATTGTAAGTACGTCAAGTGACGTGGAGAACCCACATCTTTTACGACATGAATATCTTTGCTGGTATGAGGATTTTGTAAACTTTGATTTGGGAAAGAATGATTTTGTGTTAGGATTTTTATACGCGTCACTGAAGGTAATGTTCACGCTCATATAATATTATGTAGGGGGCTGCCGTCTTTCGCACTATCACAGCAACCGATGCGGGCCGCTCTATAATTTCTTCGCGGCATCCTTTTGTGGAACATTTTGTAAACTGGCCAGATTGATGTACGAACGACGCACTGCCGTAAATAAAAAAATTTTGCTTACGCTTTTAATTGTTTTCTGAAAAATTACACGTACTGAAATGATACCGTATTGTCGAAAGACATTTCTTTAAGAAACAAACAACTGTTGGCTGATATCAATAAATTTGTATATAGATTCTATTGGACAGTGTGTAAGTGTGTGTGTGTGCTTTTATGACTTCTGGCGTCCTTGTAATTTTCGTCCGTTTTATTTTTTTGAACGCAGGTGAACTAATTTTGAATGAATACACTTGATGTGCTGATTTGAAAAAGTTCTTGGATTTTGCGAATACAACTCCACTGTTTTGGTGTGAAAAAAATATTTAAACCTTTTTATAATTACATCTGCATATGTGGTTTAAAAACGTTATTTGATGTTTAAAAATGCACGACACCGTCTTTTGCTTAGTTCGATGTCAAGAAAGAATTTGAATGAACTTAATTTTTCTGACTTCCTGAGGCTGAAACATTCCAACCCCTGACCATGGTTCCAGTTTGCTGTATTCTGATAATCCTTCTCGGTAACTCCTTTCGGTAATTATTTTGGTCAAAACCCTTTTAGGACTAATTTTACTTTTACTTTTCCTTATGGGTGGGAGCCTTTGGAAAAAAACAAGCACATTCAGACATCGTTATCCCGTCATAATTATACTGTGTACTTTTATTTCAGTACAATACAGTAGTTGGAGAAAATGTGTTACTGATTTTGTGAGCGTGCGCGTGAGCGTGTGCGTACATAGTAGTTTTTCCAGTTCAATTCTTTTGGCTATCTTGCGTTTAAATTTACATTCTCTATTTCCGGTAACAGACTATGATCGAATTTTTCATCAAAATTACACGTTTTTGATCAATGAAACGTAATTTTTTCTAATGAAAAATAACAGGCCAATAGCCGTAGTTTGTTTTTGAAAGATTCAGAATTTTACATCAATGTTTACACTTTTAGCTAGGCTGCTTTCTTCACAGCTGTGGAGTTCTCCTATCTACCCTGCAGAGCGTTTCTGTTGTATCGTTCAACTGTTGGACAGTGACCTGCCCTAAGATTTTTCATTCGTATAGATTTTGTACTGTTTAAAGCCAGTTGGTGGTGATTCTTTTAATATCACCTGTTCAGAGCGTTGGTAGCCTTCCTCTGCTACTCTTATCAATCCTTGATTCAATTATCTCACACGTTCAGCGATTATTTCGTATTCTGGTGACATTCAATGCCAATTCTATATGTTTTATTACATCCTTGGTACCCGTCCTGCTTGTCAGATCACCATTGTTCTTTATGTTTCCGATACCTAGTACAGATTTTCCCCGTATAGGGGATTCAATGTAGATTTTGCAATAATAATTTTATATATTATTTGTATATTATTATTATGTATATTATTCATGTTCCAAAATAAATATTTTCTTTTGTTTAACATAAATTCTCATCTTTCCTTTCATTACAATTTTTAAAATTTATTAAATTATATAAAAGTAATTGTACTTGTATAAAAAGTCGGCCATATTGGATCCACCATTTTTAATTTTTGGTATAAAATTATTTTTGTAAAGTCACCTCAATTACTTTCTAATAATTTCTGATGAAATATCTGTAAATTTCCCTTGCTTAAGATTCTTTACAAGGATATTTGTCTAAAAGGTCGGCCATATTGGATCACCCATTTTGAATTTTCCATTTTTGACATCAAATTCGGGTTCAGCAACATCAAAAACATGTATGTACAAATTTTGGAAAAAAAAATGTTTATAATTCGCTAAGATTTTTAAATTTGTTTAAAAAAAATCAATTTTTTTTTAAACATCCGTTTAAATAATTAACAAACAATTTCCAACCAAAACTAATTGGGGAACATTTTACCTGAGGGCATTTATAAACTAAATCAAAAGGTTTTGAACAAATACAAGCTATACACATTTATTTCCAAATAATGCATGTTTTTGAGCTACACTGACTCCACTAGTACGTCTCACTTCGGGTTTAGACGCCATCGCTTTACCGCACAGAGTTCCTAATGCTTTCACGGCCGGTGTCACATAGGTGGAAACATTATTAGGCCGTGGTCTAGATTTTTTGCAGGCAGACGTTTCGACCTCACCATCGAAGGTGGCCTCCGATGATGAGTAATGACAGTGACTTTTCTGTCAGCATAATATCTAGACCACGGCGTAACAGCCCGGCTGATAATGTTTCCAACTGAGTTAGTATTGCAGTTTCTAATGTTAATTTGGAGAGCACATACTGTCAAAGTAGCGTTCTGTTAAAAGTTATTGGCCTTTGTCTCTTGAATATATCTGTCAAAGCCTCCACACCCTGCTCAAGCCAAAGTTGACCTTCTTCGAATTTCAGAAGTCGATTACACAGACGATCTTGACTTCGTGATACAGACAACCATGTTTTTCTGGTAACTGTAGGCCTACTTCATGATCCAGGATAGTTAGATGGTCACTCGATATTAAATTCGACAAAAAGTTCTGGTTGAGACTAAGTTTCTCACAGACTGTGTTAAATCGTCAGTTTTGAAAGCATATCATCCGCGAAACAAGTATGGGCTATGTTACCTCCCGTCAATAGCAATTTTTCTCAGTCGAGCGGTTCGAAGGCGTATCCAAGAACAGCGATAAACAGATTTGGAGAAAAACTATCAATCTGTCTGACGCCGTCTCTGATTCTTACTCTATTGCTGTTTTCATGCAGTTTGACAGATACTGTCGCATTGTACACTTACGTATTTTGCAGTCAGATATACGCCGACAGCTGTCTAGGTGTTAGGAATTGTGACGGCAGTGTGAGTTAAATATAACAAAAACACACACTGGATCTAATACGTGGATAGCCTGGTAAAATATGTGTACGTAATCTGCGGTTTGTTTGTTTAATATAAAGCTAACGCAAGCACGTCAAGATTGAAACACCTGTATACACACGGAATTAAAAAAAAAATCAATAAATAACAGCGGCAGCGCTTCTTTCAGCAGCTCACTGATAAACTGTATTCATACGTCACTACTGTGTCGAGGTGACTTTAAATGTGTACAGGAGAAAAGTCTTCCATCAAAGTGAAACTTGTAGCGCAAGCTTTTTAGAAGATGAATTGCCGTCGCTCCCCAAAACATCGCCGTGGCTCACAACGTGTGAAATTCGCGAAGAGTTAAATGCCGTTTCGGGCTATCACAAGGCTGATTAGTTGAGTAAGCGGCGAGTTCAGCAACTGTAGGTTCGACTTTATATACCGTAAGGTCTGCATTTGTATGCCGGTGATGCCACCTCCATGGGTGGCCGTGTACGTTGGGCCCTCAAGCCTTAAGAAGACTTTCTTAATGAAGAATATGTTTAATGGCGTAACGATGCCATAAAAGGTGAAATTGGAATTCAAATTTGATATTATGGATGCCATAGAAGTTAAAATATTGAGCTCTTGCATCGTATGACAGTAGAGAGATGGTCTGTTTAATTCTGGACTTCGAAACGAAGGAGAAAGAGAAGAAGGACTAAAAGATCGTGGAGGGACGAAGTTGATGGTGTAGTGATGAGTGGAGAACTGATCACGAGGATTGGATGGACGGGAAAACAATTGAAGACTGAGATGCAAGGAATGGCGAGAATTGTAGACAACTCGCTTGTGTTCAATATGAAGCTATTCGGCAAAAAACGACATGGAATGCGAAAGTTTTCTCACACATTACTAAAGTGACTTCTTACTCTCCCGAATAACACCTCGGCGGGACAGCTCCAACTGTCCGCATTTGCCAATCTGACGAGCCGCGCGGGTATGCCCGACATCGCGAATCTATGGGCGACGGTTTACAGTTTCTGCGGAATACCTGAGCACAGCAGTCTAGAAAAACAGTTCTTCTTCTTCAGCATTGGACCTTACGGTCCTTTGCGCACTCACTGATCTGATCACCTTTTCCTTTATCTTCCGATGTTGCGGTTTCCTCCGGGAAGATAAAACATCAGTAGCTTTTGTAGTTTGTCCTGCACATGGTCTGTCCAACCCCGTCTGTACTGCTTCATCCTGTCACTCAGGTAGTACGTTCCGTAGACGTTCCTTATGTTATCATTCCTTAGCCGGTCTCTCCGAGGTATTCCAAGTACAGATCTTAGAAACCTCATTCGACCACCCTGTATTTATTGCTTACAACGTCCGTGTCTCACTACCGTAAAGGCAGCATGCAACTGCAATCATTTTATAAAACTGTAATGTCGTCTGACATTCTACTTTAATAGTCTTCCTATAGTTACAAATATGTAGTTAAACGGCTCTATTTTTTATCGATATAAGTTATACTTCCCCTGCATAAGAAAAGTCATGTCTAAGGACTAGAATACGTTTTGGAATTTTTTTTTCAAAATTCCTTAAACATTCAATTCTTAACTGATTCCAACAAACATACAAAAAATATATATATTTCTAAGAATGTCTAGTGGTGAGATTTTGAATTTCAGCCGACAAAAATTTTCATTGCGCCATAAACGTGTGAACAAAACTTCAAAAAAATTAAATTGGATTATAAATGTTAGCTAAAACAACCTTTATAAAAACTTGTTAAATGAATCTGGAATTAAGACAGAAAGGTTTGTTGCGGTCGCTGACTAAGCACTTCAAGTTTGAATGGAAAATTGAAGAAACGAGTACCCAAAATAATGGCCCAGTGAGTGCAACTTTCAAAAAGTTTTTAATATCTGTACAAAGTGATACGAGAAGAATTGGGAATTGGGAATAGAATCCTTTTCGAGTTGCTTTTTAGAAATAATATATTTATGTTTTCAAAAAGTTTGATCGTACCCGTTAAGAGTCTAGAAAATATTGTATACAAAATATTTTTCTAGGCCTTGGGCCGACCGGTCCCGGGTGTTTTGATCTATCTCAAGGGGTTAGTGTTCTTTTGTTGACTATTCACGTATAACATATTTTATGCTCGTCACCTTCGTAATGATAACGTAAAGCCATCAAAACTGGGAGGGCTACTTGCGTAGCTCCGAGTTTTTGTTTCTGGGCTTTACTGCAGCATATCTGATAAGATCGCTCGAGGTAGTCAAGGTATGGGTCCGGTAGTTGGTCTTGAGTAATAATAGCGAATTATTAAAAGTGATCTGGTCCCAAAGGAAATACATCCACTTCATCAACGTTTTATAGACATACTTCTTTGTCCAATAGGTTTGTATTGCCAAACTTCCTTAGGCAATCTGCTATCTGGCATACTATTCATATGAGCAATTCGTATCTCTTTGTTCTCTGCAATACGATCTTGGATATTAAAAGTTTCCAACTCTTTGCGTATGTCTTCATTGTGGAGTCTGTCTGTTTGCGTTCAGCTTTTAACAGATCGCAAGAATCTCATCTCCAATGCCTGTATCCTGCTCAGATGTTTCTTCACCGGAATCCAAGTTTCAAAACCGTACAACACAGGCACAATCATTACTTTATACAATTTTATGCCAGTCTTTTTCCTTGTTTTCCTCATCACCGGAATAAGCGAATCACTTATTTGCTGTAAAGGAAGAAGAAGAAGAAGAAGAAGAAGAAGAAGAAGGAGGAGGTGGAGGAGGAGGAGAGGAAGGAGGAGGAGGAGGAGGAGGAGGAGGAGGAGGAGGAGGAGGAGGAGGAGGAGAAGAAGAAGAAGAAGAAGAAGAAGAAGAAGAAGAATGTTAAAAGTGATATACTTGATACGTGTCAAGATTTACAAATAGTATAAAGAGTTTGAAACACATATATGCTCTGAAAATAAATAAATAATTTGTAAGAAAAAAGTAAATTTAATTTAAAATAAATATTTATTGTTTAATATATAAATACACACAAACTTGTCAAAAACTGGCTTCCTTCGTTTCTCTCCTTCTCCCCCTACTCACTCTCTTTCTCTTTCCCTTGGCAATATCTGCGTATATAGAAGACAGTGTCTGGAAGGCATGGTGTAATCACACAGTAATCGCTTTTGTAACATAACAGTGATAGTTGAACACAATAATGGCGACGGGCGGATGGATGTTTAACACCGTGTAGTTAATCCTCTGTAATTACATTGCGACCAATATTGTCACTGTTAATTTAACAACAATGTATTAGAATTACTAAGGAACTCGGACCAAGTTACGAAGTTGTTATCCATGTTAGTGCTGTGGTTTTATTGGGCGAGAGACTTAATGTTTTATAAATGTTGATATTTGGCAGATAGTTAAAAAACTACTGAATACATCGTTGTTAATTTTTGTTATAAGCTCACACGGCCGGTATCAATATTACCAAAGTGATTGAAAACCGGGCTGGTAGGCCGTAGTCGGTTGCTATATAACAGCGAGATCGTCGGCAACGTTTCAGATCTCACACTCGTGATCTTCTTCAGGACACAAAACGCGACAGACTTGTGAAACGATACCCGACACCTTTTTGGGCTAACCTTTTCATAACAGCCCCGTTTTTAATCATTTTGATAAGATGACTGTTAATCCACAATTAAAAATCTTTTGTCTAACAGAAGGGATAGGAGGAAGATTAAATGTTTTGGATGTGACAACATTGCCCTATTATACATTTAGTCTTCTTCTTCTTCCGACGGCGCTACAGCCCATATCGAACCATGGCCTCAATTGACATCTTTCAAGCATCCCGGTTCAATGCCTCTTTCTCACCCAAAGTCTAGCATTTATAATTTTCTTGACAACCACACATCCTCCCCCTTCGTTTTCTGATTTCTCAATGGCCGTTTTCCTCCTGGTTAGCCCCAATACACTTTTTTTGGGGACTCTGTCTTCCGGAATTCCCAGTACGTGCCCTACCCTTTGGACATATTTCAGCTTTATATGATTCGAGAGTTTGGGTTCCTTGTAGCCAATACCTAAACTCTGAATTGTGTCTTTCATGTTTCTAAAATTATTACTAAATACTGGGCTGTTAGGCCGTGATCTGTTGCTATGATTTCTCGACATCGTCAGTAGCGTTTTGTATCCCCCTTCGGGGATCTTCTTCAGGCCGCAAAAAACAACACAATGTACAAAAACTGTAGCGGCAGATCTTTGCCGAACGATACCCTACACATGTTTTAGGTAAAAGCAATGCCGGGGGGGGGGGATACGGAACGTTGCCGGCGCTGTAAAGAATTCATAGCTACCGACCACGGCCTAACAAACCGGTATTTAGAAATAATTTTGAATTTTGGAAATGTTGATACCGGCCTTGTAAGCTATAGACAAAAACTTCATGTTTTTACTTTTTTAAAACAAAAGATTTAAAAAAATTAAATTTTCCTCTCAACTAAACTAACTCAGTTATTTTAGTCATAATGCAGCTGTGGCAAAATTGTTTAACTACGTAGTTTTCACTGTTATTATTTTTGTCAAACATCTGAAATATAACTAATTAAGGTTAAAAACAGATGCAAGTTCACTCACTAACTTGGTTACGTCCTGATATGTTCTGAGTGTAGTGATAAGAAGAGTTAGGTTTCATATGGTAGATTATGTTTTACACAGAGTTACTTTAGGCGGCTTGAAATATAACGATCCTTATGTAATGACTGGATCGTTGCGTCCGTGCGTCTATGCAATTCTAAAGTAATCGAGGCAACGAACATTATTGGGGGTAGGGCGACTTTTCAGTTTTAATTACTCGGAACGGTTACTTATGGGTAAGTTTGTTTCAACAAATAAAACAGTCGGTCTAAACAGATGTCTTATTTCCCGGATTCAACCCGTTTCTTATATTTCAGTGGTGATGATCCTCAGTAATAAAATTGTTCTCAAGTAGATTTCAGTTCAGAAAATTTCAATATAATATTTCCAAAACTATATTTTTGGCCCGAATGATTTAAATTTTCTAAAACCTCTACTGTATGGATACTCTTGAAATTTTCCAAATAAAAATCTGCCTTTCCTTAAGTTTCAAGTAAATGAAAGTACTGTCAGATACTTCTTCTGAATTGGACAGTCGTTGTTTTTCTCGATTGGCTATTGTGAGTACTCTCAACTTACCGGGACAAAAGCGAATTCCACGGTGATCGTCCGTTTGTCGCGAGTTCACTTTGCCGAAATTTACTTTACAAAATGCAGGTATACTATTACTATACTGTACTATGAGTAAATTGATTAACCCATTTTATAAACTTCATGCGGCTGTAACTGAACAGTAAAACTGATGTGACTGAAACAAAACTCGTTTCTTACAAAACGTAACTTTTTAACGTCTTCAGACGGTCATGTCAAGTTGCTATTCTAATATAATAAATACAGTTATTTAATTGCTGTAATTTATAAAAATTCAATAAAGACTAATACTTAGACTATTTATTATAACTTGCACCATTATAAAAATTTTAAATAGGTTGAATATAATTTGCTGAATATAATAATTTAATTATAAAATTATGAATTTCGGAAACAAAAAAGCTGTCAGTAACAAATAATGCAAACAATTAATTACTTTCAAGTTAAAATACAAGTGACAACGTTAAAGTGTGTGCGTGTGTATGTGTATATATATATATATATATATATATTTCAATCACTTTCTGCTACAAATTTACAAATATACAAACATAAAACAGAAAACAAACTAATACCTGAACAAATACAAATCAATACAAAACATGACACAATATTCAAAGCACTCAACATTGAAAATACACAAAAAACACACCACAATCACACACAATAAAACCAACTTGAAATACCAGAAGCCAACAGGAAGCCACAATAATAATAGTCGTCCAACAACACATATGTACTTCACCAGACAAAAAAACCGGAAGGCTGAGGATGGGTACAAGATAGTACCCGAAACATGTTCCAAATAGAAAAATAACATCTTGAGGTAAATTTATGTATAAATATTAAATGTAATATATATATATATATATGTATGTATGTATGTATGTATATGTATATTCCACTGGTTTACCAGCTAGCAGCGATATCTAAATCTCAAGGAATTAATTCGCGTTATCGTATCAGTGGACAGAACGTTTATTATTTCAGCTAAATGAGGGGGATTATTAAAAAAAATGTTGATACATTTTTGTCGTACTTAAACCTTTTACTGCGTCCACAAAAAGTATCCACTCAAATTTTCATCATGCGCTGTCATGTTAACTTTTATACCAACCTGTAAGTAACCAAATGTGCGAAGGCAGTGACTCACCAACAATTACCATCGCCGTCATCGTCATCATGGTCATCAACTCCTCGCCATATTTACTTGTAGTACATAGGAGTCGGAGGCCTGTATTTAAGGGGGTGGGGCAAAAAGGGCGGCAGATTTAGGGGGATACAAGTTGGAGGTTAGAAAAATACGATATATCGACCATGGTTGTGAAATTTCAGTCTTTCGCGACAAGTGAGAATTTTTGTCGCTGGAAAAGGGAAAACATATGCGTTACACTGTTAACAAGAGAGCAGGAAAAGCGTGTTATAGTGGAAGCGATTGTTTGTTCTTTTTTGTACTTTAACTGTATCATATTTTTCTAGTTTCGCGACAGTAGTTTTCGTAATTGACCTCAAAATTTATTATTCACAAATGAATTATTCACACTGACTTAGGCCTGTCTATTTCTTTGAGTCCACAGGTCGGGTCTTGATGAGTCATCAGTTGTATGTGAGTGCTTTCATTTCAAGAGTTTCCATTTAATCCAAGAAAGTGAAAAAATTTATTTAATTGCCTTCACACTTCTACAAGATATTAAAGAAACTAAACATTTTAAGTGTTTATCCGGACTTAAACATAACTTATAAAATTTAATTACACCAGTTTCCAACTGTTGATTTGAAGAGTCATTCTCAGATCTAATTCGAAGCATCAACTACTTAAGAGCCATCCAAACACAGGATCGCCTCAGCCACATTGTTGTTCTTGCTACTGAGTCTGACCTGACAATGAAACTTGATTATGAGCGTGGATTAAGTTGCTTGCTGAAAACGGAGCAAGGAAAATGTCTATTACACTCTAAATTTGGGGTTCTGTTTCATATTATTTATGGTTATGTAAGAGACTTCTCATAAAGCTAACGTAATTTCCTAAATCAGTCAACTAATAATATTTTCTGTAATCATTCATATTCTTTTTCCGAGTATTTTCTGGTAATTAAAATTACTTAGAAAACAACTATTTTTTTGAAGTTATACTTCTTTAGGCGCGTTGAGGGTGAAAGTTTTTGTATGTAACGAAATGCGCGCGCACCATGCAACGGAAACGGAAAGTTAACAGGATGAAGTTAGCCGTGAACAACGTGCCTGAGGCCAAAAAACCAAAACATTTCGGTCGCGGCCCCGATGGACCTGCTGGTGCTGATCGTGAATGGATATATAATTTAAAAGCAACAATTAATAACCCGACGATTTATTTCTTCAATTTTATTTAGTTATTTCATGCCATCAACGTCTTGCTCATTTATATATTAAAGAAAAAGAAAATTGCTGCGCAACAATTATACATAGGGCAAGAATCATACAAAAATTCTATTACCTAGCTGGTGGTTTACACAATACAGTTGCGTTAAATATAAACACAGGCTTGTATTCGTAAATAATAATAATTGTGAAACATCACACACACACACACACACACACACACACACACACACACACACACACACACACACACACACACACACACACACACACACACACACACACACACACACACACACACACACACACACACACACACACACACACACACACACACACACACACACACACACACACACATCACGTGGTCAGCAAAACTGAATTTTTAATTACATCAATTTCTGTGTTCATTAGAAGTCTATTCAGAAACTTTCTGCAGAAACCACCGGGCAACTAACTTATAACTCTAACTCACTATAGTAATTAACTTTTCTTTTTAAATAACTTTATATACATTGTGCTGTGAAATATTTTTCGGTGACAAAAATTGTGTAACCAAATTTTAATAAGTGTTTAAAAAACATTTCGGTCGCGGCCCCGATGGACCTGCTGGTGCTGATCGTGAATGGATGTATAATTAAATAACTTTATATACATTGTGGTGTGAAATATTTTTCGGTGACAAAAATTGTGTAACCAAATTTTAATAAGTGTTTAAAAATATTTGAGGTTAATTTTTCATAAGTATTAATTTCAAAAGTCTTTTTTATATTAAATCAATAAAAGTTTCGATAAGTATTCTGTCATTATGTTTGGTTTAATCCAATAATCTAATATATATTTCTATATTTTAAATTATAGATCACACTTAGTTATTCAGAAGTCTATCGAAAAGTAAATCCATTACTGTAATACACTATTCATAAGTATTTTGAGCTATTCGATAATAAATTAATTTTTTCTCTACTAAAATATTATAATATTGAATTTAAATTAATTCAATTGAATTAAATTTTTATCTTTTAGTGTATAATAGTCATATTATAAACACACAAACACACGTTTACATGCTATAAAAAAATAGTGGTAAATAAACCTCAGTAGTGTAGATTTGAAGCAACTTTTATGCCTTCCGATCTACAACTATATTATCACCTATGCGAAAAGATGAGCCTGAATTCAAAAATCATGCAAATTGTTATAAAGATATTAGGGTCAATCTCGAAAATAATGATTACTCTGATTTTGATTCTTTTTATCAAAATAACAATATTTCCTCAGACGAAGATTATTGCAATATACTTCGAGCTGGAATTAAGAGGCCAAGAGTTTTTCTCAAACGTCAACCATATGAAAAATGGCATAATAATAACGATAAACAAAAAGAACTTTTGCTATATGTCATCTCCAATCTATTAACTCCAAACCGCAATCCGTTCCAAATATTTTTCACGGGTCCAGCTGGATGCGGTATCTATAACCGATAATCGTATTTACCATCTCCCTTCACTCCTCTTATCGTTCTACTCGTATGAATTTTTAGCATGCATGTTAACCCTTAGTTTTTCAATCACGCCAAAGAAGTATAACTTCTAACGCGCGTACATAAGTACACGCACCCACAATTGTTTGTTCATATAAAACAAAGAAAAATATAGAGTGGGAGAGTGACGTGAAAATGAAATAGTCTTCACTTTTATATATATTTTGGGGGCAGCAATTGTTTTTATTTTTACCCAGGAGCGTCAAGATACCTAAATACGGGCTTGAGTAGGAGGATTATGGGGCTGACACATTGATTTTAGAGTCCCTTTTCTAAATCATTAAGGATTCCTCCCATGATCGTAAAGGCAGCGGAGGTAGGATTTGTTTTCTGGCGGTCTTACTCCCACTACATCACAAAACTGACATCAAGCTTTTGGGTTTAATAACAACCTATCAAGCCAGCGGTTACGCTTCAGTACTCTGAAGTCGCGCTCCGCCTCAACACTTCGTTGTCTCGGTCCGGGTCTGCTTCTTCGGGTCCAGCCTTTTCTCAGATCTAACAGCCATATCTAGAGGCCACACACAGAATTTAAATCTTGGAAGTACAGAAGAAGAAGACGACGAAGAAGTAGAAAGAGAAGAAGAAGAAGAAGAAGAAGAAGAAGAAGAAGAAGAAGAAGAAGAAGAAGAAGAAGTGAAAGAAAATGAAGGAGAAAGAAGAAGAAAAAGAAGATAAAGAAATCTTGAAACAGAGGGAAAGGAGAGTGAAGGATTAGCAAAGTAACAATTAAAACACGTTTTTAGAATGCAAATATATGTTTTAATATGTATAGAAACCATCAAACCACTTCCTTATCTAAAACAAAAGTTATGGCTTTTTCTGGAGGAAATCATATTAGAACAAAGATTGTCATATACGACTTGCCAATAGAACAGGTGCCAGATTTCAAGTATCTAGGGTGCAGCACTACATATCAAGATGATATATTGCGACAGTACAAATAAGTGATGTACTGAGCATTAAATATTTAAATTTACCTAATAAACTGTAAATAATTAATAATATATTAGAAATAAGCATGTCAGGGATTGCAAGCTTGGCTCAGACAAAAATATGAACAGGTGTTTCGACCTGAATCGACGTGCACACACACACAAATGTAACTGAAAGTGTGTACACCAGTATTTTGCTAGTGTGTGTGAACGCAGGTCTATGCAGGCGAGTTTACCACCCCAAGATGAATAATTGCACAATTATTGTTTTTCCGTAATTATTCATAAACTATAATTAAGAATTAAAATCCAAAACCACAATAAAATGTAATAAAATTTACTAAATACTGTGTACGAAAACTACGCGAAAGTGCCACACCGTATGAGTGTAATAGTGAAATAACTGTGTACAAATCGAAAGGGTTAAGTTGCAATGTCCAAAATTACAGTGAACATGTGTTGTAAAAATAATTGTAAGATAAGTATAAGAGTATACTTACAGGACTCTGCAATTCTCAGAAATATAAGAAATAGCGAAATTGACAAAGAGTGGGGGAACTGAATCCAGAGACAGTTTCTGACATGTCGATTTCGTACCACTGCAGGTGTCGACCAAGACATGGGTATAAATAGGACACGCAAGCTACAGTGGTTCTCTTTCTTAAATCATCCACGGTGCAGCGGGAGCTTATGCCCGTCCGCACGGCGTATTTATTTATTTTATTTTTTGTAAATAGTTTAAATTTTCCAGTTACATACAACTATGTAACTAAGTTGTAAATACAATCATTTTTAAATAATAACAGCAGCACATAAGAAGAATTACATAAGAAGATCCATTGACGTCAGAAACAGCAAGAGGAGAGTTCAAGATGAAGTGATACGACGCTGGATAAGAGGAGAGTTCCAGAGAGTGATTCGACGCTGGACAAGAGGAGAAGAGAGACAGCCGACGCTGGACTGCGAGACGAGGACAACTACAGATGGATCAAAATGATCGAGTATGATTGACGACAATAAGGTGATAAACAACTAATTTATATCTTAATCATACAATGAACTCAAAGACAATTAAAGACATTTATATTTATTTAAAAGTAAGAGCCAATGTTTCTTGTAAAGTAGAATTAAAATCATAGATGTTTTAGAAATACGATTAACGTAACAAGAGCTCAAATTAATATGAAATAAAATGAATACAAAGCATTTAAATGAAAACAATTAGTATTCGAGATAAAACAGTACTGAGAAACAAAAAGATAAATTCAATAACTATTAATATTTTGAGTACATTACAATATATAAAAGGAGATTTAAATATTGATATTTTGAAACACATTAATCGACTGAGTAGTCTGAAAATGAGATTTTTCTGTAATACAATAATTAGTAGAATAGAATATTTAGTCAGTAAGGATGTGTATAGCATAAGCCTTACGGCATAATAACAATTAATAACGAATGTTTTAAATCGAAGTCAGTGCCATGTGCACAATTTTTAATAATATCAAATAAATTTGAAATACCGTTACAAGTTACATAGAGTTCTTATTGCAGATACACCTGAAACCCAATTTAAATGTTATATTGTTACATAATTTGTCAATCTTGAACGTGAGACCGGTCACGCTAAATTTGTGTATATGTATATGTATTTATGTATAGGTATTGTTGCATATTTGGCTCCCAAAGAACGTGGGGCTATACAAATTAAAGTACATATACAAATTTACACACATAAATACGTTGCAATATAAGGCGTTGAAAGCCGTCGCTTTGTGGATGTATCATTAAACACTTAAAGAAGAAAACAAGGAAAGAGACCCAATTGAAATATTATAATGTAACGGTCATATCTCAACTACTGTATGGTAGTGAGACTTGGATTAGAAAGGCCAAAGATATATCTAGTCTACAAGGAACGGAAATGAGGTTCTTGAAGGCTGTAAAGGGTTGTACCAGGAGAGATCTTATCAAAAATGTTCATATTAGAATGGAGCTAGGTATAGATGAAAGCTTAAATGAGAAAAATCTGCCGGTACGAAAGGGAGTGGCGGTTACAGGTAGAGAGAATTGATTCAACTAGATTTTCAAGAAGAGCTCTGGATTATCATCAAAGGGGGAAGGGAAGTGTGGAAAGACCCCGTAAACGATGGTTGGATGAATTCCATTGAGACTGAAACAGACTACTAGCCTAAGCCGCAGAGGATGACATCGATGACGATATGTATAGAATGTGACTAAGTTAGTACAAGATTGTTGAGAGGTAAAATCGTTATTACTAGTTTGATACATTTACACTAAACTGGATAATGATCGGTTGAAAGTAGAGTTCAACATCTGCAAACGAAATTGTTAGAACGAATTTAGAGGGTAAATACGTAATCAACAACTGAACATTTATAATGGAATAACTACAAACGTTTTGAACAACTGTTGTAGTGATGTGTGGCTGCAGAACTTACAGGACTTGACAACAATTTCGATGGATGTAATTTAAACATTATTGTCTAGTTACAAGTGAAAGGACTGATAAGAGACTCGTAACCAACAACATTACATTAAAACGAGAGAGACTTTATATGTGTCAAAACCGTGACAGAATTGACGGTAATGATATATGGTTACCTCCGTCTGCTTATGTAATAGAGTGCTTAACGTTATCACGCTGTAAAATAATCATATAACAGTGATACGTCTCTCTCACCAGCTCAGACTATGTAATAATATTATTCACACTGTGTTACCGCTATGAATTCTCGGTGAAAGCGTCTTACCTTACTCGTAGTACTGGTGATAAGAGCGTTACTGTTCAGTGCCAGAACAATCGAGATTAAGGGTCAAATTTGTTAATATTTGGTCGCTCCGTTCTTGTTCCAGCAAAGATAATTAATGTGAACAAAAGTTCGGAAGAGGTCAGTTTTATGTAACAGGAATAAGAAGCGTAAGCTAAGTTAAAAATTAAGACATAGGTAAACTAGCAATTTACTTGAAAGATGCAGTGAAATGAGACATTTAAGAAAGTGAGTTCGCAACGAAGCGATGCTTAAGTTATACAAAGCAATGGCGGTTCCTGTTTATGAATTTAAAACGCTGCTTGTAAAAGAAATGGGAATTAATCAGTCAAACCAACCATTTGTATGTTACTAAGTGTAAACTATACTACGTATTTGAAATTCAACTTTGAGGATGTGAGACCATAAATATTCCAGAACAAATTGATAAGGAACATAATGTTAGCAACAGCGATGTTTATCGTGACCTTGAAAGCACTGATTCGCTCTCAGTGAAAGCAAATGATTCGCTGCTAAATATGACGTGCGATTAGATCAACTTGTCCAAATGGACGCGATCCAACTCTTAACCAATGATATTGTCACGAGAAAACCGAAAAGGTCCGAACGCTTCGCGCTGGTACAGTGTACATCATAGTATGTGATTGGATATCAGACCAGATAAAAAAAAAAAATTGGATACTATATTAAATAAACTTCAGATTTTAAGTTTATAATTAAAAATTTTTATTGGTCATATAAAGTAAAAAAGTATAGCAGATAGTTTCTTTTAAAGTGGAACCTATATGTGGCTACTAATCAGAAACGTGCATTTTCAAATTAGTTGACAACTTGGTTTTGATTTGGTTTGGATAACTCAGGCAAATGGAAATAAATTCAAACGGAGAAAATTGTTGACTTATGCTTCAGAGGGAAGCGAGGATATAGGAAATTCACAATTGCGATGGAGAGGAAATCTTATTAAATCAGAATCGTCTTAAAGCAATGTATCGCTGATGATTAATCATATTAAGTACTTGATTTTAAAACAAAAGCTAGGGTACTTTTCGTCTTATTTTAAACCTGCAAAGTGACAGGGTCATTCACTTTTTAAACCTAGTGGTGATGTACAAGAAGCTATTGAGGGTATAGAGCAATGGCTAAAAAGATTTTTAAACTAGCTAAAAAAAACACACTCTAGTAGGAACTAACGTTGTTACAAGAAAAGACAGGAGTGGGATTTAAAATTAACTGCGGAGTTACGCAAGAGGACACACTTTCTACCGCACTGTTGACGCAAATCTTAGTGGGTCTAAGAAAACATGTAACGACAGAAACGCGAAATTATGGACAGATGATGCAGCAGTCCTGAGCAACATCTAAGCTGAATTTGTTGAGAAAAGGCGGCTTCCCAAAGAAGCGTCAAGTATGAACCTCGTAAATAACAAATATGTTGTTGCAACAAAGTCACCAAAGTAATTTAGTTATCGAGTAGCACACATCTGTATCCTAGATTACAGTTAAATTCATGTAATTAGGGTAAATGAAACTTATAATGTTACTAATACTTACAGTAACTATTAGTATGATGTTTGAATACTTAGCGGAAAAATATTACCACATTTATAAACATTTAATGAGTTGTAAAGGGACGTGTAACGTATCGAAGGGATAAAGATATCTAAATTTGAGGTATATAATTTATTGATTATTTAATCAAAAATCCTCTTATCAAAATTGTGTTAGAATTTTACAAATTCTAGTTTTAATTACAAAAGAAACTATATTAATTCATAAACTTATGAACATATACCAATAAAATATACCAGTCAATAAAACTTATTCGATATATTTTATCCCGCTTTATATTAAGATATAAATAAGTTTAATATTTAATTAATCATTATTAATACATTAGTGATTATCTACAGTACACAAGCTTATGCCACTGGTGCTTATTGATTGCCAGTCCTTTTGCTTTACTCAAATTTTCCCCCTTTCACACTAGAATCGTCCCCGCTGCGTTTTCTCAGGTTTCTTTCAATCTTTATTATTATCCTGACTCCACTATCTTATTCTAGTTACTCCAATATCGGCTAAACTTCCAAATTTATTTCTTATTTGTCCAATTCTGACTCCGTTCTTTTTCAGTTTCTCCTCTTTACGTCTCAAACATTTAATTTCTACAGTTTACATTCTACTTCCTTAGTTCTTAGTCATTGTCACTGTTTCCGGTTCGTACGTAATTAGTAGCCTATACAATGTTTTATATATTTTAATTTTTTAATCGTAATTATTTTCCACTGTGTACCCATTTGAGTAAAAGTCATCTATTCAGGTGTCTGTACTCTATCCACGTGTCGCTCGACTTTGCAAGTCACCGTACAACCGGTATTTAAAATTTTGTTTTAACCAAAATTAGTTTTTAGATCTAAATTATCTCGCATAATCCAAAATTTAGATATATAAACTGAAAGTCTAACTTAATACACATAAGACTTATAGTGTCCGTGGTAACCGTAGTATGCAGTATGCAGTAGTATGAGACTGCGTCTGTGACATCACGGGATAAAAATAATACGAGTTGTTTTGAGAGAAGGATATTGAGAAAAACCCACGGGCGTATGCAAGATAACAAGAGAACGTGTTGACTAAGAATCAACCACGAGTTAGGCAGTTGGAGCACATAGTAAGATTCAGCAAGACGAAAAGAATAGCATCGATTTGGTACTTAGAAAGAACGGATGAGACTGCAAGAACGAGAAACGAGAATGAAGATAAATCAAAACAAGGTGGATGGATGCTATTACAACGGTAAGGCTTTAGAGCCGTAAGGCATCTAAAAGGCAAGGCAAAGCAAATCACTACAAAGCTAATATGCTGGAGGGCCAGGATTCGATGAAAAAAGAATATGAAACGCAACGATTGTAATGATGTTCAGTAAACAATTTACTTTGAATCAAGTTTTGTAACTGAAACTATGAAATAAGGAAGCCTGTGTTCAGTAGTTTCCAGGAGACTAACGTTTTAGGAATTCTTTCAGACTTGTGGAAATGTTGTCTACGTAGTCTGTGGTGGTCCAGACTGCTCTGTCCACTGTGTGTAGTCCCTGTAAAGTAACATATATAAAATATCGTCCTCTGAGTACTGAACGCGCAGCGTATGTTTTTTGAAGAGAATTTGATTAGCCTATTCAGTAGTTTCATATTACTATTGATTGTCTCCTCAAATGGTTGTATTCTGACGTATTTATCGTAAAAACAAAAACAGCGCGCTGGGCAAACGAACTGTCCAACTGTCAAATGTTTGCCGACTTTATCAGATGTTATTTGCTGTACGCGGTGAGTCACCAACTAACCGAAGTTATCCAGTGGAGTTTTCCTTTGGCAGTGACCTTGCAACTTAACGTTTATAGATTTGTTATTGTCAACATATTTTTGTAAACAAATACATTAATATGAAAAAAACGTACAATGAAAATATAATACTGCTGTATCGTAACTCTTCGTTTCACAATTTCGTACGGTTACGACAATTCACAATTACCACAATAATAAGTTATTCTGCAAATTTCTATTATAAAATAGAAATTCCGAAAAAAAATTGATTTTAAAATGAACAGAAATTATACTGTTGCACACCAGTGTAGAAAAATTCTTGATTAGCACTTTCAAGCTTCACACAGTTCACAGATCATCATCAAATCGGAAATATACGATAGTATATTTAAGATAGGTATATTTCCTATCTGATGATCATCTTTGAACCTTGAAAGCGCTAATCGGGAATTTTGTTTCTACAGTGGTGTGGAACAGTGTAATTTCTGCCTGCGATTATAACCACTAACACAACTTTATTAATTAAAGATTTTAATATGGCAATTATAACAATATAATAATAAATATATAGGATCTACGTATAGTATTTCTCATATAATAATAATAGTAGTAATAATAATTTTTTTTAGGAGGGCAAAATGCTTTATGCACCGTCAGAGAAAGTAGTCTGTCCCCTGGTGTGTGGGCTCGCGGTCAATCGATTCCTGCAAATTCGGTATGAGCCTTGCGATCCATCTAACTCTGACCTTCCTGTTCTATCGATCTTGCCAATGCCGGAGAGTGAGATCGCTGACTTCATGCTTTCCCCATCTCTTCCAATTACATCTCTTCTTTCGAAGAGATGCTTTCGCTCTAGAGCCAACAAGTCTACGGGAACCACTCCCTCTACCACCGGAACTACTGACTCTGGCACTGTCCGATAAGAGGATGCTACTCTGAGGGCTCCTCTTCTCTGCACCGATACCATACGTTTCTTGTATTTATCCGTATTTAGTGCATCGGCCTAGATTTTGCAACCATACAAAGGATGGATTCCGCGACCACCATCAACAATCGCCTCTTGATAACAGTAGGGCCTACTACATAAGCCTGCTGAGCTTTGTTGTGATGTGAGCCGTCTTATCAGCTACATACGTGATTTGCTCCCAGTAGGATAGCCTTAATCTAACCTCACCCCTAGGTATTTAACTGTCTTCTTTGTAAGTATAGCCTCAGTTTCCACTTGCACCGGTATGATTGTGGGGATCCGTCGCCAGGGGAGCAGTACTATCTCAATCTATTGGTGGCTAATTCCAGGCCGTGTTAATACTACTACTACTACTACTACTACTACTACTACTACTACTACTAGTACTACTACTAATAATAATAATAATAATAACAATAATAATAATATATTGATAATGATATTAATTTAGTATTATTAGTAACATATTATTAATTATATAAAAATACAGCGGTTGTCAAAATATAGAGCGCAACCTCAAGGGGCAATACTACCAATAGGAGGATGTAGAAAAATATTAATTATATCATTTTATTCTATATTGTTATTATTAGTTTATATTTAATAAACTATTATCGATTCATATCATCTTAACATCTTCACGCCGATTCATTCTTCTAGGATCTTTAGCAATTTCCTGTTTTTATAAACATTGGGGAGCTGGCCCTAATGCTCAACCCCTTTCCAGGAGCACCAGGATATTCTTTCTGGTTTTATTCCTCTAGCATTTGGTGATCCAGCACGATAATCTAATGGAGCAAAGGGAATTTTTCCATGATTTCATTTTGGAGGGTCCTTTTCCTACCTTTAGAAACACCACCGTAGTCATAGAGCCATCATCTTTATGAGAATAATGTGGGGACGTTCTGAGAATGTCAAATGACAGATATTTGACAGGTCCCTTCCAAAGAGACGGAAAAGAGATAGACCAAAGATGCCATGGAAGAAGAACATAGCGGTAGAAATGCAGGATAGCTAGATGCGGGAGGCAGTGACAACTGTAAAGCAACTTGATATAATAACAATAAATAACTGAGTAGCATAAAGTAGTTCTAGAGAAAAAAACACTTTTAGTTCACCACATAAGAAAAACAATGAGTCAAGAAATAAAATTGTTCCACTGGATCTAGATATTAACTTAATTGTTAAATTACTTTAAACAAAGTGTGAGCTAGAATTTGATGAGGCATAGAAGGAACAAACTTCGGTAAGATGTGTGGAATTGAGGGGGTAAATCGCTACTTGATGCACTCATCTCCAGGTATTCACTTAATTTCAGTTAATAAAAGTTTTTTGCTATATTGCTATACGATTACTTAATTTTTAATGTAGTTTTTGTTATTTTTGAATTTTTATTGGAGTTTCTTAGCATCTTTAAAGGACGCCTCGGAGAATTCCTATTTTGTACAATTGTTGTTAGTCTATAGCCTGTGTACCAAGACTAATCACCGTTCTTTGCACGTACGGTAAGTTCGTCGAATTTGGAGCGCTCGCTAAAATCGTATATCTAAGTGTACGAAACTGGTCACGCTTAGATCTGAATGACAGTATCACAAATGCGTGCTTGGAATTTGTTGTGTTACGACTAATAAATAATTAGAATGTACAAATTACGTTTTCTGATTCTTAAGGTTCTGTAACTTTCAAGCGAGCGGGAACGGTGTAGTCGTTGCGTGTTGTCTTGCTAACCACGCGGCTCGAGTTCGATTTCTACATCAGGTGAAATATAGTCGTGCCTGTGCGTGGCACTCCTGACTATTGTTACCTTTCTAGTTAGCCGTCTGTAGTCGGTTGTAGTGTAGGTACCATATACTCGTGAGAGAATCTGTATGTGCTCCCACAAATATATGCTGAACCATAGATTCGAGCATAGTTCTCAAAGAAAAAGAGATACTTTTAAAAGCTTTAACAAAAAAACATTTACCAACTTAGATCAACAGCAAACCTAGGAGCATTCATGAATCATTAAAACTTTAACAGTCTATATATAACGTTACAAAATATGAAAATACAAAATACAAAATTTTTATTAAAATTTTAAATTCATTGTATAATAAACTTCTAGCATTGTTTACACTGAATTTGTATTTTATATTGTATTGTATTGTATATTTTAATTGTATTGTATTGTATCTTATATTTGGTTATAGTACAATTTAACGTAACGATGACTCAAACATAATATTACTGACTTTTAGATAATTTTTAAGAGCCGACTATAGTAAAGAAACTAAGTGTCATCACCAGGTGCTTCACTAATTTGTTTCTCATCATAGCATTCTCTTTTCCCTGTGTCTTCGTAATTAAAGAAAATTCCATATGCTGTCCAATTCGTCCATTAAAAAGTATGAAAAGTATTTATATTCTTATTCATATTATTGTATTGAAAGGTATTAAGGTATTCTCATGTTCAGTGTAAACGTAAAGGCTACATAAAGTTTAAGAGGTAGCATCAGTGGCCCTGTAAAATGTTTGAGTAGAACCAGTTAGATGGTGAATGAGGGTTGTTTAAGGCGTTCATGGAATGAAGAAATGAGAACTGATTTAAACACAGTAATTTTGTAAGAAGAGGATGCTCTAGGTAGACAATGTTAAGGTTATCCTTGGGGATTTCGGGGTAGCTGAGAGTCCTTCCTGGGTAGGTAGACAGATAGACTGGAATTTAGATTAGTGAGTAAAAAAAAAGACACACAAAATAAATACTAGAATAAAGATAAATAATAGATTTAAAAAAGCAACAGAGTTTCAGGAAATGGAAGTGTCGCTTATCAGTTAGGTACACATATTTCAAAAACCATTGAAGATATTTTTATGAAACTTTTTTTCTGCTGAAAGATAAATACATAGAACATACTTTGGACCTAATTAAGTACATGCACTGATAAAAGAGTACTTAGGGTGATTTTTCAAATATAGTGCTTAAAAAAAAAAAATTTTTTTTACTTCTTTAAGAAAACATACTAAATATTTACATAAGGTATCATACAAATGTATGACGATATGACGATCCAGTAGGAGACAATCAACTTTTTTGAATCGGGTAATGGAAAAAAGAGAATTTAATTTGGAGACACATATTGCCTTTATTGACTGTGATATAGAACACCGAGTTAAGTTTATATCATATACTGTAGAGATGTGGGTTGGTACGCGCAACACCTGGTGCAAATGATTCCGTCTTTGATAATACCATCTCTGCCGATATAAAGTGTAGGCAGATCGACGTTATTCCGGAAATTTTGTGGCGTTCAGAAACGGAGCAGATTTCCGCTCTCTTGTTCTCAGTAATTTATGAGAACAATATGCATATGCCATGGGAAGTGTCCGTTAATATGACGATAAAGTTAAGTAACATCAAGTAACACCAATTTGTGTCGGAAAACCGTGTTACAAAAAAATAAAAAAATAGTAGTTTATGACATACGCGCGCCCGCGTCAAACAAAGCTGTTTGTAGCCTGTAAGACGGTGGCTAAACGAGGGCTGTCAGGCCAATGTACCAGGAGAATGTTATTTGGGGACAGATATGATGTTCATTGACAGGAATACCATACAAAATACCAAACAGGAAGCTGTTTATACCTTATTTTACAGGAATGTAGGTGACTACGCAAGAAAAACCTAAAAATGGTTCAATCTATGACAGTACTATCTCTTTCGGAACAAAGAGCAGACAAACTGATACTATCCGGCAAAATGTTGCTGTTCGGCATCGGCGAAGACTCTCGCTTGTTTATTATTACTTATTGTTTGTTGTATTTTATTTATGTGAGCGACATACATGGGGTTTGTTGATATGAGAACAAAGTTAAATAATATCACTTATTTTATAATACTGTATTCTATTCTACTGTAGACTAAATTATTTTTTAGTTTTCTCGTCTTGTTTTTCTTCTTTGAGCGCCGTAATCGTGTCACAGATTATGTTAGATTCACACGAGACCGAAAGTTTAATACCGGCTTCAAAATGTTAAGAGGACCAGGTCGTGAAAAGTTAAAAAACCAATTTTTAGTTTTTAGCTTTAAAAAATTACTGTTTTCTTCCTGTTTAAAATGATAAATATATTGTTATACCAAACATCTTTTTTCATGTCATCTTATATGTTTATTTCAAGTGAAGTCACCCAGTGCGATGTCATTGGCCTCCTTCAAACAAACAGTTCAATATTTTATAAAAATATTATTAGCTATAAACTGAGGATTTTGGTAGCAAATAAGACTGTTCTGGAAAGAAGTAAGGAGAAAAGAGTAAAGAAAGGAAGCTAAAAAGGAAGAGAGATGGATATAATGAAGAATACGTGTATATACCTACTCCAGGTGGATTTGAATAAAACATTACAAAACTTTAAACGCGATTTTCTATAACTCCATATTTTCATGTTTAGATGCACATAACTTTATATTGGAACGTGCTAGAGACTCGAAGTTTTTAAATTATGTTTGCTTCACAACACTTATTGTAACAGATCAACAATTTTGTATGATACCTTATGTAAATATTTAGTATGTTTTCGAAAAGAAGTTTTTTGTTTTTTGAAAAATCACCCTAAGTACTCTTTTATCAGTAAATATATTTAATTAGGTCCAAAGTATGTTCTATGTATTTATCTTTCAGTAGAAAAAAGTTTCATAAAAATATCTTCAATGGTTTTTGAAATATGTGTACCTAACTGATAAGCGACACTTCCATTTAATTAACACGGGACAGGCCTTCATGACCTGGTCCCGTCAAGTAGAGCGATTGTATCCTTATCTGGATTACCAACGCCTTGTGATGATAGGGCGATCGTCTGAAAAAAATATTGCATTTTTATTCGCGGCTGGAATCGAAACCCAATTGCACAGTGTAGAGAGCCAACATCCTTTCTACAACACAACGGCCACTCCTCATTTTCAAGTAACAGTTTGAAAAGTTATATACGAAAATACTAATATCTAAATGTCTAATCGCATGTCTAATAATGTTTATCGTAATCTTATTTCCTTTGTTGAAATATACGTGTAGCGCCAAACATTCGAGGTTATGTAACACACAAGAAAACATGACGTACAGATTTGATATTGTATCGAGAATTTCTGGCGTGCTAAGAATAGAATTTTTAAAACGCTACGTGGCGACTCATGTTCATCACTGAACTGCACATATAAATAAAGTTTTCACCTGCTCGCTGACTACATTTAGAAACAGAAGCAAAAATATATCTTTTTGTATTTTCTCTGTTATGTGACTTATGGTAAAGACAGAGTTTGTGTGGTCTCTGTCTTCAGGGTTCCTCTTGATTTCACGTATTAGTGGTTTGTGAAGGCTTGACAATCATCGAGGAATCTGCTGTGTAAGTCTGCTACTCCTTTTGGCTACGCCCAAAAGTTGGCTTAATATTTCATAATATCGTGTCATTTGCTCTGTTGCGTGGTCCACGAAAGTATTACGTGTTACCATACGGTAGAAGGGCATCACAAAAGTTTCGATCTTCTTATGGGAGGCTACATTGAGAGTTAGAGTTTGAAATAAGTAAGTGAAGTTCCCCGGAAAGGTTAAATATGCTGTGTGACAGAATAAATATAGTAATAGAAAATATTGAGAAAGAATGCAAAATAAAGTGTGGAAATATTTTACTATGATCCAGCAGCATTTGCTTTATGTTCGTTTATCTGTTTATCTCTATGCCTCTCTGCCTACTACTCCTCTGACTGTTAATCCACATGACAACGTGCCTACGGTCTGTCTTACTATCTGCCTGCCCCTTTGTCTGTCTGTCACTCAAACATGCAATCTACCTTTCAGTCTGAATGTATCACTATCTATTTCTTCGTTTATAGATTGACTATCTGTCTACCTTCCTGGTCGTCTGTCTATCTTTCTGGCTGCTAGTCTATCTCTGTCTATATATATATATATATTGTAGAACTGATGAGATTTGTCTTGTTATTGTATATTTATATTTTTTAATATTGTAGTTTAAATGTTAAAATTTGCGAACGTTATGAAATCTCGTTCTGTGTGATTTAAAGCGTCGAGTAGCCTGTGTGCCTTACCTGTCCCTTCTCACTCTTTTGTACTTCCCGATAGGCGCCAAATTGTTTTGCTAGAAAACAATTAAAAGTTTTTACCTGGGTTGTTTTACAGTATGGTAGTGTCGATTCGAATTGTTCGCCAACTGGCATGAACTCGAATCTCGTTTGAGTGGGGGAAACGTATTACCAACGTGAAATAATGTTGGTTAGTTTTAACGCACTGCTACAAACATAACATACATAATATTTTTCTGTAAATAATTACTGGACAGTTGTTAATGATACACACTTTTTTATTTGGCTCAGAACTGTTAATCCTTGTTAACGCTTATACAAAATTTTTAATTAATATAATAATTTTAGCCTCGGCAATAAATAGTCGTTCACTCAGCGGGAAGCTGGGTTGGCAATACAATGTTTTCTTTCGCCACAAGACGGCGTTGATTATTATTTACACAATAAATTTACCAAATGAGTCCTTTTAAGTACGACAAAGAAGTTTTAAAACAAGATAATAAATTACAATATATCACTTTATAATCGTGAGCATTAAAATTGAATAAGGTTTACTTTAAATTCAATGTTGTGGTGTTACAGTGTGTGACGGTGTCATTTGTGTTATACATAGGTTATAATCAGTTATTCAGTGTTCATAAATTACGTTTTATTCATCAATCCTTGAAAAAATAATACCTTCAGTGATAGTGGGAGTTCGCAGTTTAGTGAGAAATTTTAAAGATAATTTATTTTAAAAGTTCAATTAATTCAGCAATACTTATCGTCAGTTGATAGGAAGTGTATTGTCAATAGTTAATGTAGGTTGATCCGTCGATGTCGATTCTTCTTTCTTCAAATCTTGGGCTTCAGGTACGTCTTGCGTCTTCTTCTTGTTAATTTCCTTATTTTCAATGCCTCTGGATTAAATTAAGCTGGTCCTTGGTCTGGGTTGAATGTATCATCCTCTCATCAGTTGGTATGGTCCTTCTCTTCATATAATACGGGCACTTTTAATGTTTTATAATAAAATTTTGGGCCCTTTACGGCGTGGGCGTGGCGTCTCTTCATGTAAGCGTCACTATAGACTCTCCCGTTTCCTAACTGAAAATTGTCAATATTCTGCTCTTGTCATGGTAACTCAAAAATTCTGATTGGTTAAAATTGGCTTAATACCATTGTTAGGAGATTTGAATTTTTATTTAAAATGGTTACAGATCTTCTAAATGCAATTAATCTTCGGTATTCAAATTTGAGTATTAAATATCATCACCACTGTTCGTATTTTGGTTCAAGGATTAATTTAACATCCAATAAGATTGGGTTTACTGATGTATTAACATTTTGACAGTTATGTTGATATTGTTTAATTACACTGTTTTCTTAATTTATCTGATTACTTTACTATTTCTTTCTTAATATGACTGCCTAATCGTTTTTTATTGTTTACTTGCATTAGTTTTGCTACTGTTATTGTTTAATTCTCAAAATTGAAGTTTTTTGTAGTTTTACAGTTAGGCATTTGCCTAGGCCTAAATAGCAATTGGCTATTTTTCTTAAATTACAGAGATTACATTTTATTTTCCCCTTGTATGGGTTCTGATTGGTTTAATACATTATTTGTTCATTTGTTCTATGGTTTTATGTCTGTTCTATTGTAATTGTATGTGATTTTATGGTTCCATATTCTGGCTTGTCTATTGTCATAACTGCCTTTTAGTATCATTGTATTAATTTTTTTTCTTGTTTACTGTTTTTGTTTGTTTTTAATTATTGTTTCTTATTCTTTATTATTTAACATATAACATTTAATCTTATGGTCTAATAATTCCCACAGACATAATTCTATTCGTTAAACATAATTATTTGCTTATCATTACTCACAATGTTCATTTTCTTCATCTCCTCATACTCTTTGGTGAGTAATAATTATTACATAGTATAAAAAACAAACATATAAACATTAATTAAATATTTAAACATAATGATAATTCCTTATTACTAATTCTATATGACATTAGGTCATTAACATGACACTCTAATAACATTTTACTATATTATATTATTAAAATCTTTTAATGATTTTATTATTATTAAATGTCTTTCCCCTGTCATTTTGGGTTAATAATATTTGATTTTATATCTCTGTATTTTAGAAATTCTCTATACTGTGTATTATCACACTAATAGTCAATTTTTCTTAAACACAGTGACAATAACATAAATTGCCACTTAGAATACTAATTGTTCAAAATTTAAAATATGATATGTAGTCACTCCTACTGTTATCTTAATTCTATTGAGTATTTAATCTACTACACTTTAGTTTAGTTTGTCATATACTGGTGTTCACTTATAATTGCTTTTGATTGCCACAGTCCTTTCTGTGTTTAGCAATTATTAGCCTTCACTCACTTTTTATGCACTCTTAAAACTTTAAACACTGATTTATCAGTGTTTATCACTATCAATGTGGTTCTATTTACTTTGGGTATTTTAATACTAACACCTTGCACTCTATATTTGGTTTAAGTGTTACTGGTATTGCTTACTAAAATTCTCTTTCTCATTTTTTAAAAATGTTCATTATTATTATAATTCACTATCTCTCACTCTACTAGGTTTGATTATACAGTTAACAAGTTTGTGTCGTACTAGGTTGATTTGTCATAGTTATCTCTATTCATTTGGGTTAATAATGTACCCTTCTAAAACTTAAGTCATTAAAATTTAACACTTCTTATTTTACATGGTTTGCCTGTGTTTACAATCATCATCATTATATACAATTATTATTGATTGGTCTCTTTTCTTGGTTTATCACTGGTGATGTGCACCTTCACTGTCTTTACTTCATTTGTTATAATTCATATATCCCTTCCTTGGTGTTGGGGCTGGTTCTACCTTCTCACTTCCATGTTAATTATTTATACATCCTTATGTTAGTGTTGGCTGGTTCTACTTATTCACTTACAATGTGTTATCATTTATATATTCTTTCCTTGATTTTGGGGCTGCTTCTACTTTCTCACTTACTTTGTGATAATTATATATCCTTTCCTTGGTGTTGGGGCTGGTCCTACTTTCTCACTTACCGTCTATTGGGGTATTGTGGTTAAATCGCCATGTATCATTGTTTTCACGGTTCGGTCCGTTGCTTGTTATTTTTTTCATATTAGAGGTTACTTTCATGATTACTTTGATATGTTTGATCGTATTATTTTATTATTATTATTTTTTTATCACCCATTCTTTAATCTCTGACTCATCCCTTTTTATCATAGTGTTAAGTATTTAAATAATTTATTTTTGTCATGTTTCTTCATTATTGTTTGTTGAAGATATGTACCATTACAATATATATATGTCTTCCTGCCTGTCTGTCCGACTGTCTATCTTCCTGTTTACCTGAATGTCCGTCTGTCCGTTTATCCGACTGTTATCAACCTCCCTGCCTATCTTCTGGCTGTCAGTTTTTTCTGTCTATCTGCCTGCTGCCTGACAGAATGTTTGTATGTCTATCTGCCCGCCAGTCTCTGTCATCTGCCTGTTTGTTTATCTGTCTTATTGTGTATCCGTCTGACTGTCTATCTGTTTCTTTTTCTGTCTCTCTTTACCACTTATTTCTTTTATATTTTCTCTGCATCTCTTTACCATCTTTTTCTCTCTCTCTCTCTCTCTCTCTCTCTCTCTCTCTCTCTCTCTCTCTCTCTCTCTCTCTCTCTCTCTCTCTCTCTCTCTCTCTCTCTCTCTCTCTCTCTCTCTCTTTCTAATCTGTCTCTGTCTGTCTGTCCTTCTCTCGTCCATCTTTCTCTACCACCTTTCTCGTTTGTCACTGTCTGTCTGTCTGTCTCTCTCGCTCTCTGTGTGTCCCCTTCTCTTTTTCAAAAATAAAAACGTACACACATACAGGCATGCTGTCCCAGCATACCATTCATGAAATTATGTTTTTCTGAACTGTTAATTGTTTTAGTGTTACGCAATCGGTTTACAAATAAATCAAATGAAACAGACTTTAAGAAGAGAGTTAAACAAAAACGGGATAATAACAACGAATACTTAGCTGCTGGTACTTAGTCTTAGTCCGTCAGAGGAAAGACTAAGACAAACAAACACTACCAGCACCAGAAGATTGGTTACTGTTGTGCCAGCTGGAACACACTGATCAATCAATCGAGTTTTATTTCTGTTGATCAGCTTCAGACACTAGTTAAAAATTATCACCGCTTCTTTGCAGTTACAACGCTGAAAGCAAGACGTATCTATTTTATGTGGAGAAGGAAAACTGTGGTAATAACGTCGAACAAATTGCTGGTTTTCATGTCAAACGAACTATGAAAAGCCGGCGTCCCGTCGTCGCTGTAAACTGCAGTATCGTATAGATTGTACACACTGGTATATACTTGCGCACGCGCGCCCACACACACACAAATGTATACAATACCTCAAAATGTTTACCCAAAAAATCACGTCTGATTGTGATCTATAATGACGCATCCAACGAAGTAGAATTAAAGCAAGAAATAAAAGATATACTTGCATTTGGATACATATTGTTTGTATATCGTGTGGCGTAGAAATGTACTCAATGGTTTCACTTACCGGAAGAATAATCGAGCGGCGTCTAGAAGGAACAGAGAAACTACCAGAATATTCCGAATTGTGTCGTCCAGCCGACCTTACAACGAATGACCAGAGATGCAGACGCTTCGTGCATGTTGCGTAATCATAACGGCGTAACAATGCGTCTGTGTGTATATGCGTGGGCGCACGTGTTTATACGTTGAAAAATTTACATTGAAAAACTCATAGCCGTTTAGGAAATCGGAGGTACCATGGTGTTGACAGTGCCATAGTGAAGAGAATGCGCATGATGCGCCCTTATTTGGGAGAGTTCCTTAGCTAAAGGGTTTCCCAGAAGGGTCTCTCACCCTCCTAGAGCAAGACAAATCTTGACAACAAATGTTTAGACTTTTGTCTTAAGCTTGCACGGCCGGTGTCAGTGTTCTCAATAAGTTACTAAATACCAGGCTGTTAGGCCGCGGTCGGTTGCTGTAAATTCTCGACATCGTCGGCAACGTTTCGTATCCCGCTCTCGGGGATATTCTTCAGGCCGCAAAGAGCGACAGAGTGTTACTAAAACAGTTACGGCAAAGATCTTAGGCCGAACGATATCCGACACGTTTTTCGGGTAAAGGCTTTTTGGGGCCTGAAGAATATCCCCGAGAGCGGGATACGAAAGGTTGCCGACGATGTCGAGAATTTACAGCAACCGACCACGGCCTAACAGCCTGGTATTTAGTAACTTATTGAGAATAAGTGCAATTGTGTGTGCAATTTACAGAAGACAATGGTGGGATCATCTGCAAAGGATGACAGAGGATCGATTGCCGAAAGCGGCACTGAACATAAAGCCACTGGTAGAAGAGACGTCGGTCGTCCGAGGATGAGATGGGTGCCGGAACAAGTTTATATAACCTAATCATAGAAGAAGAAGAAGAAGAAGAAGAAGAAGAAGAAGAAGAAGAAGAAGAAGAAGAAGAAGAAGAAGAAGTGTTTAGGCTGTTGAGCAGAATTAATTTGTCTATAAACATTTTTAGCTACACGACCATTAATTACGTTCGAAAGATAAAACGATAATCGACGATTAAGCTGAAAAAAAAATATTCACAGATAGTCCAGAAACGTATCGACATTGCAACGATAGTGACCCAGTTCTCGGAGTCAACAGACATCATTTATGCGGTGTGTTATCACCGCGTATCAATGGACGGGCGGGGGAGCGAGGCAGTAGAGGTGGCGACGGGCGCACCGAGGTGGCGGGTGGCGGTCGGCGGCCGCTATCGCCTCGGCAAAGTTTTCATTCAGTAGTCGCTATCCGTACGCGGTGTCGACCATACGACCGACCGTGTGTACGCGAATAGTGTTCCCGCCGATGTGTACGTAAACGTACGTAAACGCGAGTGCAGAATATTCTAATACGATAATTGTGCAATATAATAATTATAATGAAAGTGATAACAGTGATAGAGAAAATTCGAGAATTATAATTGTTGCCAATAATCGTAAAATAAAATAAATAAATTAATAAATAATATATTGTTGTGAATAATGTGAATTTTTTGGTATTGTTGTATTTATAATTGTATAGTTTTATTTTTGAATAAATCATACGTCTCTGTGGTGGTGATAATTGTGATAAGAGTGTGACCCAACAGGATTGAGGTGTTCAACTAAAGAGAATTGTTAATACTTCTTGCCTGTAAAAATCGTGTCAGAAAGGAAACGTAAACGTATTCTGATAAAAAGGTAAAATTTTTATACGATTTTTTCTTATATACTATCACGCAGAATATAGCTTAAAATATTCAATAAATTAAAAGAGAATAAAACAATCGAATCTTTATGTGATTTTTAGAATTCAATAAAAAACCATTAATAAAAAAACCATTGAAATTAATAAAAAACCATTGTTTGCATTTCATATTAATGTGTTTTACAATTTATTTTATACTGTTATAGATAAACATTCATATTTTCTCACACTATTCTTGTTTTCAACTTGATAATAAATAATAGGTCTACTTTAAACTTTAAAACAAGAATATATTTTTTTTAATTATTTTTACAATATTTCTCTGTCTACTTAAATGTTTCTCTGATGACAGTAAATTTTAAATTACTGTCGTCATGAAAAGTATAATTTATAAATTATACATCATCTAGTTCTGATAATGACAGTAATTTAAAACTGTTGAAACATTGTAAAGAAAGAATATATTCTTGTTTAAAATATAAAGTATTATTTATTATCAAGAGTTATAGATGGAATTATATTTTGGTACACTAATAAAGAAAAATTATGTTAGGGAAAGAATTAGGCTAAAAATTGTTCACTGCAGTAGTAATAAAAATAATAAAATCATAATATTAAATTATGATATTGTCGTAATGAATTATTATTAGTTTTTCATTATTACCTTCATTCAATTATGAGACCATCGTCGTCGTCGACATTATCGTCAATAACAACGACAAAAACAACTATTGCCACAAACAAAATATTTTGCTTAGCGTAAGAGGGGTCACTGCTCCCACCGTTTATAGTAGTACTGTACTTGCACCCATCAAAGTCACAGAACCCTTTCCCTCAAGGCAGGCCCTCTGCCCTGGAACTCTGTCTACACAATACTTAAGGGAGGTTGCAGAATTATTTTTCAGCCTCCTTGGCGTTCATCTGCTTTTCAGTATTCTGTCGCATAGACCAGCAGAATAATACAGTTTTCCTTTTCCTTCATATGACATAGAACCTTCTCCACGTAATTTTTCATACGATTTCGATGGCTTTCACAAGTAGAATCAATCCGATGAAACTTTGATGCGTGATTTGTTCCAGTGTACTTTTCAGAATTGGTCTCTGACCAGGACGTTTTATGCTTGTTAAACGTAAACAAAAAATTTCTATATAATCGTTAAAGTACCTAATTACACAAACATACATACTAACGATTGAAATAATTTAAATAAAAATCACAGATTCGTCGAGGTCTCTGATGATGCAAAACTTTAAATCGTCACAAATGGAAAACGTGAGAAGCACAACTTCTCACCAATGTCCACAGAGTATGGATGTCCGCAATCTAATATGCCTACTTACTTCACCATTTTGTAAAGCTAAACCCGAGAATGACCGTGTCCAGTTAAAAACTGTGTCAAACTGTCAATGATCGCGGCTCCTCAGCATCTGCTTTATCAGCCTCACGCTCCAACTCTCCTTTATATAGTTTACGTCGTTTATAATAGTAATAATGATGATTATGACGACGATGATGTTGATGATAACAATTAGTGATGATAATAACATTTATTGTTATGAGAATATAATACAGTATCGAAATAATTATCGATATTAATATTATAGATATTGTAAAAACAACAATAACAGAAACAAAAATAAGACCAGTGGTATTATTCGGTGTACAGATCGGTTTACAACGTTTTCCGATTTTGAAACTTCATTTTCTTGAATCGTTTTATACAACCTTAATGTATCGTTTCCTCATGTTCCCATCTGCGACTTTCTTCAGGTTTTCTTCAATCTTTTTTTGGTTTTGGTTCCAACGTTTGTTTCTCTCGTTCTACCTTTGGTTGACCAATTTAATACTTGTTTCGCCAGTCTATGTTCAGCCACTTACCAGACGTGGCCATTCCAAATAAACGTATGTTGGCAATGATACTAATGGTCGTATCGAAATTATACAGCGTTTTAAACTAATAAAGTCTTAAAACTTGAAAAAAGTTTTATAGTAGACACTGAATGTTAGATTGCAAATTAAATCCACGATTTGGATTTTTACATAAAGTAAAATAGAAGAAAAAATATAGCTGGAATTAAAGCTTCATTAAGTGTTATAATGTAAAGCTTTATAAGTCTCAATTATAACATTAAATTATAATTTCTCTGTTAAATATAAACAGAGAAATTATACGTAGTATATAAATGCGAGTCGAATTCAAGTTTCTAAGTTACAGAATTTGTTCAAGAATCTTATCTCGCTGATAGCTGGCTTATAAGGACCTTGTTTATTATCTACCTAAGTGATAAACAATAAACATCTCTGTGTAATGTAATTCTGTAACACGTTGGCCCAAGCCACTAGAACGGATGTTACGATTACTACATGTTCCTGTTGTGTTTCGTTATTATTTAAATACATTTGTTTTTAAATAATTATTCCAGAACGTTATAACAAACATTACAAAAACTGGGCTTAAAAATTTTATTGCGCATGAAAATTCAATAGTCTTTATGTATTACGTTAATAATGATAGTAGTAACAACAATAGAAACAATTAAAAAGAACGTACTTTACCCATAAATGTTAAAGTTAGGTCAGAGCATAACTTTAGACTCGTGCATAACCAACAACACAAAGTAACAGTACTAACAAAAAAATGATATACACAAATAACGATAATAATAATAATAATATTGAATGTTGTTTCAACTCGAGGTAACTTTTTGCATATAGTTTACTTAACGACTTCATTAATTAAATTAAAATTAAATTAATGTAATTAATAGAGTGAAAAATACATCAAGTGGGAGACGTTATTTACTCGATGTAATATATAATAGAATATTAATAGAGAAAATAATCTTTATTCAATGAGAATGGTGGAAACGACCAAAACCCGTGTTAGAGAAGACAATACGAAACATGTTAGTATAATTATAAAATATTTTGTGGTTCATTATACGGTGTTTTTCTTGTGTCAAAAAATTGTATTTTAATTACTTTAGGTAAAACGACTTTATACTTGCTGATGTGATTTATTATATTTACGTTAATTGTGATATAGCTTCAAGAAATATAGGTATTTAGAGTTACAAGTTAACAATTTAAATGTAAATGTAAAAATTAATATAAATATAAACATAAACAATCAAATTAATTAAACGCATACACAAAACACACGCACAGAGAAATTGTCCAATCACTGTTACCGTATGTTGGTGTAAGAGAATGTATAGCTTTCTATTAAAATACTCGATTTCTCTTTTATCGCCTATCACTTACTAAAAAAAACTAAGTAGAAATAGTGCATTTTAGATTTTTGCCACAAGCTTGTGTTACAATTTCATTTTTAACGTATTACAAAAGTGTGTTATATTCAACATCAGAATAATAGATATACAATATGTATTGTACTGTATGCTTTATTTTAGTCAATACAGTTACTTTAAATAAGTAGAGTTTAATAACGATTAATCGAATGTCCAATTATCTGGATTGCCTCCAAAATTGATTTGTATTAGAAAAAATATTGCTGTGCTTTACTTTTAGACGATGTAAAAGTCAATAACAACAATAGGTTTATTAATATCGGTATGGAGAACCATACGTGACTTCCATGTTCTAAGATTTATATTTAAAATCATTTTCGAAATGAAATATTTCCATAGAAACTACTTCTTTCTACTTCTTGCTTCAGCCTTAACCACAGTACTGTAGTCACTACGTATACCACCTCACGTTAGCGCACTCGATTTTCACTGATGATGGCAGTCGATGGCACTGCTAAAACGTCTGGTTTGCAGAAAACATTGGACTACGGCCAAACAGCCCGGGAAGGAATTTTAACAACAAACTACTTCTTTGTTGCCGATAACGTAGTACACATATAAAAAATTATCCCCTCCCTCTTCAACTATCATTTTTATTTATAGAAAATTACCCCCTCCCCCTTAAACTACCCTTTTTATTTATAGATGTTTCATCAACCTTTCTACAGTGGATTATTATGGCCTTCTTTTCAGGATACTTTATTTATCAAAATTAGGCTAAGCACTATCCTCTTGTTAAAACATAAAACGTTGCAGGCAAACTATCCCTTCCCCTTAACCGATCTTCACCAAAATCAATAGGCCTTGGAGTCATCTACAACTCGGGCACATATGAAAAAAATTGATTCTGTTTGAATTTGCGGCAGTTATCGTTCGCCATAGAAAAAATTCTACACACAGTCACTTTTCGGAAAACGACTTTTCTTCATGTTTTGAAGGTAGTACAATCAGAATCAGTCCTTATCTTGAACACGATTTTTTCGCCATCACCGTACTTCCACTTCCTTATGGAACATGGAAGTAAAAAACAAAATAACAATTAGTATGCAACTTTTTTGTTTAATAGTTGGATTTTTGCATGTTTTGCAATTTGTAGTACTTTGTACATAATTAGACTTACATTTGCCTAATCATGAAATCATGAAATTAATTTCTAGACTTTAATGATAGAAACAGTTTGACAAGAATGTAGACAAACCTCACTACGATTTAGTCAACTCTTTTTTTATACAACATAAACTTTAGTTATGCAACACAGATTATCTTCGTTACATCGTGACGCCACATAATATCAAACTATAACAAAAAAAAAAAATGGTATCAGTGATAACTTTTTGTATTGTCTAAAGTTTTGTTAGACACAGTGACACTGAGTATATGCAGTGGCTTACTTAGGCCACTGGTGGCCCAGGGCGGATGAGGCACCCTCCCATAAGACGGGTGTTTACAATCTAATTTATCTTTAAGTAATACGTAGAAAAAACACTTTACTGTTATATATTTATTGTCTACTTACTGTATTGATACACCTAGTTAGGAAACTTTATAAGTAATGTTTAAAATACAAATCCACTTTCATATTGTAAATACAAAGTTTAAAGAAATAATAGAAGTAGTTTATTTATAGGATGCATTAAATTTATTACAATACTTTATCCTAGTTGTATGTGTTATTGTCTTTGATGTCACTCACAATTTTGTTCACTCACACAATATATGATGCGTATTGTCCGTTCGTTCGCTCGAGTAACTGACCCGATTTCCGCACTCCGAATTATCCACTGTTCGGTAAAAGTTCTGATGAGAGATTTTAAATAAATTGTTTGTGTCCTGATATGTTAAATATTTTGCACTGTTGAAATCTCTTTTAGCGTAGGCCTTACATGTTATCGCCCGGTATTTCACTCCGCTGTTTATATTTTCGTACCGAGGCACGGCCTTCTTAAGTCGCTGCCGCTGCCGTTGCCGTCCGTGCTGTTTGGCGTTCAATTTTAGTCCGGTACTGAGTATATGACCCGAGTACGATGTATTTGTATACCAAATCTGGTCGCATCGTACTACATTGTATTCTACTGAAATAAATGCACTTTTTGAACTTTCTTATTTTTCAAAACAGTCCGGTATAAATTACGTATTAAAGAATCAGATTTTTCAGGAATTAAGATTAAGATTTTTTTCAGGAATGTGAAAAAAATCTGCAAACAGCACTTTAAGGTTATGTGGGGGTTACTCGAGAGCTACCCACTAAAAAACGCTTCCTTTCTCCTGGCATTTAATCCATCGGGTACTAAGTTTTCACAATACTTCGCGGTGGTGCCATCTAATCGTGCTGGCTTTTAAGACATCATACTTTAAGCCACGTTTTTAGTTTTTATTTTAACTTCTCCTTAGTCCCGTTTACCACTGTTATACACCAGGGCTTCCTGCCAAATCTCTTTCCGTTTTCGTTTTTGGCAAAATCATTCCGCACACGCAGCTATCTCTGTGAATACTCCCCTTCTACATCTTCTCCACATTGTTTTCTGGCGTTATACGACCTATTGTACCGTCAAGCCTTAATATTTCTACAGTCCGTTTATTGCTTATAAAAATTGTATTTATCCATAAGATAAAAACTATCAAAATTATACAAAAATTTCTATCCGCATTTCTGTTTATCCGGGTTCAATCTTGTAGAGTTCAATCAGGACAATCAGCGTCCTATTGTTTTATTTATTATTCAGATTATATTTCAGTTATTGAGAATGTATTGTCATTAGCAATAAGATTAAAAATTATCTTTTTTTAATCGTGTGGCGACATCAGTAAAGTGCTGGAAATCGAGAGGGTTGAGGGTATAATATTTGTATTTACTATTTTGTAGCCATGCCCAGTTTCCCGTAATCAACCACTGTAGCCGAAACGTAACCCATCGTCCTCCTTTGCTTCCGTCACTGCCAAAGAAGACCAACCACTTGTCGAAGGCTCGTTAATTCCCTCTGTCAAAATGTTCCTCCTGCTTAGCTGACGCAGGTCTTTGAGGGGGGTTGAAGTTTAGATCTTTCTTCCATCTCTTGTATTCATGCTACGTTGTAGAAGAGTTTCTTCCCAATGAGTGCCCCTGGCTTGCAGCACATATTTCACAGGGCTGACACGATTCCTCTACATCTTGGGGAAGATCAAGCCAATAGAATTGTTCCCGTGTTTTGTCAATTGTTTTATTGCAACTGTAATTAAAGTTGAAATTACCAATTTCTCTGGTGTTCAGTTTATTCCACTGTTACTAAACAGACGGTTCGTGCGATTGTCGTAAACAATATTATGTACGCCTTACATAACGGACTGTTTTGTTCAACGTCACATTTGGTTCTTGTTAGCATCATATTCCTTTATTTTAATAACATCAGGCATTGGAGTGCAATATTACATAATTTTTGTTTTATATTTTGGATTATGTATTTATATATTTTGTATATTATAACGTTGAAACAACGTTGAAAATATAATTCTTTTTATTGGAGGTTATATTTGGCGTTAATTATTAACAAAGTGATTTTAAATTTGGTAAGGAAGTCGGGTACATTAGTGCTATAAATGTATAAAATTTCATTCATTTATATCCATTATTTTTAAATACATTAATTTGTTTAAAATCGCCTGTTGCTAACTTTACAAGCGATCTGCATAAAAACTATTTATCGGATATAATTTATAAAACTTTTTCCCGAGTATTAACGTACGAAGAGTAAACTTCAGCAAACCATGGACCACGGCTGCTGTGTTTACATAAATTAAGATCAATTCTTGTTTTAAAACGATAAAATATTGTATAGTATAAATCCGGGACTTTTAGCTACTTTTTCGGGACATCGGGACTTAGGTCCGAAATCTGGGACTGTCCCGGAGAAACCGGGACGTATGGTCACCGTATCTACAACACTCTTTCACAGTGAAGTTGACTATTACCGGCATATTGTAGTGATATTTTGTAGACAAGGTATTTAAATACAAGATGTGTCAGCTCATATTGAGATGCAAGCTTCATTTATATTTTTGACTTAGACCTATTTATACTGATTGTTTTACACACGCGCGCGCGCGCACGCATAGATTTATAATATAAATATATTATATGTATTTTGTATTATATACATATATAATATTATTTACAAATTATATAATGTTATATATAGAGTGGAATCGCAGTTATTCGACCTTTGCTTTCCCGACATTCCGTTTCATCCGATACAGTGTTACGAAAAAATTATGGCACTAAATTTTAATAAACATTGGCCGTGTACAAGAATTTAGTCCAAATCTTGTAAATGGTAATGGATATCAAACAAATGAAGTAAGGCAGCAGGAAATGAAATTACTGCATACTCAAAATTAGCACACGTTAAAAATATTCTCCTTCTTATACAGAATTTTAAGGTTGGGACAGCAAGGAAATGTCATGAGTGCATTTTATTTATCGTATTTTACAAAACAGTTTGAGTTCTAATTGTCTTGATTTTAACCTAACCTAACCAAATCATCTGGAAAGCCCAGACAGTTAATTCTAAGGTTGGAATTTTGATCGCTCAGTCTGATTCCTAGGATCCCTCTGTTTTGGAGCTTAGCTTCTAATTCTCTAAATATTTCCTCCAGAACACAATTAAAAGCATTAGGGAAAGACCATTGTCTATAAAGATTGCTTTCAGATATTTAGTATATGATTTTACGTGTATTTTTAATTAAATTTGTTATATACTGAGTGTCTGGAAATTGATGTTTGTTACTTAATCGCTGTGTAGATAAATTATATATTTCTAGATATGTGGCCTCAAACAATCTATATGTAAAACACACACACACACACACACACACACACACACACACACACACACACACACACACACACACACACACACACACACACACACACACACACACACACACACACACACACACACACACACACACACACACACACACACACACACACACACACACACACACACACACACACACACACACACACACACACACACAAGTTTTCAGTCTACCTCTCTTACTCTCTTAAATGATTTATTTAAGTATGATTTTTTTGAAATTAAATTATCACTTATTAAATATACATTATCCGCAACATTTTTTGTGTATGCTTTCCCCAACATTAATTCCATTTAGCTACATACATAGTCACTGAATATTAGTTTACCATTAGCTTGTTGTATCTTTAGCCAAAGAATAAAAAAAAAATCTAGACCTATTTTTTCAATTTTATAAAAATTATACGAAAAAAATTAGTGTGTTATACCTAGACAATAAAAAAATAAATTTTTTATGTTAAATTTTTGAATAACCTTAGTTAAGTTACTCTACATAAAAAATTAATTAATTTGCTCAATTCTTTAGCATGGTTTTTAATATTTTGAAAAAGTCTGCTAAATGAACGCATGTTTTTTTATAGTAGCCTACTGGTTTTAAATTTGATAATATTAATCTGACATCAAATTACTTCTGCAGTACATATATTACTTCAAAATCACAGCCAGGAGGGGGGCCACTCAGAAAACTTGTCCTAGGGCCTCAAAAATCTTAAATCCAGCACTGACCAGAAGTTAATATATGGAAGAATTACACTGAAATGTGATAAGACCAGTCTTTTAAGGACACAACTTTGTAACAATAGCAGCAACCTGAAAAATATCACACACACACACACACACACACACACACACACACACACACACACACACACACACACACACACACACACACACACACACACACACACACACACACACACACACACACACACACACACACACACACACACACACACACACACACACACACACACACACACACACACACACACACACACACACACACACACACACACACACACACACACACACACACACACACACACACACACACACACACACACACACACACACACACACACACACACACACACACACACACACACACACACACACACACACACACACACACACACACACACACACACACACACACACACACACACACAAGTTTTCAGTCTACCTCTCTTACTCTCTTAAATGATTTATTTAAGTATGATTTTTTTGAAATTAAATTATCACTTATTAAATATACATTATCCGCAACATTTTTTGTGTATGCTTTCCCCAACATTAATTCCATTTAGCTACATACATAGTCACTGAATATTAGTTTACCATTAGCTTGTTGTATCTTTAGCCAAAGAATAAAAAAAAAATCTAGACCTATTTTTTCAATTTTATAAAAATTATACGAAAAAAATTAGTGTGTTATACCTAGACAATAAAAAAATAAATTTTTTATGTTAAATTTTTGAATAACCTTAGTTAAGTTACTCTACATAAAAAATTAATTAATTTGCTCAATTCTTTAGCATGGTTTTTAATATTTTGAAAAAGTCTGCTAAATGAACGCATGTTTTTTTATAGTAGCCTACTGGTTTTAAATTTGATAATATTAATCTGACATCAAATTACTTCTGCAGTACATATATTACTTCAAAATCACAGCCAGGAGGGGGGCCACTCAGAAAACTTGTCCTAGGGCCTCAAAAATCTTAAATCCAGCACTGACCAGAAGTTAATATATGGAAGAATTACACTGAAATGTGATAAGACCAGTCTTTTAAGGACACAACTTTGTAACAATAGCAGCAACCTGAAAAATATCACACACACACACACACACACACACACACACACACACACACACACACACACACACACACACACACACACACACACACACACACACACACACACACACACACACACACACACACACACACACACACACACACACACACACACACACACACACACACACACACACACACACACACACACACACACACACACACACACACACACACACACACACACACACACACACACACACACACACACACACACACACACACACACACACACACACAAACTATGCACTTGGAGTTTTGTAAACTTATAGTTTTAATAATTACAATTTTGTTTATTTCCTTAACTTAAATATGCCACAAAAAGTTTAGCAATACGCCTTAACGTGGTCTAAACGCTGCGAAGAATATAAAAACGTAAATTGTATACGTACAAGTCATAGCAATATTAAATTAAGTGTATTAAGTGACAATGGTAAATATTAAATTAAAATAAATAAATGCTGGTTTTATGAATTCAGAGTTTAATAAAAAATGACTATTACGTTTATATGGGCAATAACAAAGTCTAATGTAGAGCACGGGTTACACTTTCGCAGATCTAATATTTGCAAAAATGTAAGTGTTTCATAACTGGAAGAGAAAATTATATTTGTGTTTGCACAGTAAAGCGAATATTATTCTAGGTTTTATAAGGATAAATTTTCAATAAACTTCAACAAAAAAACTAAGAGCCACCAGAGATCTTACTAGCGTTATGGATTTTAAACTAAGCATTGCAACTTAAACGCTCAATTAAGAACAAATTGAAATTCTTCTTCTTGATGCTTCTTATTATTATTTTAAATTTAACGTCTGCTTACGAGCCGTATATATTTATATGTATGTAACATACGTTACATAGAATATGGTATATTGTAATATATTACATATTATAATATATAAATTATACATTACATATAATAATCTAATATAGGTATATACATGTGTATGTAATATACATTACACTGCATCTGGTAATGATCATAACACAAATTGTGGATCAATTATGTATTATTTGTTTATTTAATTTGCCAAGATTTTACTTAATTGTATACTAACATAAATGAATAACTGTTTCTTTTTTTTCGTACCGGCCATCTAAGGACCGCATGCCAATTTCAATTCTTTACTCTTTGTTCTTTTCTTTTTTTCCAATATTATTTCATCTTCTCACTGTGTCTCTTCTTCCTGTCTTCCCTGTCTTCAGTTTTGTTTTGAACCTGCGTTTTTATCTCTCCTACCCTGGACTCCCTCCATTTTCAACACTTTTGCCCGACAAACTTCTCTGTCAATTGCTTCTTCTGCGTGTATATTATTTTTTCTAAATCCTTTTGGACTTCTTTAATCAAACTTGATGTTGACTTCTTCCCCCACAGATATCTGAAGATTTGCTTGGTCAACCTATTGTCGTCCATTCTATATAAATGTCCAAAAAATAATAGTCTTCTTTTTCTCATTGTTTCTGTTATATTTTCTATACTTTGATATATTTCATTATTACTTCTTAATTTCCAACCTTCTGAAGTTTTTCGTGGGCCTAATATTTTCCTAATAATTCATTTTTCTAGTTTTGTCTAATATTCTAGTTTTTCCTAATATATCTAGTTTGTCTAAATTATAATTCAGTGCTAGACATTCACTTGCATATAGGGATTCTGGCTTCACTACTGTACTGTAATGCCTTATTTTCGCATTTTTAGATATGCGCTTTTGATTGTAAATATCTTTAGTTATACCATATCCCCTTTCCATCTTATGAATCCTTTCTTCTATAGCAGATTTTTCCAAGCCATTCTCTTGAATTATCTCTCCTAGATACTTAAATTTTCGAACCCTCTCTATTCGACCAATATCTGTTACCAGGAATTTTGTCGCATTTTTAGTGTGTGTGAGAAATTTGTTTTTCCTGCAGAAATTCTTAAGCCTGTTCTACTGGCTATGTCCTCTAAAAAATTAGCTCGTGTTACTGCAGATGTAAGATGTTCAGAAAGTATAGCAAAGTCATCTGGGAATGCCAAACAGTTTATTTCAATACGTTTGTTTCTTCTTCCCAACATAATTGGTGATATTTTGCATTCCTTTAATTTTTTATTCCAAATTCTCACTACTTTCTCCAGGACACAGTTAAAAATAATTGGGGATATACCATCACCCTGTTTTACACCTGTATTTGTTTTGAATGGCTGAGATATTTCTCCCATGAATTTTATTTTTGAGACTGTGTCCGTAAGGGTTTCACGGATTAGATTTTCCAATTTAGATTTAACACCAAATTCTCGGATTATTTTATCTATAGTTTCTCTCTATCAACAGAATCAAAGGTCTTTTTGAAATCAACAAATGTTACTACAATTTCCTTTCAATTCAGTAGCCTTTGACGGATTATTGACTCCAGAGTGAATATTTGTTCTGGACAGGATCTGCCCTTCCTAAAGCCACCCTGATATTCACCTAAATGGTTATCCAACGTTTTTTCTACTTTCTTCAATAGAATCTTTGATAATATTTTATATGCAACTGGAAGTAAAGATATTCCTCTGTAGTTATTAACCTCTAGCTTATCACCCTTCTTATGCAGCGGATGTATTAAGGCCACCTTCCATTCTTCTGGGATTTTTTATGTTTTCCAAATTTCTTCAAAAATTAATTGTAGATCATTTTTATCTTTGGTAGATACCATTTCAAAAGTTCAGCTGATATGGAGTCTTCTCCACTAGCTTTATTATTTTTCAAAGGTTTTCTGATAGAAATCTCGACAATTATTTTTATAAAATTTTCCGGCATTTTAACAAGTTTTAACTTTCCAAAAGATCATTTAGTTCCCCTTATTATCCTTGCTGCTTCCTTTCTTTGTTGCTTCAATTGCTCGTAGTGTTCAGATTTCCCTGAGAATTTGCACTATTTCCATTTTTTTGCTCTCTCTGCTAATCCTTCTTCACACAATTCATTCCACCATACTTGCCTTTTATTTTTAACTAAACCAAATGTTACTTTTTGCTGCATAATTGATTTCTGTAGATAACTCTTGCCAGTTACCATGCTTAACTATTTTAGTTTCTTCTTGATATTTTCTTATTGATTTTTCCGTTATGGCAAATCTGTATGTATTATACTTTAATAACTTTTGTAATTTTCGAGGAACTTTATTAGGTAGGAGTTTGAGTTTAATTTTAGACAAGTAGTGATCAGAATCAAATTCGCCATTTTTGTTTACTTTCACATTCATAATTTCCTTTATATATTTCTTCGAGAAATAGCTACATGATCTAACTGAAATTCTCCTAACATCGGGTTTGGAGATATCTACGTTTAAGCCTTTCTTGAAAGCTTTCTGAAGAAAGTAGACATTAATTTCAATTGAGAACCTTTACATAAATTAATTAGTCTCATACCATTTTTATTAGTTCTTCTGTGGACTGGATATTGCTCTACGATGTTCTCAAATTTCTTCTCTCAAATAGGCAATTTGAGCACTGAAATCTCCCAGTAGTATTATAACATTTGATTTGGGGATCCTGGATATTTCAATTTCTAAAACATTCCAGAATTCTTCTGTTTTTTGTGGATTCTTCCTGTTGTCTTAATTTATTGGTGCGTGGCAGTTAAGAAGTGTGTATTTTTTGTGTTTACATTTAATTGTTAGAAGAGATATTCTTTCTAAACTAGATTTGAATTCTGTTCCATTCTCTATTATATTTTTATGGACATAAAAAGCTGTGCCTAGTAATGGCATCCCCTTCATAATTTTGATAGCTGGTTTACCCTTAAAGATTCTGTAATTCTGTGTAGGCCTATCTGCTACATTTTCCTCTAAGAATCTGGTTTCTTGCACTGCTAAAATTTGAATTTTATTCTTGTCCAAAAGTATTTCCAATTCTTTTTGTTTACCAGTCTTGAGTAAAGAATTTACATTTAAACTGCCTAAAAAGAATTTCTTCTTAAATTTAAGTTTAGAGGGAATCCAAGGTTGCTCCGACCCAAACCTTTGATTGCAGTTGTTGGGGCTCCCCAGAACCATTGGTCCCAATGCATGGCATGATGCCATGGTGGATTTCTCTTTTAAGTTACCACCTGGGGTAGTGCCTTTATTTAGCGGACTTTCCATACTGCAATTGAAATTGTATAGAGTGCAAAAGTAGGAATTAAATTCCGAGGTAAGATCGAATTGTTAGTCCGAACTGATTGTTTTTCGTGGTTTACTCCACTAGGTTCTTCCGCTCTCTCTGCCGTTGGGAACTGAGATGCCTCATCCGCATTTGAGACCGTTGACCGGGTTTCACCTGTAACCCTAGGGAGGGGCCCTTACTGGGGGCCATCATTCGGAGTCAGATGAACCCAGGTTTTTGAAGAGGTCTGCTCCTCTAAGACTCTTCCGCACGTGCTGCTGTTGGATCATTGAGATCTCTTCCACCATTCCATCCGTTGGCCTTCACAGAGGTCCGTTAGCATCTGTAGCTACAATGTGGCTACAGAAGGTCCCAGGGGGCACGACGGGGGCGTGGACTTGACTTACCCCCCAACTGTTCCTTTATAAAAGTAACTTTTCAATTTTCTAATTTCTTTCAGTAATAATATTCTATGTTTCACAATTATATATGATTTCTTCTGCAATTATATTATTTGTCTGCTTTACGTATGTTTCGTTTATGTTATGTATAAATATATAGTATATACGTATACAGTACTAAGATGTCAGATGTTCCTCACAACAGTCCACAGTTATTACAAACGAGGAAATAAATTCACAACTCATTAGCTCCTGTCTACAACTGCCTATGAATTACAACGCACTTCTAATAAAATATTTAATATATATAATGTATAATATGTATAATATTATATTACAAAATTCCCCTAAACAAACAAGAAACAGACAAAGAAAGAAATATAATATACCAAATTGCTTATGAAAATGGATACAGTAAAAATACTGTAAACAAAATAGAAAATCAAATGAAATATAAAATAAAAACTGAACAATTAAGAATTAATCAAAATGAACAACACATAAATAATAACAACAATAAAAAATGGACCACATTCACATACATAAATAATAAAATGACAAAGCAACAAAACTATTTAAAAACAGATATTAAAATAGCATACAAAACTAATAAAAATAATTTACAAAAACTAAATAACCCACACAACAAAGATAATACAATAACCAATGGTATATACAAAATTGAATGCCAAGATTGCAATAAATGTTACATAGGACAAACAAAAAACAGCTGAAAAAACGTTATTTTGGACACCTACATGCATACAAAAAACCAGGAATATATAAATCTAATATATACATATTATACAAACATAAAACACAAAACAAACTAATACCTGAACAAATACAAATCAATACAAAACATGACACAATTTTCAAAGCACTCAACATAGAAAATACACAAAATACTAATATATACACCAGAATCACACACAGCAATACCAATTTAAAGCACCAGAAACCAACAGGAAACCACAGCAACAACTAGCCAACACACAAATACCTCACAAGGCTCAAAATCAGGAAGGCTGAAGATGGGAACACAAGGCTTCCCGAAACAAGTTCCAAATAAGGAGAAAATATCTTGAGGTAAAGTCATTATAAAATATATATTATATACATCAAGAAACAGACTGTAGCAAAAAGTGTTTGAATAAAATATTTATATACACCAAACTTAAAAATAATTATATTGTTTAAAACAAATTACACAATTACAACACATGGTAATATCACATTACATTACAATTGTATTTGCAATTTATTCTAAACATATCGCATTTTGAAAGATTCCTGTTAAAAATGTATTCGTATTTTTATGAATTCTGACATATTTTGATTACATTTCGATGTTTTTTAATCGATGTTTATATCAGTTCGATGTTTGGTTTCCAATCTATCCACCGCTGTTGCCGAGTTTTCCGTATAGACTTCCTTGTGTACTTCATGTGTTGTTGAAAATATCAGCGGCGACAGAGGCATCTTATCTTTCACAGAAGGTAACAGCTGTCTCGTCTTCCTACTTGATTAAAATATAGGCCGTAAATTATGGTATTCGAAGTGGATCATTATGTCAGCAGTGTATGTCTTTCTTCTTCAGTCTAATAGCACAAAGCGTTACTTCGTCCGTTTGCAGGAATTTTTCTGCTGATAACGTAGATTTGTTTCTTGAAAAAAAAAGTATAATTTCCTTGTCATGTTGTCCATTACTTTTTACTGTAAAGTACTCTTTGAAAAACCTCTATTTATAATTCAAACTGGTTTTTATTTTTCAAATACTAACTGTATTAGTATATATTATAATCAAAATACTGTTTGTTGGTCAAATTAACCACGTTATTGAGATATTAATTAAATAGAGTGCAGTGAGTTGGCCACGCTTTTTAGAGGTTAGAACAATGAAAATAGAATAGTTTGTGAAAATCACGTAATATTTGTATACATAATTTTGTGATACAAAATTGCCGACTGTTTGTGCGTGTTACAAACAAATTGAATAAATGAAGAATGTTTATAAATTTACCGTCTGTAACAGGCTGTACCCAGCGTTTTGTTCTAACTTTAAATAGACAAACAAAGAAATATATATTTGACGATGTTTGGTTCCAAACGTCATGTTCAATTTATAAAAACGAATTGGAAGCGGAGACTGGAAACCTAGTTTAGCAGGCGGATTTAATCAATCTGGTTGTTTCGACTTTGTTAGTGGTGGAAATTTTTTGTGCGATTGACTCTGACTACACAGCATGAGAAACTAAATTGATTAGAATTTATAACCTTCATACAATTTTTATTTATGTAAATAGGAAATTAAAAACAATGAAAGAAGGTTAGCTACAAAAACTTATATTGATATAAGCGATTGTCAATCTGTCTATTTAAATAAATTTGGAATTTTTCCGCTACTGTGTTAAACGCGCATTAATATTAACCGAACAGTAAATTTATAAAGGTTTGACTTTAGTATTACAATGTTGTAGCAACTAGATAACAAACTTTGTAAACATTACGTTAGTATTAAACAATTTACTACAAAAAGTTCATAGGTACATAAATGCATACAAATAAATTTTCGAAGCAGATATTTAGCATAGTTTTGTGGTTTAATAGAATTGTGGTATTATTAGTGTTATTACATATCAAGGGTACATTCACAGGTACCGTACTTGTAACACGTTTTGGTCGCTAAATTGTCTGTCCCTCATTCCCTCGTGACGTGTTAACTTTTCATGTGTCTATCTATTTGTCTCCCCCCTCTCTCTGTGTCTAGTACGCGCGAGTGTGTTTATATATGTGTGTGTGTGTATATATATTTGTATTTTTAACTCGTTGAGTTTCCTGCAGGTCTTCTATATAATATCTTCAAATAAATACACTGCAAGTAGGTTTATTTTCACTTTAGTGGGGTGAGGACACTTATTTGTCATTATCTGTGCTCAAATATTCATAAGCAAAGCCAAAATATACTTTTAAATCTAATATCTTCAAATAAATACACTAAATAAGGTGAAAATAAACCTACTTGCAGTGTATTTATATATGTGTAGGCCTATATATACATTTATATACATGTTATTCAATTTGTTTCTTCTGCAAGTAGTATAATTCGTATATTCTTTTTACGAATTAATTATATTTATATATATTTAAAAATATATATAATTTTGCCAATATAACTGACAAAACAGCTGCTTAAGTAAATAAACATTAAAACAATCATTCATTAATTATCAAATTAAATTGATTATTCGTTATTTTACATTGAAATCGAAACAAATTCGATTATTAGTTAATTTCTATATCAATGTAGAATTATTTCGATTATTTTTGTTGATTCATTTACAAGCCTCTGATGATGCTGATATGTTTCGGTGAAACGTGCGTCAGGTATTGAAACGACAGAAACGTAATGCACTACTTGCAGAAGAAACTATATTAAATATTATCAAAATATTATAAATATATATAATATATTATATAAAGTGTTAATTTTTCTTAAAAAAATAAATATAAAGAGATCTAGTGTGAGAACCGGTATTTTTCCAAAATTTTATTGCTTTGTTCACAAAAAAAAAGTTCATACAGAAGTATCTTAGGTTACGATCTACTGGGATTAAATTAATTTATTGAACGATTTCCCTTATTCCGTTATCTTGAAAACAAAACTTAACTGCCAAATACAAAATCATATTTTGAGTCGAATTGTGCAGTACATGATTTATTTTTGTACTTGATTTAATAATATGTTATCCTCATTGGTAGATGCTCTTGAAAAAACTACTGTTCATAAAGAGGATACTACATTTTTAAAAACTTTTTTGTATGATATTTTTTAAACAAGAACTGTCCTCTCTAGGCGAATCTCTATTGAGCGTTTTAAATTATTCTTGTTATCGAGCCAAAATTCTTTGTAAATAATCCTTTAACGTGGGGAGGCTGAAATGATATACACTTTAATGAAGTGTAAAACAAAATTTTTATGTAGTTTGGACAACGATTTATAAAGGAATAATGAAAAAACTGAAAAATAAATTCTACTTCATATTTACATATGATTCTGTATTTTGTTTGGACTTGTTTCAAGCAGTCCGCAATTGAAGCTACTACAAATTCTAAACGATACGCTTGCCAAGATGATGTGGTCTGCCGTCAGACACATTACATTAATTTACATTTTATAATTTTACAAACGTTTCAGTGCAGATTTCGAGTTTCACTAATCCCAGTAATTTGTAATGTGAGCCGAAAGAGAGAACTTACTTAGTTTAACTAGGAACAACCGAAGTTTGATAAGCGTTTTGGGAGTTAGTTTTGAACACCAAACTTTGCAGTTACGTTTGTACTCTGGTTCTACACTGTCTGTAAACATGCATGTGAACAAGAATATTAAAATAAATGATTTAGTAAGTAAATTTACAATTAAACACATATTGTAATGAACTAATTTTGTAAAAGACTAACCTCATTTCGGTTGCTGATTTTGCATCCGTCTTAACCTTTAGACGGACGTGAAATAAAAAAATTCTAGTATACCTCTCGTGCCAGAAGTGCTTGGTTGACTCACTCTTAATTATTAGATGAACCTGACTGTCTTCAGCTGAATCATTAGAATGCTACTCCATCTTCACTATCACTGCTTGGTAATAATTGTAGCTGAACATTGGCATTTCGTTTCATTTCCTCATGGGCTCCATTTCTTCTTTATCTTTCCTTTTAGACGTGTTCATATTTCTTTATTAACTTACTTTAAGTTTACGATCATTGACAGTCATGAATTTGGAGGAGGTCTCTTACCCTACAATAATAAAAACTTCAACATTTCTTCTACAACTTTCTAGAATATTCCGGAACTGGCCGGAATATCTTCAACAACATTTTCTAGAACACTCCCGAATCTTTCGGAATTTTCCTTCTAGGAGCCTTTGAGAACGTTCAAGAAAGGATTTTCACACGGGTTAAAACATTTATAGATTTTATGAAAGTCACCCAATTTTAGTTTTATTTAGTCACAGGAAGTATATTGTAATCATTTTTGTAATTTTTTGAAAAAAAAACTTTAAGGGCGATAAAACATATGCGGAAAATTCCGATATTGTTAAATGTAAAACTTTAGGCTTTTGCCAGCCACCTTAATATTTTTCACTGAGCTGAAATTTTAGACAGAACTTTTTTACGATAACTAGACAACTTTGGAGGCTGGAAGGAAGAAGGGAAATCTCATACGACTAACGACTACACTAATGCATATGTAGTAAGGATACACAAATAATATTTAAAAAAAATTATCTACATTTTAATCTCTGAAGCCAATTTTCTTAAAATGGATTTTGTTGTTTCTCGCTTCTGTTTTGGATAACACTGTCCGTATGTCATCCGTTTTGTTTCTATAAAAAATAATGACAAATTTTAAATTTATTTTACAAACATTTTTAATTTTTGGAGTCTTTGTGTTCATAGTCTTTATAAAATACTATAAAAGTCTTTATAAAAGTGCACTTGTTTTCTTTTAACGATAACATGTCACCCGTGATCTTGAGTGTACTTTACTTTGGTTCTGCGGTAAATAAGATTACATTGTTGATAGAATAGCTTTACCTAACACTATTTATTGTGTATTTCTTCACTTAATGTGTTGACTGGAACTTAATAACATAATATATATTTATTGTTTTGTTTAAAAACGAATAATTAGTACAGTTGTAAGCCATTATTTCTCTACCCTCATTTAGAGGGTTTAAAAATTTATTTTGTCTTTTAGCAAATCAAATAATTTTAATAAATAAAAATTGCGTGCTTTAATTCCACTGGAAACGCCTGGCAGAGCAAGTGTGGTCGGAATTCACACGTTCACAAGACGTTTCGACCACATCGGGGTGGTCATCTCCCTCAGTGGCGTAATATCACTACTTCTTGATATTTCACTTTGTTTCCAGCTACTTACTACAACTGTGTTTTACTTCATTTTGTGTGTGTGTGAATATTTAAATTTATTACGATTAGTTGTTTTAAATCAGAAAGTTGTTTTTTTTCTATGTCTATAGAAAGTATAAACTTGGTTTTTACATCTATTATGTATACTACATTGAACTATAATCAACGTAAACAAACTCAATTATAAACAACACACACACACACACACACACACACACACACACACACACACACACACACACACACACACACACACACACACACACACACACACACACACACACACACACACACACACACACACACACACACACACACACACAGATACATTTTATTCAAGTTCTATACACATTATATAAATTTAAGGCAGGTTTTATGAAACATATGATCGCACAGAGTTGTTTTAGTGAAATATAACACTGACGTGAGGTACATTACTTTTTAAGGGGCCATGGATTCGATATATTAGGGTCACGATTCCTGTATTAACTGAGATACAAGACGCTGGAGACAGAAGTTCCCGAGGGACTGAGAAGTATTTTGTTGGCCACATTGATTGACGACAGTGCGCGCGGGGATAATGAACCGAGACCGCCCATTCACTTCACTTTCACTAGTATTAATTCGTTTTTCTCTCTGTGAGCGCTAAAGTGATGGTAATTGTTTAACAAATTAGATACATTTAAAAATCAATTTAAGTTTTTAGCTTCTTTCAGTTGGTTTCCTGGGGAGTGTGTACTGTACCTGGCTTTGACTACATCGCACTGAATATAAAAATGAATACATTTTAAAGTGACAAACTAGCCAGGAGGCTGTATTAAATACACATACGTTTATAAAATAGTTTGCCAGTTTGTGTCTTATTTTTTTCGGGAGAAATAAACACCCGAAAAGTTAAAACTTGTGCTATATAAATTAAAGAAGAACTATCCAAAAGAATAATTTTGGTCCTTATTCTGCTGGGCATAGAATATACACTTAATTTGGTTCTTATCTTCATTTTGTATTTGATCTCTAAGCGTGGAACCTTTGGGTTTTCTCAAGAACTTCATTTCACTTGTTTTTATTATTCGCTCATCATTTCTCTTCATCGTCCAAGTTTCACTTCCATAAGTTAAAGCAGGTGTTGCCATTACTTTATAGAACTTTATCTTGGCGTCTATTCTTGTCCTATTTTTATAAGTGTTCTGTTTTTAATACCGCATATCATTTGAAATCTATTAATTGTTATGTCGATTTATTATCACACACATAAGTTACATCGCACCCTAGAAAACTGAAATGAGATACCTGTTCTATAGACTGATTGTTTATTATCTTGGAACGTATCGGATTCTTTACTCCATAACTTTCGTTTTCGTATTCTTTTCATAGTTGGCTTAAATGTGGAAAACTGCTAAAGATTTTTCTGTTTTCTTTTTTTTTTTATAATAACCTGATCATAAACAAATAACAATATATTGATACACTGACTGGATGGTATCAATTTAATTCCGGGGTTTATTATTTTCCTTCCATTGTCTCACAACAGTGTCTATATAAACATTAAAAAAAGCGGGAGATTAGCTACACCCTTGTCGAATCTCTCTGTACCTGTATAGGCACAGGTTTACCTTCTCCAGTGTTTATTATAATTCTAGTATGTCGGTATAAAACCCCTTGGTCCCAGAATATTTTTTTTACACCCATTTTCTAATCACAAAAATTTTTTTTTTCTGGTGAGGCGTAACTTAATATTTAAGACTAGGCATGTGGCCTAGATTGGAAATAAAATAGTGACAGGTCTTGCAAGAAAACAGACGCTCAACAGTAACAAGATTTTATTTAAGTTTTTTTCTTGAACAATAGTTTTACAATCATTTGTCTAAGTTTTCTTAATACTTGACTTTCAAACAGCTCTCTTTTTAAATTCACATGATGGTTTAATTACACAAAATATGTCAAAGTATTTTCCACAAATTTAATAATGGCATGCCAACCTACTGAATTTATTATTATTATTATTATAAACTTTTACTCCCTATATTTTACAACAGTTTGTATAGCATGAGTAATGCAGGAACCATTTATGAACACATGATAATTATAAGTGTCTGGAGCAGACAATCCATGATAATTAAATAATACAATAATAATCGATAATTAATAAATAATGATTAATAATTAAATTCAAAGAACAATTACTCAAGTGTGCCGCAGTACTTTCATCTACCTGTTCGCCATCACTAGGATTAATCATATCAACTGAAAACAGTGATCACAGTAACCGGGGTTTAAGAATGTTAATTAAATATAAAATGTAGTAAATTAGTAATTGAATAAAAAAAAATTAAAAACTATCGCCTTTCAAGTTAAGCGTTAAGTTAACATAAATTAAAATAAGGTGTTAAGTTAATTAAGTATAGAAATTTACTGTATAAAATAAAAAAATTTGAATAGTTAAACTGAGCCAACAAAATAACCAAATAAGAAAAATTTAAATTTAGAAAAATCAGAAAACAAATAGAAACGTGCAGGATCACCGGTCATATGGCAGGCAGATGCAAGCACTCTGCGAGTATTACATTTTCTTAAGTTCTGAATATTGTCAAAAGAGTTTTAAACTGTTTTGTCTTTCACAGGGATAGAATTACATATTTAAATAATAGAAAGGTAACCCATGACTCTATACACTCAAAGCACAAATACTTATAAGTTACTTATAACCCAGTCAGTAGTGTCCACACTTTAGCATGTCTTCATAAAACATGTTCAGTAATGTTAAACATGAGTCTAAGACACATCTAGGCATAGATTTTAGCGTGTGTATTGCCCGATAACCTGCGGAGCACTTCGAGTGTGAAGTTTATTAAATAATGGAATTTTCCCACCTGATCTTTCGGAGGGCACTAAAGACGTTCCTGCATTTGGTGGAGTGTGAAAGACGATGACGGATGGCGTGACGGCGTTGGGGTGTCTTACGCTGGCTCTGCGGATGGGCGAAGATGTAGCGTGCCCATCACCTGGACCCCTTTCCCCTCGACTAAGCGGAGAAACCTGAAGCTCTTTATGAAAACCTATCTAGTCATAGTGGTGTCACAATTTACGCCGTCACAAATTAGCCGCGCCAAGGTTGAACGAGAAAAGAGAACGACGCACGGCTCGGCGTTAACTTATAGAAACTCAGACATTGCTGACTAAATTTCATTGACAAGCGAAAACCACAGCCTGCCCAATGACGTCACCACTCAAGGTTGCAGCAAACAACTTGCATCTCGATATCAACGCGGGCATCGTAACAATCAGCGATAGTGCGCCGAACGCACAGAAAGTAAAATTAAAGTGGCCGTGGTGTTTACCTTTCAATATAACCACGGCACAGGTATAGCCTTTAAATAACTCCTATCAAGTGTTTGGGATACCCTCGTCTGCCCACAATCTTCCATAGTTTTGTTCTGTTGACCCGATCGAAGGCTTTCTCGTAATCAATGAAAGCAATGTGAGTTTCCAGATTACATTCTACATCTTTTCTATTATCTGTCATATTATTGTGGCATTGTCCATACAAGGTCTCGGTGGAAATTAATATCAAGGGTAAAGAAGGGTAAAACCTACGGGTAAGAATAGGCTATTGAAACGTAGCGCTGAGCATGCTATCTTTCTTGTACGTCGTACGGTTCAAACTGGCAGCCAACACTGCCTCCACTAAGAGATTTCTGTCATTCATGAAGTAGTATGTTATTATTGTTATAAGATGGCACGTTGACAAATTAAGGACAACACTGTTTTATGGGTTAATAGAGGATTCTGTTGTAACAGACGCTATGTTGCAAGCCTCTCTTCTCCATCTCATTAAGTGTGTCCTCTTACCACGATCTCCTGGGGCTCTATAATTTTCGTCATCTAGGTAGTACCTAACAACGTTTTGGAGCAACGATCATCAGACACCCGTTCTAGATGTCCACACAATACGGTGGGCTTTATATTTATGGTGTCTAAAATCGTTTCGTCAACGTGAAGTTGCCACCTGATGTCCTTCTAATGCACTGGAGCCTGGACACCCAACAAGACCTCCAGAAATCCACTTCCACTGCTTGAAGCTTTCAAAAGTTTCTTTATCTCTCAAGTTTTAGAGACGTAGATGACGAAGCTTTCTAAGATGGCGGTGTCAATTAATGTCTTGGTTTTGTAGGTTATTTTTTCAAAGCACGGAAGTCGGCTGTTCTCATTCCTTGGCTTTATATTTTCGGCACAGTTTCCTTGGCACGTACTACTTTTATATTGCCACCTTTACTTTTAACGTACACGTCCCGTACATTGGAGATATTCTTAGACTGGCTATGGTCGGGGTATGCTTATGATGAATATCCTACTGTCTCACTGTCTTTGGGATTCACGTTAAGCGATAACAAAAAACTACCATAACTTTTATAAGAGGTATGCACAGCAAAAGTACGTGGAGCCTGTTGACCATTACTCCTTTGCGACTAAACGATTTACAGAATGCAGCAGGGTGGTAGTAATCAAATCTACCCCAGTCTCAAGTCACATAGTATCGCCAAAACAGCATTACTGATGCACTGTCGTGATTACTATAGGATACGCCACAAAGAAGACAAGATTTGGATTCCGCGTAATTATCTCTTTGTTCGGTTGACGGCACTACAAATTCTGCTTTTGTCATTTGATTATGTTATGAGTACTTTCTAAGGAGCGTTATATAAAAAATAAACAGGATGTTATGGTAAAAATACATTATTATGGAAAATGTTATTCGGAGACACTTTGCAAACTGGGTGGAATTTTTGGTAGACAAAATGCACCTAAACAGTCAAGAGGCTCAGTCAGGCTTCAAAGGCTGTTTAAGATAATCAAGGAAACAGCTTCAATAATGGACATTAAATCTATGGGCGTCCTTGTGTTAGTTGGTATTTTGTGATCACTGCCGTCGTGAGAGAAAGTGCTGATGTGAGACTGTCTTATCTCGCGCGACGGCTGTCATAGCAAATGGCCACGAAGAGGTCTTCTGCTAGAGCACTATACATACGACTTCTTCATTTGTGGCTATTGAAGTCTCGTGTTCCTATCAACAATCAACAAATAATTTATGAAGTCAAGGCGAAGTTTCGCTTTGTTCGAATTTGACGGAATTTAGACGCAAAAGACATCGAAAATTTCGTCAAAACACGAAGAGTGTGCTAATAAAGTTGTGACGTATATTTATCTCCTGTTGTGTTCCACAGTTAACCGTAGTATGTACGTTTTGCAATAAAATTAAAGTACAGTAACGGACCCTTTTAAAAGTCCCATTATAACGGAGCCTGTTAAAACAGACGGCGCTTATAACGGATAGCTCTAAGAAACATGGAGTGTTGAAAAATAGAAGAAAATGAGGCTCAAAAATGACGCTCAGGTGTCTAGGGTTGTTGAGCCGTGTGATTTATCCCGTTCATCAACGGTCCATCCGTTATCTCCCGCGAGCTTCTATATTTCCTACTCATTGTTCCGTATTCTAGGAATTGACCGCCCGTCATAACACTGCTCCTACCTAGATTTGGGTGTATCTCACTCAGTTTTTATTCTAATATTAGAGACAGTTCATGTGTTCGGTGTTGTCTTATTTTGCTTGTGCTGACCGCTCAGTTTCCAGTTTTTATACTATTTTCTCGTTACAGTACAATTTTTAGGAGTTTGCTACGCTTTTTAGTAAGTCTACTACAGGGCAGAAGGGAAAGAGTAAAAGCTTTCTCTTCATGATAAACTGACAAAGTTTTTATTATAATTATGTATACAGTATTTTGTATAAGATATAACTGTTTTTATTGCTGTACTATTATTTATTATTTATAGCTAAATAGAGTAAAATAAATAGTTTCTATTTTTATCCATGTAGTTTAAATAAATCATATCCATATTTTAAGGCCTACTTGCTATACACAGTAACAACGGAGTTTCAATGTAACGGACACCTCAAAGTCCCTATTAGTCCATTATAACATGGGATTACTGTGTCTAAAATGGTGATTTTATTAAAATAATCAATCTTTCGCTCTTTAAAGGGACAGTCATACATAATTACTGCAAGGAACTCAAGAGTTAGAATACACACATTGAACACGGTGATCACTTGGGATACCGACTTCATCATCAGTTAGAAATGAAAGTACTGTACATCCTATTAGGAAACGGGATTGCGTAAAATACGAATCATGACAAGTGAAACAATCGAGTTATACCGCGATAGTGGCAAACAAACGAAACTAAGCAACAGACATTAGCTGAAACACAACGTGTACGGTACAGACAGGTAGATCAAGTGTTTGTTTCTAGGCGCTACTGATGGCACGAACTGACTGACGCGTCTTCAAGTGCACAGCAGCAAACATTCCATTTCTGACGAGCCGTCAACACGACCGAACGAACGGTGACGTGTTATCATCGAGTACAGCACACACTTTATTGCTGGACCCGTTATCTTAACTAAACATTTAAAATAGACGTGAAGACGATAATAATAACAACAACTGATAAGATATTTAGGAAGAAAAAATTAAAAATTCCAGAGAGAATGTGATCAGTTATAATTAAATATAAAATTTTACACAATTTATACAACGTTCCTATTATAAAATAACTTGCAGTATAATTCAATATGCACATTTTGCAATGTGTGTGTGTGTGTGTGTGTGTGCGCGTGCACGCGCGCACGTGCGTATGTATATTATAACATTTTTGACTATGTTGTCTATCTATATCGTTGACGATACTTACATTATAAATATTCAATGGGTGTAATCGTAATAATAATAACAACGTGAATTGTTTAGACTCTTTCAAAACATTTATTAATTAAAACTTTCATTTAAATTGCGAGCTAAAAACTCATTATTATTTGCATGTGTATGTGTACTCGTAGTACACCTCCTTGTTAATAAATACAAGTAATCTCATATTACATAGAAACATAAAATAATCTTATAACTATAACTAACATTGCTTATTATATAATATTGCTCTCGACTTGCTCCATTTATTATGATTAAATTATTATTAAATTTTCTAATCTTTCATTTTTCAAATTCTTATTGTTGTTGCATATGCATTTCTTATTTATGACTTATTAATTACTTTAGAAAAATTACTATTCTTTCAAAATTAATTTAAATATTTCCAATAAATTAACATTTCAAAAATATACTTTCATAATTCAAATATTACTATAATTACTATACAAGAACAGTTACATTTACAAATTATTAATTACACTTTTTGAAATTATATTGTATTTCTTTATTTAATGTTTAATTGTCTTTGATTAAGTCTTTCGTTTGGATGAATAACATGGCATATATATATTATAACAGCACCAAATATTAATTATTTGGGGTTATATGTCGCCTGCATAATAAAATCATGTTTAAATAAATTATAACAGTCAAAACTCCATTTGTATGTAGAGCGTTGAAAATAATGCTTTGTAAAGCGACGCACACGTGGCCGTTATGTAATCAGCTCGCTGTACAAGGAAGCGCCACACCCAAACTGTTAATTATTAATATTTCGGAAACTAATAAATTAAGGCGAAATCCAAGATAGCCAAAAGGTTTGCCGAAATATTAATAATGACGTGTGCAAATTTTACGCAATATAATTAACAAATAAAAGAGTTAACTAATATAATTGAATAACTCCTGTAAAAATAGAGCTACATTAATGAGATTTGAATATGTCATAGATACAATAATTTCTGACAGATTGTATATTTTAGATTTCGCACAACTTGGTTTGCAACCAAGATATTGCAAAATTAAAAAAGCACAGGAAATCCGGAGCGACAAATTAGTTCCGCCGATAATAATATTAAAAATAATATTAATTCTCCTTCTGTGGGAATCTAACTTCATTCTCACGGACCAAGGGAATTCAAATTTTATGTAGTAGGGAGAGTGTGTCAGCCAATCAAATCATTTGACCAAACCCCGACCAGCGCGGTGTTTTCAGGCTGAAACATCACTCTTCTGCCAGTACTCACGAAGTAAAGACGTAATTCTTCGATCGTCTCGTAACCATAGTGGTGAAGATCCATCAGAAGACTCTACGTGGTCAACACACACGCAATTACGAACACAGTAAATACAGATCAACTGTATAGCTCGTAATTGTTGCGTAAAGGCGAGATACTCTTCATTACATCAACCAAGCTTATTGTGTACTACCAGCTAGTCATAAGCACGCAAGAGATCCACCAGACTTCAAGACCAGACTTCAAGAATACAGCAGAGAGGCCGTCTAAATCATTGGTGAACAGCTGACGAGCAGAGCTACCACTCGAACGAAACACACACACGCTGACGTGCGACGTGCGAATCGACGAGGGACAGGAACCAGTTCCAGCAGAGAGCCGCAGACGTTAAAATATTCACGAACAGCAAGGAAGCAGAGTGTTGCCGAATTTTGAACTCAACGACCGAATCCAGGAGCTCTAAGCAGATTATTTTCTCTAGCGACCGGACCGGGATCAACGAGGGACAATCGGAACAACATCCTCTTCAATAACAGGAAAGCAAAATCCACTTATTTATTTTTCAACATCAAATTTTCTATTTTTCATTTAAAAACATTGTAATTCAAACAATTCAGGTGCCATACAAAAATCAAAGACTGTAGTAATTAAGAATAAATTCATTGTGATAATCTGTATAGCAGTCTAAGTCATTAGTAAGTTGTAGTTAAGAAAATAGAAGTAGTATAAAAGCGCTATATAAATCTTAACTAACAATCTAATTATTAGTTCATACTGCAGTATAACAGAAGTCAAATCACTAGAAATGAAATAACGTGAACTAGACTGTCACGTCTAATTTATTTTTGAAAATTATTCTAATTAACTTCAGAGTTTTATATTTTGTTTCATTAACGTTTAAATTCAATTTAGTAAAAGAAATTTAATTAAATCAAATCAATTAATTAATTAAATTTTCAATTGCAATTACCTCGCCAAATAACGAGGTTAGATTCTTTTCAATTATTAACAAATCGAAAAACATTGGTCAACATTGATTCATTGTTTAAACTGTAAGAAATTGATAATATAATAACCATTTTATTCTTGTGTGTTGTTGGAGTAATAAACAACGTTTTATTACCCCATATTACAGTGTTTTATTGTTGTGCGATAAAGCCTACCAGTCTCACAAAACTCACCCCCTTTAAAGTAACTTATTTTGTGTGTTGTTGCAATACATTTGAGATTACTAGCTTGCGAACTTCAAATCCAAAATCCACACGCCCTAGTCGGAAGAATCCGCAAGATCGGACAGCAGGTAGGTACTCATACACAACACGACACAACAACAACGCACATAAGTAAAGTTGCAATATATATATATATATATATATATATATATTGTAACGACGTATGGACGTCCGCCTTGCTTAAAGCCCCGCGATGGAAGCCAATCTGTAACTACGAGATTCCTATCGTCTCTGAAAATGTGTATAAGTTTTATGTGTTCGACTCACACTGGTGTCGTTACTTTATTTTTATTCGGACGATGTCCGTAGCGATACTTAGAATTACCAGTACACGCGAGTGAGGAACCTTACCTGTTCTTCAGTATGTGTTCATAAATCTCGGGTGGCGCCAAATTGTTTAATTAAAACAATTAAATTAAAAAATAGGACGGGTGAGCGTTCTTAGCTATGACGGTATGGAGAATTCCAATTTACTCCCGCCTTCGTTCGACCTTCTTAATCGAGCTGTTATTTCGCCGAGTTTCCGACGTGAGCGCTTACCGTCATCCTTGCTTTTCGCTAAAATACACAAATATTATAATACACTTTCCTATGGAATAAAGAACAGTGGTTACAACTCTGTACTAGTTTATTTAATTGTGATTGGTAATTATTCAGTGTTATACAAAATTATATTTTGTTGTTAAACAAATTTGCACCGACAGTAAGACAATTAATCTCTAGGCTTGGCGAACGAAACTGAACGAATTATTTAGTCAGACATGGCGCCTGCAACAGTTTGTTTTCATTTTCGTTCAGTTATCCTGGATTCTTGTGATTACGAAAAAATATCAATTTGATTACAATAAAGTACACTACCTTACATTAATTGTACTTATATAATATAATGTGTAATTATAATTTGTTCTTGAAGTGTTATAAAGTGTGTTTCAAAAGTTCGTAATTTTTATACAGGTTATTTTTCTTAGTTAACATAAGTTTAGTGTTTTATTTTTTATTAATCTTTGAAAGAAATAATATCATCAGTTTATAGTGAGAGTTCAGAGTGTTATTAGAAAAATTTAAAGAGAGTTTATTTCATAAATTCGGGTAACTCAGCAATACTTATCAAATCAGTCGACTTGAGGTGTAATGTCATTCAGTTGAAATGGGTTGTTGTCTTCGATAATCATCAATTTTCAATCATCTTGGGATTCAAGTACGTCTGGCTTCTTTTTCGTATTGGTTGGTTTAAATTTATTAATTTAGAAATTATTAATCAAGTATTAGGCAACAGTTGAATGTACTCATCTTCTTACTTCTTCATTTTTTCAAATTTGGATTACTTTTAAACACTTTATATTACAATTTTGGTCATTCACGACTTGGCGTCTATTCCTGTTGAGCGTCAAAAATGGAATAATAGGTTCTAACGGAAAATTCATAAATAACGTTTCAGTTGTGTTGGTAACTGATTGATCCTGATTGGCTGTACTTGACTTAAGACCATTGTTATCATTTTTTGAATTTTTATTCAAAATGACTGTATATCTTCTGATTGCTATTATTCTTCCGTCTTCCTCTCTATGTATGAAATATTATCACTACTGTTCGTATTTTCTTTCAAAGATCATTTTGACATCCCACAAAGCTGGGTTTTCTTATGTATTATTTGAACATTTATGTTGATATTATCTAATTACATTTCTTTCTTATTTTATGTTCTTAATTTAACATTTTATCTTTTAATATGATTCATTAATTATCCTTGACTAATTACTTGCCTTGGATTTGTTAATATTCTTGTTAGTTTTTTACAATTTGTAGTTATTGGTTTTATACAGTTAGGCTTTTCATAGGCCTAAGTAGTAATCGGCTATATTTACTTGTTTTATATAAATTACATATTAATTTACCCTCATACATGTTTTGTTTTGGTATTATAAATGCTTTGTTTACTTGTTGACTTGTTTTGGATCTGTTTTATAATAATTGTATGTTTTCATTAGTTTCTACATTATGGTTTATCTATTTTTGTCTGACTGCCTCTCCAGTATTATTAGATTTATATTACTTTATCTTTTTTCTTATTTATTTTGCCATTGTTTACAATTTGGTTATTATCTCCTATTCTCTATAAAATATAATATAACATTTAGGTTTATGGTCTGTATAATCCCTTCAGCCATATTCCTATTCATAGATTTAATCGAAAAATTCTTTAACAGCTATTATGCAACGTTTGTTTACAATTTGTTTTATTCTTACTTATTTTTTGGTGATAAACATCATCACACCATTTAAATTTACTTAACTGACTATTCCTTAGAATGTAGGGTGTTTATTGATTTTGCCTTTATTTTCTTTACTATATTTTTTCTTATATAAACTTTACTCTCTAGCCATGGTAACACTAACTTTTGACCTTCTATGGGATTCCTTTCCTGAATACTATGGTATCCCTCATTTACAATTAATCTTAATACTATCAATAACAAAATTCTTATTTAATAATACTGTTCACCATTAAAACTTTAGTGTTCATCACTGATTATTAGGTGTTTATACCTATCAATAGGGTTTCTATTTATTTTGGGGTTTACACTGTCACTTTGCACTTCTTATATTTTATTTAAGTGTTATTAGTGGGTATTTCCTAACATTATATTCTCTTGGCCACTTATTTATGTTCACTATCTTTCTATCTCTCTATCTCTCACTTTACAAAGGTTAGTTATACTGTTAACAAGTTCATGTCATTATAGAGTCCTTTATTACATTTAAGCTCTATTTCTTTGGTTAGTGTACTTTGTTTGTCTTTACTTTATCAATTTTCATTTACATTGGTTATTTAGTCGATACTAATAATTATCTTTTACATTTGTTATTTATTGGTTTCTTTTTCATTATTATATTTGAATGTAACATTTCTCCTTTTTCTGTTCTATATTATTTGTTTGGGTCTTTTCATTTCTTCTTGTTTTATTTCATTTATACTTGGTTTGTTTCATTTTCATTTACCTTCTTCTTCGATTTCATTTTATTTCGGTTTTTTCCCTTCTCCTTTGGTTTTATTTTATTTGGTTTATCTATTGATTCAATCACTTGGGTTGGGTCATGTAGTCGTTTGTCGCGTCATCGTCATTTTATTTTCTTTAGTTTAAACATTTTATATAGTTGATTCATCGTTTCTTCCCTGGTATTGGGGTGGCTTATTTGTGTTGTAACAATATATATATATTCGAAGGCTGAGGATGAGAGCACAATAGCTCTCGAAACATGTTCCTAGTTAGGAAAATAAAATATCTTGAGGTAATTTCAGTATAAATAATAAATATATTAATAAATCAAGAAACGGACTGTAGCAAAAAGAGTTTGAACACACACACACACACACACACACACACACACACACACACACACACACACACACACACACACACACACACACACACACACACACACACACACACACACACACACACACACACACACACACACACACACACACACACACACACACACACACACACACACACACACACACACACACACACACACACACACACACACACACACACACACACACACACACACACACACACACACACACACACACACACACACACATTTTCGAGTTAATTTTACGTTATTAATGCTTGGAAACGGTTTTACCAATTATGTGTATTTAACTTTTATATAAAATTTTGGCCTTAATATACAATTTTTTTAAAACTAGTAAACTCACTGAGCTGTAGAAATCGCTCAGTATTTTGAACGAAATGCATTTATTGTTACGTAAATTTAATAATAGATAATTTTTACTTCCATGTTCCGTAAGGTGATGGCGAAAAAAATCGTGTTCGAGCTAAGGGCTAATTCTGATTGTACTACCCTCAAAACGTGAAGAAAAGTCATTTTCCGAAAAGTGTCTCTGTGTATATGTGTAGATTTTTTTATGGCGAACAATAACTGCCGCAAATACAAACAAATAATTTTTTGTATGTTGGCCCGAGTTGAAGAGGACTCAAGGCCTATAAATTTTGGTGAAGATCGGTTAAGGGGGAGGGGTAGTTTACCTGCAACGTTTTACGTTTTAACAAGAGTAAAGTACTTAATTTCGATAAATAATGTATCCTGAAAAGAAAAGAAGGTCTTAATAATCCACTGTAGAAAGGTAGATGAAATATCTATAAATGAAGAGGGTAGTTCAAAGGGGAGGGTGTAATTTTTTCACGTTTGTTATTGATTTAATGAGTTTGGCGAAATTAAATTAAAATCCATTTAACTTTTTTAAACAATGGTAATTGTTAAAAATAAAATAATTTTGTTACCAGGCAATAAAATTATAATTTTTTATTTTGATTTAAATCATATATGCGTGAAAACCCGCAACCACGGCCCAGAAATCCCATAATTATATAAATATATAATATATAATATAATATTATAATATATTATATACATATGTGTTATAATAATATATTATTATATTATAATAATATAATAATATATTATATTATAATATATGTTAATGTGTGATTATATGGGTAGTTCAGATAATAAAAATAGTTACATATAAAAATTTCTTTATAAGAATAAAGTACCTAATTTGTATAGGTAAAGTGACTTGAAAATAACATATATTAAACGACCACCCCATAATAACAGAAATATACAGTATATAAATAGTGAAAATAATTTGTGGGTGGGGAATATTTTTTTGAAATTATCGAACCGAATTCAAGTAAATTATTTAAATATAAATCGTAGAACATGGAAGTCAAATATGGTTCTCCACATCAATATTTCAATTATCAGACAAATTAAAAAAAAAATACAATTTACGATTTTTAATAAAATAATTTCAAAGCAGACATTTATACAATAACTACCAAAGCTTTCAAAATACACGTGGGTTTTTTAGTTAATTTTTTAACCATAATGCCTAAATGACAAATAACATAATCCTAGTTTTTAAGTTTATAAATGTTTCTATATATATCTATAGGCCTATGACTAATACTTTTTAGAAATATACATAACTGATAACAACACATGATGATTTTTTGTAAAATAGTTTACAAACGTTTTGAAGGCGATCCAAAATTTGTAAGGACTGTTGAAAAGCATTAACTCTGACGAATTATTAAAGACACTGCGTTTGGATTTAGAATAAACACAAGTTTTTACATTTTTCTAAGCATTTTTACTTCCATTTTGATTTGCTGTGCCACTAACGTTAAACAATTTTCATAATGTACGCTACACTCAGGTCTGTGTTAGAATTCTCCTTCGTCTGACAGCATTCTGGATTATTACAATTTGCAGTGTTAAATTATTATTACAAATTACTACACATGTCAAGAAGCGTTGAGATCTATTACCGTATTTTCGCGTGTATAATACGCGCCCCAATTTTATCGGAATATTTCACAGAAAATTTAATGCGCATCGTGTATTTGTAATAAAAATAGTTAAAAGAATTTATTATACCTTGAAATATATATATTGTGTGAATATTAAATATGCAGTACAAAAAGGTGTTTTACACAAAATAATAGAAAAATTTATTTACCATGATTATTTATTTGTAAAAACAAAACAGAATTATTAAACTCATATAAAATTTTAACACAACTTAAAACTCAGCAAGTCATAGTGTTTCTTTAGTTTGATAATATTTTATTTTTTACATAACTAAAATCACATAGCACTTGCACATATTATTCTTCATCTGTTCTGATGAAGGCCGTACTGCGTTACTCTCCTCTTCTGATTCTTCTGATGCATTGTCATCCCAAAGCGCATAATCTTCGGTACCATCCAGCTTGTTCAAAATACCACATTTCTTAAAACTTTTTGTAACCGTTTCACGTCTTACTGCTTTCAAAGCGTTTAAGATCCATTCTAATACGAGTGAAACTGGAGGATGAGTGAGTCTGGAAACTTAGCTTTTTTACCACGAAAAGATCGCCGATCTCGAGTAGTAACACGTAATTTTCCTTCTTGATTTTTTCCACTCCCGAACATTAGATTCCGTTACATCAAAATTACGCAATGCGGCACGGTTACTATTTTCTTCTGCGAATTTTGTTACGGATAATTTAAACTGAACCGTATAGGATGAACAAGATGTTCTTCCACTCATTATGAATATACAATCTGTACCTTCACACGCAATACAGGCATGAACTACTGTGGAAACGACAGGCTAAAGGCGACAAACAAGTACAGTAACAGAATGCTACAACAGAGAACCGTTGTAAGTCTACAATCTGTACCTTCACACGCAATACCGGCATGAACTACTGTGGAAACAACAGGTTAACGGCGACAAACAAGTACAGTAACAGAATGCTACAATAGAGAACCGTTGTAAGTCTACAGTCTGTACCTTCACACGCAATACCGGCATGAACTACTGCGGAAACAACAGGCTAACGACGACAAACAAGTACAGTAACAGAATGTTACAATAGAGTACCGTTGTAAGTCTACAATGTGAACCTTCACACGCAATACCGGCATGAACTACTGTGGAAACAACAGGCTAACGGCGACAAACAAGTGCAGTAACAGAATGCTACAATAGAGTACCGTTGTAAGTCTACAATCTGTACCTTCACACGCAATACCGGCATGAACTACTGTGGAAACAACAGGCTAACGGCGACAAACAAGTACAGTAACAGAATGCTACAACAGAGTACCGTTGTAAGTCTACAATCTGTACCTTCACACGCAATACCGGCATGAACTACTGTGGACAAAACAGGCTAACGGCGACAAACAAGTACAGTAACAGAATGCTACAACAGAGTACCGTTGTAAGTCTACAATCTGTACCTTCACACGCAATACCGGCATGAACTACTGTGGAAACAACAGGCTAACGACTACAAACAAGTACAGTAACAGAATGCTACAACAGAGTACCGTTGTAAGTCTACAATCTGTACCTTCACACGCAATACCGGCATGAACTACTGTGGACAAAACAGGCTAACGGCGACAAACAAGTACAGTAACAGAATGCTACAACAGAGTACCGTTGTAAGTCTACAATCTGTACCTTCACACGCAATACCGGCATGAACTACTGTGGAAACAACAGGCTAACGGCGACAAACAAGTACAGTAACAGAATGCTACAACAGAGTACCGTTGTAAGTCTACAATCTGTACCTTCACACGCAATACCGGCATGAACTACTGTGGACAAAACAGGCTAACGGCGACAAACAAGTACAGTAACAGAATGCTACAACAGAGTACCGTTGTAAGTCTACAATCTGTACCTTCACACGCAATACCGGCATGAACTACTGTGGAAACAACAGGCTAACGACGACAAACAAGTACAGTAACAGAATGCTACAATAGAGTACCGTTGTAAGTCTACAATCTGTACCTTCACACGCAATACCGGCATGAACTACTGTGGAAACAACAGGCTAACGGCGACAAACAAGTACAGTAACAGAATGCTACAACAGAGTACCGTTGTAAGTCTACAATCTGTACCTTCACACGCAATACCGGCATGAACTACTGTGGACAAAACAGGCTAACGACGACAAACAAGTACAGTAACAGAATGCTACAATAGAGAACCGTTGTAAGTCTACAATGTGAACCTTCACACGCAATACCGGCATGAACTACTGTGGAAACAACAGGCTAACAACGACAAACAAGTACAGTAACAGAATGCTACAATAGAGAACCGTTGTAAGTCTACAATCTGTACCTTCACACGCAATACCGGCATGAACTACTGTGGAAACAACAGACTAACGACGACAAACAAGTACAGTAACAGAATGCTACAATAGAGAACCGTTGTAAGTCTACAATCTGTACCTTCACACGCAATACCTGCATGAACTACTGTGGAAACAACAGGCTAACGACTACAAACAAGTAGACCTACAGTAACAGAATGCTACAATAGAGAACCGTTGTAAGTCTACAATCTGTACCTTCACACGTAATACCGGCATGAACTACTGTGGAAACAACAGGCTAACGACGACAAACAAGTACAGTATCAGAATGCTACAACAGAGTACCGTTGTAAGTCTACAATGTGTACCTTCACACGCAATACCGGCATGAACTACTGTGGAAACAACAGGCTAGCGACGACAAACAAGTACAGTAACAGAATGCTACAATAGAGTACCGTTGTAAGTCTACAATCTGTACCTTCACACGCAATACCGGCATGAACTACTGTGGAAACAACAGGCTAACGGCGACAAACAAGTACAGTAACAGAATGCTACAATAGAGAACCGTTGTAAGTCTACAATCTGTACCTTCACACGCAATACCGGCATGAACTAATGTGGAAACAACAGGCTAACGACTACAAACAAGTAGACCTACAGTAACAGAATGCTACAATAGAGAACCGTTGTAAGTCTACAATCTGTACCTTCACACGCAATACCGGCATGAACTACTGTGGAAACAACAGGCTAACGACGACAAACAAGTACAGTAACAGAATGCTACAACAGAGTACCGTTGTAAGTCTACAATGTGTACCTTCACACGCAATACCGGCATGAACTACTGTGGAAACAACAGGCTAGCGGCGACAAACAAGTACATTAACAGAATGCTACAATAGAGTACTGTTGTAAGTCTACAATGTGAACCTTCACACGCAATACCGGCATGAACTACTGTGGAAACAACAGGCTAACGGCGACAAACAAGTACAGTAACAGAATGCTACAATAGAGTACCGTTGTAAGTCTACAATCTGTACCTTCACACGCAATACCGGCATGAACTACTGTGGAAACAACAGGCTAACGGCGACAAACAAGTACAGTAACAGAATGCTACAATAGAGAACCGTTGTAAGTCTACAATCTGTACCTTCACACGCAATACCGGCATGAACTACTGTGGAAACAACAGGCTAACGACGACAAACAAGTACAGTAACAGAATGCTACAATAGAGAACCGTTGTAAGTCTACAGTCTGTACCTTCACACGCAATACCGGCATGAACTACTGTGGAAACAACAGGTTAACGGCAACAAACAAGTAGGCTACAGTAACAGAATGCTACAATAGAGTACCGTTGTAAGTCTACAGTCTGTACCTTCACACGCAATACCTGCATGAACTACTGTGGAAACAACAGGCTAACGACGACAAACAAGTACAGTAACAGAATGCTACAATACAGTACCGTTGTAAGTCTACAATCTGTATCTTCACACGGAATACCGGCATGAACTACTGTGGAAACAACAGGCTAACGGCGACAAACAAGTACAGTAACAGAATGCTACAATAGAGAACCGTTGTAACTCTACAATCTGTACCTTCACACGCAATACCGGCATGAACTACTGTGGAAACAACAGGCTAACAACGACAAGCAAGTACAGTAACAGAATGCTACAATAGAGAACCGTTGTAAGTCTACAATCTGTACCTTCACACGCAATACCGGCAAGAACTACTGTGGAAACAACAGGCTAACGACGTCAAACAAGTACAGTAACAGAATGCTACAACAGAGTACCTTTGTAAGTCTACAATGTGAACCTTCACACGCAATACCGGCATGAACTACTGTGGAAACAACAGGCTAACGGCAACAAACAAATACAGTAATAGAATGCTACAATAGAGTACCGTTGTAAGTCTACAATCTGTACCTTCACACGCAATACCGGCATGAACTACTGTGGAATCAACAGGCTAACGACGACAAACAAGTACAGTAACAGAATGCTACAATAGAGAACCGTTGTAAGTCTACAATCTGTACCTTCACACGCAATACCGGCATGAACTACTGTGGAAACAACAGGTTAACGGCAACAAACAAGTAGGCTACAGTAACAGAATGCTACAATAGAGTACCGTTGTAAGTCTACAGTCTGTACCTTCACACGCAATACCTGCATGAACTACTGTGGAAACAACAGGCTAACGACGGCAAACAATTACAGTAACAGAATGCTACAATACAGTACCGTTGTAAGTCTACAATCTGTACCTTCACACGCAATACCGGCATGAACTACTGTGGAAACAACAGGCTAACGGCGACAAACAAGTACAGTAACAGAATGCTACAATAGAGAACCGTTGTAAGTCTACAATGTGAACCTTCACACGCAATACCGGCATGAACTACTGTGGAAACAACAGGCTAACGGCGACAAACAAGTACAGTAACAGAATGCTACAATAGAGTACCGTTGTAAGTCTACAATCTGTACCTTCACACGCAATACCGGCATGAACTACTGTGGAAACAACAGGCTAACGACTACAAACAAGTAGACCTACAGTAACAGAATGCTACAATAGAGAACCGTTGTAAGTCTACAATCTGTTCCTTCACACGCAATACCGGCATGAACTACTGTGGAAACAACAGGCTAACTGCGACAAACAAGTACAGTAACAGAATGCTACAATACAGTACCGTTGTAAGTCTACAATCTGTATCTTCACACGCAATACCGGCATGAAGTACTGTGGAAACAACAGGCTAACGACGACAAACAAGTACAGTAACAGAATGCTACAACAGAGTACCGTTGTAAGTCTACAATGTGAACCTTCACAGGCAATACCGGCATGAAGTACTGTGGAAACAACAGGCTAACGGCGACAAACAAGTACAGTAACAGAACGCTACAACAGAGTACCGTTGTAAGCCTATGATGTGAACAAATAACTGGTGGAGAAGGGACGAAAACTGCTAACCAAATTAGCGGGAAATTTCACTTTACTATTACAGTAGCCTACTAGATTCGAGCCTGTCAGTTTTAAGCGACGTTGCCAACTCTGCCATGCGCGATCTGACCGCACACGCGCAAATCTTCAATTTAGCATGTAAATTATATTATTCGTGTATATTGCGCACCCTCATTTTTTTGGAAGATAATCTGGGAAAAAAGTGCGCATTATACACGAGAAAATACGGTAATTCTGCGAAATGATTAAAGATAGCGAGTTTTTTTTCTAATAAAATCGTCATCACTTGTTTCGTCACACAAACGTTTAGAATTTTCTTAAAATTTTGTCCTGTTATGCCCCTTAAGGTAATCAAATTTCAATAGTAAACACTGCATTTTTATTTGGTTTAAAATTCTTTTTAGCGTGACACCCGTCTCGATTTTAACAATTTTTAATCAAATTTTGTCCCCTGGTCTAAAATTTTAAATTTCCAAAACTGTACACTGTATTGAGGTTCTAGTTAAAATCCTCTTTAATTTGATACACCACACGGTTTTTAAATATTTTTTCACTATTTTTTACTCCCCCAGATTTTACCTTCCATTCCTTTATCTCTTTTAGAATCAAGCCAAAAAGAATAGGGTTTTGTAGGTAAAAGCGTGGACACGGTTGTCAAATTTAACGAAAACCGATTGATGCATTAAAAGGTTATCGTAAGATACATCCCAAATAAAAAGAGGAACAGATAGACAGAAAAACGCCAAATGGTCGAGTTAAAACTAATTATTTAAACAAGCGAAGCAATTTTATTCGATTCGATTTGAATATAAAAACCAACGAATAATTGATTTTGTTTCGATTTCATTCTCAAATCGATTATTCGTTAATACATTTAGAAACCTCTGAAGATAGAGATACATTTTTTGAAACGTGAGTCAGGTTAATTAAAACGACAAAAATAGTACAATTTATTTGCAGAAGTAATTACAATTTGATTAGATATATATATATTTTATAATAATTAAATCGTAATACAATCGTAATTGATTTCGGTTTCTGATAATGCAGGTTAAGACTATAACCGTACATAAGTGATTTATACTTGTTGCAGAAGAAATGAATTATTCTTGCAATAAACGATGTTTAAACGATGTTATAAAATATAAAACGATGTTTGCTTTAATATGTTCTTGTTACTTGAAAGCTTAGTGTGGTGGATTAAGGGACGCTCGTACACCAGATATCACTCATGCACCAGATTATCGTTTAGAGTGTGTTGACGTGGTTTACACAAGGGATAGTAAACAAACGTTTATTACTGTGTTTATTGCGTTTTATTAAATCATAGTTCATTCAACGATCTTAATTTTTTATGCACTTTTCAAGGTAAACAAAGACGATCATTGAAATTATAGTGTTTACTAGACCGCAGTTAAAAAACAAAGGCTTAGTACACTTAAAATAATAACACAGCACAACAATATTGCTATAAAAGAACTTTCTAATTATTACCGCCATGTCGCTTTATATAGGTCGCAGCCAATGCCACAATAACGTAAGGATCTTGACGGCGCCAGAACTGCTTTGAAAAAGTTGGAAAATGTACTGAAAGTGTTACTTTTGTTACTTGACAAAAGTGTACCCATATATTAAGAAACAAAATTTTTGGGAAATCGGATTTAAAGTTAAAAGTACACTATTAATGAGTTTTTTCTTACCTCAGTACATCCCTGCTTCATAGAAAGGGTTTTCTGGGCCCACTCGTTCTTTAAATGCATCCTCCAATTTTCTCTGTGCCAAGTGTTTGTTTTGGCGATTTTTTTTTCAAGTTCTTTAATTGCTTTTTCGGCCTCTTCAATTCTTATTTCATCCATTTTTTCATAGTCTGTATTCAATTTGTGCCAGGGTTAATCCCCAAATTTTCAGTAACCTACATTTAACTATGTTACCATTACCATATGTTACCAACTATGGCTTCATGAACTCCAAATTCAAGTGTAGATTGCAAAACAAAATTGATTTTGGAATCCTTGACCGAATCACGCTATTGAGTGACTCACTAGGGTTTTGGGTGTCACTATGCAAGCATTTTCTAAGTAGCTCAGGGTTAGCTAAATCTTTAAAAATTTGTTTAATTTCTTCCATGATAACTTTTGGAAAGTGTGTGTGATTTTTATGGTCATACTAATCACTTTTTGCTTTAGCCCTTTGATATTTGCACCAACGTTCTTCGCCTTTTGGGCATAACTCATGCATGGGTGCCTCATTGCTTGAAGCAAGGTAAAAATATTCTGCCCAAACAGCTTTTTCATCTCTTCTAAGGTTTTTACGTTTCTTCTATTCTCTAATCCATAATAAGTTTGAATTTCATTGATGGCAGCAGCAGTCAGATGCCTACGGAGAAAGATTGTTTAACCTAACCTAACCTCAAACAAATCTGTAAATATTGATCACCTGTTGCAATGTTACTCAATTAACCATGCGGTGCCAACACAAAAAAAAACAAAATACCATTACAAGAGAATAGGCAAATGAATACTATAATGATGTAATATGTGTGGCAGTGCACGTAAGCCGTGTAGACCTCATAGTCGAACTGAAGCTTGAAAATACCTGTGCACGTCATCATACAAATGCTTATAACTTGTGTTCTACTGCACAGAAAAGTATAAATTTGGTATCAAATTAAAGCTAAAGATGCATAGAATAAAATAAGGTAAAAACGAGATATATTCAATATTCAATTCAGAAAATCCAATTTATTCTTGATACCATGTGCCGGTTCATACCAAGGTTTATAACCAGACAACACTTTTTTCTGTCGTCTCAACTTTAAACTAGAATGCACCCTGAGCTGCAAAACTTGCTCACTGTTTTGAATGAAGTACATTGATTATTGTATAAATTTCGATATTAGATAATTTTTGAGTTGTGGAAGAAATTGTGAAAATCTCGATTATTCTACCATTTCTGTAGTACCAATTTCGTCGTGCTTACTCGGTAAACTGCTACCTATCATACTCCGGACGAGGCATTTAAGTGTGTCTCCACAATTATCAAGTCCTACAATAGGAAAATTATGATAAGCCTGATTATTCTACCATTTATTTAGTACCAACTTTGTCGTGCTTACTTGCCTAAACTGCTACTTGTCATACTCCGGACGAGGGCTTTCAGTGTCTCTACCATTATCAAGTTGGAATTACGGAGACTGTTAATTCAAATAACAAGATGGATTTCTTTAGTAAGATAAGAATTGTAGAGCACTCAACCACACACTAAACGCTAAAAATTCGAATCATTCGGAGTTGGGTTATAATTAGTTTTAGTCTACCTCCTATTGGATTTTCAGAATTTTTTTAAAACAATACTCTTTAGTTTCATACTTCCTATGGCCTTTAGCGATTTGTTCACAATTTTGACCACCTCATATTTTTGCCTCCCCCTTCCCTATTTTGGGGGGGATCAATCTAAAAAACAGTAGGGTTCTTTACGGTAAAAGTATTGGCATGCAGGCCAAGTTGTAGTAAAATCGGTTGCTGCGTTTAAACTTTATCGTGAGACACCCCAAACAGGTAGACAGGTAGATGGATAGACAGGTAGACAGATAGACAGACAGACAAATGCCAAACGGTCGAGTAAAAACTGAGAACTCGCTTCGTTCATTCAATTACGCTGCTCTGTATAATGCGCAGGTCTATGTTTACTTTTACTTTTGGAAGAAAACTTTTGGCTGCAAAAATCGTTCACCCACGCACGATTAAATATGCCTTTTCTGAACGTAAGAGCAATTTTTTTGTTAATATTAGCCTACTTCTCATCTGTCACTATTTTTTCTGCCATGCAAAGTTGAACCGAAGATGAAGGTACCTACTTCAATAATTCAAAGCCTGGTGATGCATCCACATTAGCACAAGCTGCAAGCTGAAGTCCGTTAATGAATAGACCTATACAAAAGTAAGCAGCTTTTGGCAATGTTGAAAGTTACAAACAACGCGTTAACGCGGAATATTTTGTTTTGTTGAATTTGTTAATACGTTTGACTCCGTAGAAAATTCAAATATTAATGCGGGCGTGTGTGTGTGAACGATAGATTTAAATTTACGTTCTCTCTGTTCGTTTGTTTCTGCTATTTGCTTTATTTACTTTAGTTGGAACTTTGTTAAGTGTAATGCTGTTTGATCCGGTTGAAGCGAAAATTTAGTACTTTAGTAAGTGAGCAGTTTGAGAGTAATGTCCCAGCCGAGAATATTACTTTAAAATAATTTATTATTACTCTCGCCTAGCTAAATGTTCTGCACTTCTCCATTTTATTTTTATTAATTCTTTTAATTTTTAATTTTTTTAATCAAATGGTATATAGTCTAGTTTTGTGTTCTTCTTCTTCTTCTTCTTCTTCTTCTTCTTCTTCTTCTTCTTCTTCTTCTTCTTCTTCTTCTTCTTCTTCTTCTTCTTCTTCTTCTTCTTCTTCTTCTTCTTCTTCCTTCAAACATTAGGCGTGCGACCTGTTGCTCCCCCTGGCCGTGGTACAAACCACCGTAACAGAGAAATAAGCCACCTAGAATGTGAGATGTGTGTGTGTGTACCTACGCCTTTGTTATTATCTAGCCCATGAATGCCAGACAAGACCTCTGTATTACTTTTCCCCGGCGATAGGTGTGAGCAGGCAGAGTCGTACCCCCTTGACTCGATCCCACGATAGCAGCACAGCCGTTAACGTTGTGAGTCTCGAACGTTACCACTGGGCCTGTTCGCGTTACGTCTAGTTTTATTACGTACCATTAAAATGTTTTGCCGTCTCCTTTCGTTATTACTAGCACTGTATTTTCTACGATTGTTTGAGTCTATCCGAAATTTTTGTTGGAATCTGATGTTTCAGATATGTAAGTGATTGCAGGAAGCACATATGATAAAATATTTCTTTTTGAACATAAGGCATAACAGAAATTTTTTACTTTTTATAATAGCCTATTTCTCACCTTCAAAAGGAGCTTAATCCTGGTCTTATTCTATTATTAATTTTACTTGTTGTATTTATATCGATTGTAATTTTTATTTTTTTAGCCAAATTTACTTTGTTCAGAGCCTTTAGAGCCAGCTGTGCTGTCAGATTCTTCCCAAGGGTTTTCATTTTTTCGGGTGCTTTGAAAATTACTCTTATTTATTTACCATATTTATTTTTTTCACCAGACTTTAAAGAACAATCTTTGTGGTTAAATAAATTAATTAACTTGTCCAATTTGCCTGTATATGCATGCATATTTTTAACTCAAAAAGTAATGTAACACATAAATTATTTATAATAAAGTTTATTAAATTAGTACATATTTGAATTGAATAAAACAATCATCATCATCAGAATGATAACATTTAATGGTACGTTTCTTTAGTTTTGTTTAGAAGTATTAGTTATAATTAAAAACAGCTGACTTATAATTTTTAAATGCCTTTATTATTCACGCTTTATTATATGCAATGTTTGTTTCATTTAATTGTTTCTATTTAATGAAATTACACTGTGATAATTCGAAAAATTCGAATTTTAAGAATCCCATGAAGAATTTCGCCATCATGTGGGGACGTTTAACGAAGTTATTCTTTTCCTCTTACTAACGAAAGCAGTATTCATCATATGCTTCGTCTTCTAACAGATTATATTTACCTTTTAATAAATAAGGTTTGTTATGTCATCTTCAATAAAATCTAATTTTGAGTGTGAAAGCTGTTAAATCTAAACATCTACGGCTCAGTTCCAAGAGGGTAAGGAGGGAAGGGTATTGTTATTAATAGATTGCATTAGCATTGATCCTTTTATTAATTTTAAAGATTTTTCTATGTAAAACATGTTAAAAGAACGATATTTTAACGGAATAAATTAACACCTGGATACATTTAATTTGTATAATCTTTGTAACTGCAAAGGCCCACTACACTGCCTTTGAGCAGAAATCGTTTTATTTAAGCTCCAAACCTCTAAACGTGCGTCGTTGGGTAGTCAGCTGCACGCTGAGAATCGTTAATGAAAACGATTTTGCGCTCAAAAGTTTGTAGCCTTGAGCGGTGTTGAAAGAGACACTGCAACCCCCCCCCCCCACACACACACAGAGCGAAAGCCGTTTTCTGTATTACTGTCCGAGTATGTTAATACTTTCCAACTGCGTGCTTAAAGGATAGATTCAATAGTATGCCATTGTGTCTTAATACTTGTTTAATTCGAAGTGGTGCTGTGACAAGCTTTACCCTATGTTGTTTGATCCTAAAGAAGCAACAATTCGGATAATTTTATATCTTATTGTGCCGCACACATTATCTCGGTAAATGATATGCTTAAGTAAACCAAATTATTAAGCAAAATGATATGTAATGCCACTCATGCACACTTTAACGCAACTGTAAATATGAACTAATTATAAGTATATCACTTCTGACTCGGAACACTAATTTTTTATTGGAAAAAATGTTAAACCTTTACCTTGTAGCCTGAACTACAAGGGCAGAGGCTTGACGAAGCTTGTACTAAGCGAAAACTAGTTCAGGCTACAAAGTAAAAATCAGTGTTCCGAGTCAGTAGTGATATAATTAGTTAATGAACGAACTCGTCATGGACAACAAAATATAGGAATTTACATATGAAGTTATTTTTCTATATTAACCCTACTATAATAATAAAAATGCAATAGTTTAAAAAAAATATTTAGGGACAACATGACTAATAGTAGTGGAATTGAAAAACAAGCAAAACCGTTATTATATCATTGATTTTAACACATGTTAATTATATACACTATATAATCAAATATGTCTCAATAAAATTTGCTTACATTCAATGAAATTTTAATATTTGTGAGCGTATGGGCGTAAAAAACCTATATATATATATATATATATATATACACGCGCGCATAAATATGTGTGTGTGTGATTGATTAGTGGAGGAGTTTATCATCATCTTCAGCAAAAATTATATCAAAAACGATTAGTTCTGGTCTCAAACGGATAGACTACAACTGGTCACTTCACTGCTTCTTCGGATGTCCTACACCTCTCCGTCCTTTCGGCTTATATTTCAATAGATATTTGGGACAGTCATCCACTCGGTCCAGTCAACCATTGTAGCCGGTACTGGGCAACCCTGTCGAGTATACTCATAACATTTAGTTCCTGCCGTACATATACATTTCTTTTGCGATCTTGAAGAGTATGGCCTGGCACGTGCCAAACAAATCTCATTTTGGCCGCTTCAACACGACTAGCCTGCGACTTCGTATCGCAGACTCATAGTGAAGTGTGGGGAAGGCCATAACTTTCTAAAGCTCAGGCGTGTTTCTTTATTCTTCGATTTTAGAGTTCTCCTGATGGTCCCACACATATTGTTGAACATATGTAGTTTCAGTGGTCTTCAATGTAGAGATCTGTAATCCGAGGTCCTTGCAGATTCAACTCAATGAGTATACGTATAACCATCTGTAAGCTGCTTTCCGAGTTCGACAGGACAGCCGGGTCATCAGCAAACAACAACGACTGCAGAGTTACCAATCGTAAATGTTCTGGACGGTTCATCTGCCAACTGTGTATGCAATGTCTATATATGAATTAAAAAGAAAGAGAAGCAGTAGGGATCCTTGTCGTACTCCACAAATGAATCAGACCCAAACTAGGAGCTATGCTCCGTCTTCCTGTCTTAAATAAGATTTTGTTTTCCACATAAAGATTTTGAATGGCTCTAATGAGGTGCTACGTGAACTCTTTCTTTGCCATTGTTGACCACCGCCTGCCCTCATTCATTCTGTGGAGTAAGTTAATAACACAAATAAAAACGTACGGGTTACAAAACACAAATTTATTTAATGATGTATCAGAAAAACAATGTAAAGTGTTCTCATGTATAAACAAAATCTAATGTCCTTGGAAAACTTGCAACCTTATCAAATTACTTCCTCGTCACTTACAGAAATATCCCGGTGAATGAAAAGCAAAACCAGTCCACTAAATTTCATTCAGATGTGTTTCTTAAATATGACTTCAGTCGTCTGTCTGTATCTCTCTATCTGCCTGTCTTTTTGTATATTTTGTAAGCCTGCCTATCTACCTAACCTGTTTCTCTCTGTTGTCTGTTTATGTATCTTCTATTATCTAATAACTTGTCCCTTTGTCTCCGTCTGTATGCTATCTATCTATCTATCTATCTATCTATCTGTCCGTCCGTCCGTCCGTCCATCCATCCATCCATCCGTCCATCCATCCATCCATCCATCCATCCATCCATCCATCTATCTCTCTATCTATCTATATATGTCTGTGTATCTTTTGTTCCGTGTCTGTCTGTGTATTTGTCTCTATAAGTAACTTCTAAGTCTTACACGGTCGGAGTGTCAATGGTGTTAAAATTTTCTAATCCCGTGCCATTGACGACCATCATCAGTACTGTGGTCACTAATGTGTAACATCTTACGTTAGTTGAAAGCTCAAAATTGCACTAATGATGGCCGTCAATGGCACAGCCGAAACGTCTGCTAGCGTGTATAGAATCAGACCACAGCCAAACAGCACGGGATTAGAAAATTTTAACAAAATTTGTTCATTTCTGTGTTTATCTTTCAGTCCATTTCTCACTATCTACGTGTGTAAATATTTCTGTTTATCTCGTACTTTTGCCCGTGAGTCAGGATTTTTGCGTATCTGTTTAGCTTCTTTGTATTCCCAGCTGCTTTGTCAATTTTATAGGACAGCAGTAACTTAATGTAACCTGTGCCACAATACTCCTCAAACTAACACACACACACACACACACACACACACACACACACACACACACACACACACACACACACACACACACACACACACACACACACACACACACACACACACACACACACACACACACACACACACACACACACACACACACACACACACACACACACACACACACACACACACACACACACACACACACACACACACACACACACACACACACACACACACACACACACACACACACACACACACACACACACACACACACACACACACACACACACACACACACACACACACACACACACACACACACACACACACACACACACACACACACACACACACACACACACACACACACACACAGAAGAGAGAGAGAGAGAGAGAGAGAGAGAGAGAGAGAGAGAGAGAGAGAGAGAGAGAGAGAGAGAGAGAGAGAGAGAGAGAGAGAGAGAAATGTTCATACGCAGTTTTTACGATACACTGTTAGATTTGGTATTTTAGATTAAATAGTATTAAGTGCACATTAACAGAAATACTTAACTTTGTGTGTGAATCAGATAAGATAATTTACGGAGTTTATTGTAATATAGTTTATGGGAAGAAAAGACTGCTGTGTGTCAAAATTAATAAGAATTTAAGAAAAACGTTGGCCAAATGTTATGTGTGGAGCGTTGCTTTATATGGCGCAGAGACGTGGGCACTGAGGAAGGAGGATGAGAAAATATTAGAAGCATTTGAGATGTGGGTTTGGCGAGCAATGGATAAAGTGAGGTGGGTTGATAAAGTAAGGAATGATGACGTTTTAATAAGAATAGGAGAAGAGAGAAGAATCCTGAAGGCGATAGAAAGGTTATTGTTTAAGAAGGGACTGCTTGCTTACAACTGCCATGGAGGGTGTCATAGAAGGATAAAAAAGAAGAGGCGTAGAAGAATGAAGTTAATAGATAGTATTAAAATCAGAGGGTGTTACGAAGAAACGAAAAGACTGGCATGCGATAGGACCGCTTGGAGAGCTTTTACCATTTGAAGACCTGCTTAGGGCAGAACACCAAATAATAATAATTGTAATATAATAGACAATATAATTTAACCAGATTTTGTTTGAAGTCTTCTTCCGATGTAGTCCGCGTCGAGAATGTCTTTACATTTTACAGGAAGAAGACTTCAAATACAGAATGACACCGGCCGCAGAAGCGTACGTGAGAATTTAATCAAATGTTGTTTGAGAGCAAAAGTGATAGTGTTTCTGCACACACAAAAACAGTGAAGCACAGAGTAATTATAGACAATAGTATTGAACAAATATCTCATGTCCATTTCTTTTAAAAATATCGGAACAAAATAAACTCAAAATATAAAGGGATTTGTACCACCGTCAATAGAAAATTTGGAGAGGTAAAAATATTCAATTTTATAATGCAACGGTATTTCCAGTTAAGTTGTGTACTACTAACTACTCTGAAGAGATGAAGAATTCAGGCAACTAAACGAGGTTTTTAAGACAAGTCAAAAAAATGCACACAAGAAACCGACTAAACAAAATTAAATACGTTTATAGGGAATTGTGTGCCTACAATATCAATAGAAGAATAAGAAAAATTAACTTGACTTGAAACGCTATAGAAAACGAGTGGACAAAACAAAATCTTAAACCTATGGGAAGGAGAGGTGTGCATGGACCAAGAAAACGGTGGTATTATGAATAGAACGAAACAGGAAAATTGGAAATGAAGTAAAGGAAAGTTAGTAGCGTTTGGATTGATAAAGTACGTTTTGTAAGAGGTGTTAATGGCGCGCACGCGCGCACACACACACAAACACACACACCGCGCGGGCGCGCTAGCCAAGCACACTTACACACATATGCCGTTCGCACGGTGCGCTAATGTTGAAAACACACGTTACTGCGCGTACGTATCTATAAATATAGCTCACTTCTACAGCTACACAGATTCAAACTCGTCGATGTTTATATCTCGTATAGACGATTTGTTTGTGGTTCTGTGTAAGAAGCGCTACCAACGATAAAAGGAAATAATCAAATATTAAAAATATTACTTCGTGTAAGTTTCATGAATTGATGTATAGACGAGCACAAAAAGGGTTGCCATCCTCTGACATACATTTTCAGAATGTGGTATACACTTTTTATTACGCTATGAAATAGTAGAAAGTCAGTTTATTTTTCTGCATAGGTTAAAGTTCAGTTTTCCTCTTTTAGTGCGGGCTTTTATTGAAATTATTTGGTTAAGGCAGCTATATTTTATCTAACAGCTACTTTTACCGTCCGTCCGGTAATAACAGAAATAACGGATATAACAGAAATACGTCCAGCTGATTTTTTAAAATCCGTAACGCTTTCTTCTTCCTCTTCCATCAGGGGTTAGGAGAATCTTCGGTCCCAAAGGAATATATCCACTTCCCCAACGCTTTATAGATCTTTTTTGTTTTGTTTTGTTTTGTTTCTAGGTCCGATTTGTTTTGTTTCTTTGTGACTTTCGAGTAGGATAAATGTTCTCTGAGGACGTTACCAGCGTCCTATAGTGTATGACCAGTGGTAGGAGTGCTATCTTTGAGCCTCTGGTCTTGCTCTGGCTTTCATTCGGAGACCCACCTCCTAGGTTCTTCCACGCCTAATGCCGTTGGGAAACCTTCCTCTTCGCCCCTAGGGCCCTTGACCATTTGATACCTTTAACCCCGGTCGGGCCTTTACCGGGTAATGTGAATCAAAAACAAGAAAACGAAAATTATGTAGTAAAGCTGAAGTATGAAAACAATGGAAGACTTCCTAGTCGTTGAAAACCTAATAGTGTCGGAGTCGAAGACCAAGAGTTGGTCAAGAGAGACCAGACAGGAAAGACCCAAGACAGGTTGAAGCAAGGTGAGTATCCAGCTAGGGTACATAGGGTGTGCTAAGCCCATATAATATATATATATATATTATATATATAAATATGTATATTGATATAATCAATTTACTATTTACTTTCAGATTAATTCAAATATCATTGATTAAATTATTTATTCAAATTATACTTTCTTTCATATGTTTAAACATTACTCTACACTACTATACAAATAAACATTTACATTTTCAAAAAATTTTTATAAAAGCGGTGTATTTAGCTTACACCTTCCGTGAACGCTTGAAGTGTTCAATAATTCCCTATGCGGACTATCTTGACTACCGCGAAAAGCACTTAAATATAATAATAATAATTTTTATAGAGGTTGTTAATCTGCTTGGCTCTTTACGCAAAGCTCGCAAAGAGTTCAAAGTTTTATGATAATTTTGTATTTCTATAATTCCGTACTAGGAAAACTCTCGTCGACGGACACAACTTCACTCGGCAAATGCTATCGACCAACAGTGTCAATCCGTACCTCGCAGAGTACGAATATTAATGAAATTATTGTCTTCTGATTGGTCCATCCGATGTCACATGGTTGATATTAGCAAAAGATATAAGTGTTACATGCAAAACTTTGTATAAATCCGCAAGAGCTTACATTGATTTTATTTATAATTTTATTACTCTATCATTGATAAGAGTTAAAAGCTGAGTTTCTTCCTATACAAAAACCATATTTATAAAATAGTTGGAAACCTCAGAGTACATAAAAACTGTAGCTGTTTATATAAACAATCCACTGTCAAAACGATTAACTTCTAAAACTTCCGGGCTGAAAGGCCGTGGTCGATTGCTTAAAATACTGCTAAACGTTTCGGCCGCACCACCGGTGGCCATCTTCAGTAGCAAAAAATTGTGTTCGATAGATGACACGCCGAACACGTCTCCCAATGAACTGGGAACAAGCAACAGTGAGTTACTGCTACGAAGCCTCTATTTATAGCTTTTTGGCCGCTTCAGGTGTATCGCGCGGACCAATGAGAAGCCAGCTCGTCATACTTGATTCTGATTGGCCATGGAAAATAAACCATGCCAGACACTATTTAAGGAGATGCTTTCTCCTCGGCGGTTCATAGCGACGGACGCATTATGAATATGGATGGACTCCAGATGCAGGCGAGTGAAGTAACCCCGGACAGAAGACAACACGCGGGCTTCATCAAACATCACCCGGTGATCGTCGTGGGACCAAGCGTGTTCAGCAACTGCGGACTTTGTCCTGAAGCGGCCAAAAAGCTATAACGAGGCTTCGTAGCAGTAACTCACTGTTGCTTGTTCCCAGTTCATTGGGAGACGTGTTCGGCGTGTCATCTATCGAACACAATTTTTTGCTACTGAAGATGGCCACCGGTGGTGCGGCCGAAACGTTTAGCAGTATTTTAAGCAATCGACCACGGCCTTTCAGCCCGGAAGTTTTAGAAGTTAATCGTATTGACACCGGCCGTGAAAGCCTACGTATGAAAATCCACTGTCAAAGTTTCACGTCGATGGGTTGATTACCGAGGAAGATATAGCGAATAAGGTTTATCACACGCGCACCCGCGCACAATTTCACACACAAAGTACATGACATAAAAGAACACATTTTTATAAAGAATTTGATATAACCTACGTCCTTATCCACAGCTAAATACAAAACGTACAGCTAAAAGACAAAAAATTGAATAAAACCATTTTAAACATGTCAATGTTCGTCATCCATGCTGAGATACGGTTAATATAGCTTATCATCCTGTTTTGTTGCAATATATATATATATATATATTGTAACATTACATTTGGAACAACATAATGTCTTACCTGATTTAATGAAGACTTTGGTTAAGAAGCTAACAAGAAGAACATTATCTTCAAAGATGATAGTGAAGAAGAACGACTAACAATTTCAGACTGACTAGTAAGACAACTGACCGTACCCAAATTAATGATTTAGGCTATGTGATGCAGATATCTTCAAACCCCAACTATGACATGAATTTTCAGTATTGACCAAACAAAGAATTGTAAAGACAAACAGCTTATGAACCAGGACTATAAAGAAACAAATGGGTTCAATTAATGTATCATTATATCCAGATAATCAAAATACAAAGTGAGGGATAATAGGCCCAAACATGTAATATTATGTAAGAGAAATATTGGTAAATAATTAAGTTAATTGATGTAAGGAAATATAACTACACCTGATAATAGATACATGAACCATACAAATAAGTGTCACATATAGAGTTCATAGGGTTGTCCAGTAAACAACAAATTATAACATGGTCACAATCACATTTATAACAAGAGTAAAACCCAGATAAACAGTAAATGTAACAAGATTATTAGAACTGTGTGGTGAGGTGGAGCGACAGTGTTCAATTTATTGTAATTTTTGTAAGTCAGACATCAGTAAGTATACGGATGTTGAAACCCATATAAATAGTAAATATGACATAGACAGTGTCAGAATAATGAGTAAATTAGCTGACAAAGGACTAACCAATTAGTATAGAATTTGTTTTGTAAAATGTGCATGTTTTCTGTTTTAGGCACAGTGTTATATCATAGTATTTGTGTTGTGTTTTTTGTATGTAACAGATGATACAGTTAGTTTAAAGGAATGTCAATTTAATGATATTAATTCCATTTTTTTATGTTGTGTTAACAAATGTAACAATAGAGCTGATATTAAACCATGGTAAATTAATTGACCAAGCAGAATGGACTATACAAAGATGTTTTGTTAAGTGTCAAACACTTATACAGTCTGAGTAGAAAACAATTATTTGTGCAAGGATTTGGTATAATCATAGCCATGTGGGCATGAATTTAACTATTGGAGTAATATATTTTTTGTGTTGTTAAAATAACGTTATATGTTAAACCATTTTGATGAGTGTTAGAAGTTAATTTAATTGTTAAAGATGTTAAAACATGGTGATGAAGGTAATACTATTACATAGGCCAGGTGAAACCAACTTTAGTAAATTTTGAACAATTATATTAGAAATTTTGTAAAGCAAATGTGGAAGGGTAGATGTATTTATAGGTAATAACGTATACAAGGAATATAGAAACAAAATAACACATATCAAGTTATTTAAGAAAATTCCAAATAATAAAATTGTAACATCCATAGTTTTTAAATAAAAATAGGCATGTTTGGTGTCTAAATATAACAAATGTGAAGATCAAAATAATGCTGATAATGGTTTTAAATTCCCATTCAGTATAGAAAAGTTATGTTAATTTAAAGATTTTGAACAAATTTTAGACTTTGAAATAACGAAAGTATGTGACAATGTAGATCCGAATTAACCAACCAGATTCCAAGTTTACCCTTAGCAACCAGAAATTTCGGATAAATAAAATGAGACTTCTTTGACAACGATCTTAGCAGATAGACGCGTTCTTAAATCGTCTTACATTATATGTTATAAAGTGTGAAAAAACTATACAACCAGATAAATACAGTTAGAGGTACACTACACGAACTTTTTGCAATAACAGAAGACTACCCATTAGATGGATTAGAAGAAATAACAACCAGGAAGAAGATTTGAAGTGGACGAGGGACGAGAAGAAGATTTGACGTGTACGTGGGCCCTATCTTCAACCAAGAAGAGGATTTGGTGATTCTGACATCTCATTATATCATACTACAACATACACATTTGTATACCCTACTGTTAAGCAATAATCAACTAAACTACGGACACCATATAACACGAACACTAGAAACAACCACTAATAACACCATATAAGATTAACACCTTTTTAAACACAACAAGAACTTTTAATTCACATAATAACTATCAAAGCCTGAACTGGACATAACCTTTTTAAAACTGGTAACCACTATACAATTTCTGTGTGCACGTAACACTCTAACGTTGTAATATCCTGTAATTGCAAACTTGTATTTTGATTAATAGTGTAATATTTTGTATAATTATTATCCCCGAACCACATACGCCCTGAGATAATTAATATTTTATTTAAAAACGTTAACAAAAGCATTGTTTTGGTCTCGTAGAAATACTGAACAGCTACTACTGCCAACTGGTAAAAGAAGACTTATAGTTTGCGCTACAATTGTGATTATCCTGTTTAAATTTATTAAAACAGTCAACCAGTGTTTTTTCCGAATAAAGGGTTCCACAAGGATATATGTTTGATAGTATTTGTGTGTCGTTATTATTGCTGTTACATTTAGTAAATAGAATTCACAGATTACAACGGACCCGACAGTTGGCATCGTTGAGTGACGTCACGGAAAAGAAGCAGCATAGTGGGAGTAAGCGGCAATTTACAAAATCATTCGCCGTTCAACATAACACATTTATAATTATACATCGACGACTCCAGTGCGAGTTTGTCGCTACATTATTTATCCATATTACAAGTTGACACTTCTAACGGGTGGCGTAATTCAAGTGCACGCTACATAAATACAAGTAACCCATTCACAATAACATTGTACGTAACGAAAAATCTGATTACAAATAGACGAACCCGAAGTGAGGCTACATACATTACGTTTCGATAAGATTCAAACAACTAGATAAATATTTTATCGTTACAATATATATATATATATATATATATATATATATGTGTGTAGCGAATGTACACGGCCCATATAACCATCTTTCAAATCTTCTTTTCAAAATTTCCTGACTTCTAGTCGTTATTTCCCAATTTTCCAACTTCGTAAACTCAAAGGCTTATGAAGAAGTTGTACATTCAAAAGGTTTATGAGCGATTGTTGATGCACATCTCGAGCTGACGAAGCTTACAGTGGACAAAGAAATTAAAAACGTAATTCAAAAAAATGGACAATACTGCAGACACCTGTGGACGCTGCGACACCGAAGCTCTTGAAAACTCCTTATACTGAATAAACTCGAAAGGACTAAGCCATAAAGATAGTTTGTGTGTGTGTGTGCCACGGGTGAAGTCGTAGTTTAAGTTTATTTAAAGTACATTTTATTTTAGAAAGTTAAATTCCTTGGTAGCATTAGGTGCAGTCATTAAAAATAACAGTTTTCTCCTCAATTATTTAAAAAAAATACGGGATGCCTTGAAAGGCCCTCCTACGCCAGAGAGAACGGTTAATGTTTTCAATTACTCTCAATCTCTTATCAGTAAACTAAGTGGGTTTAATGAAAACGCTGTTGAGAGTGTATTGTTTTTGTAAACAGTGTTAATAAGTGTCAGTTCTGCCACATAACAGCGACGGTATTATTTCTGTTTGCCCATCTTGGGTAATGAATTTCAACAACGAAGTTTTTTTTACAACTAAAGAGAACGTTGTTCTTTGTAAAACAAATTTTGATTTTCCATCACCTAGTAAGGTTTACAACTGTTTTTCTAATAAGTTGAAAATTCAACATAATAAAAACAAACATAATTGAAACAAACGTAATAAAAAGAAGTATTGTCGATTGAAAACTATTATGAAACTTCTGATCTTCAGAAATAAAAAAGAATATTCTAATTCTCAACGGCTTAAGATATTTTTTGTGATTAATTTCGGGAAGACAACTGTACGCAAAAATAATTAAAACGTGATAAGACAGCGTGTTGTTAGTTTTGCGTTTCTGAATTAACCTTAAAATTTCTAAGCCTTATACGCCGGCTCATCGCAATATTTTTTAGAAAATTTATGTTTATTTCTTTTTGTAATGAAACTTGATTTTTACTTAATTTTAATTTACTTTTAGTTAAATTGATAACAATTATTAAAATGCAGTTAATTACTATTACTTTCATTTTATCATTATTGATTAGGCATGTTGTTTTTAATAATTCAGGAGCTTGGAGGAGCAAGGGCAAATACAAAAAAAATTGATTTTTTTTAAGGAATCCTATTTTCTGACATGTTAAGAACACGGTAATACTACTATCACATCTATATTCGCCCTTAGTATTTTGTAAATAGTATTGAAATGTATGGACTGTATAAAACCAGCCGAAAGCTTAGTGCTGTAATATTGGAGGAGTAAGGGCGTGTGACGATTTCATTAATAAAAAAAGTAAAAAAAAAAAATAAAATAGGAAATGTAAAAAGGAGAGAAATTTACATTTAAACATTTAAACTAATTTTAAATCCCTTAAATAACTCAAAATAATATTTAATTAAGAGAGTGTAAAAGTAAAGAAACCCCTTTAATAATTTACCATGCATCGACATGCGATAACCGGAACCAACTTGCTTAACGACCCATGAACTAAACTAATAATACTTGTAAATTTGAAATTAAATAAATAAATAAACAACAACACAGTAGTATACTATAATTAATTCTGAAGTAAAGCATATCTTTGGATAATTAATAGGTCAAACATTAATACCGTAATTATCGAATAAATGTGGAACTACTTTTTTGGTGAAGAGTAAACTACGCGAGGTTACAAATTTGCCCCTAAACGAAGCCCACTTGAAATGGAGCGGTCAAGCCGTAAGCTGCGCACAGCAGTAATGTGGAACGATAATAATATTTTGTTTCCTAAAGTGAATAATCCCGTCAGTTAAGACATAGAGGCACTCTTTACACTATTAAACCCATGTGTATCGTTAATATAGTTGAACCGCGATTCATATAAATATGTAGTAAACGAGTAAGAAAGAATAATGAAAATTGTGCGCCTATGACATCGCTACAAAAATCTTAAAATATAAAACTTATGTAATTAAAACTGTGGTAAGACCATAATGTGAAGTGCAACAAATAAACAATCATGTGAAGTGGATACAGGTGAATAAAACTTTTGTGTTAACCATTCAAAACAATGAGCTATTACGACCAGTTATTAAAGAGCAGAGAACCAAGACCCACCATGATCTAAAAGACTTCAGCACTTCACCATCACCGGAGACGAAGATAAAGAGAGATACCTGACCTACAAGAAACATGCTGCAACCGAGGACCGAGGACTGGAATAACGAGGAGCTGGAGGATATCACAGATGACACGGGAGCATGCCTTCCGTGGTTATAAAATACTAAATACTATATCCAACAAAAGACAATTAAATTAACACCTTTAAGACATTTTAAGAACTGACATAATATGTAATCTGGTAAATCTATTCTTAGTAAAAGAGTTAAAGCTCTAAACTGTAAAGCCTTATTGTTTAAAAGGGGAAATAAGTCCATTCTTCTAATGGCACCACTTCAAGACAATATATGGATATGTGACCATTATTAATATACCTTTTCAAGTCCCGGATCCGTGGAAAAGTTAATCAGATGTACATCTATATTTTGAGGGCCCTTCTAAATGAACAAAACATAAAATCATTTTGTAAACTGTTGAAATGCAAATGTTGATAACCATAAGTAAAGATGCTAATATCATTATGTAATAAAGAGATGTCATGGTCCAACAAAGCTGAGTGAATAAATCTACAAACCCCTGCCAATTTTCCTCAATTCTAGGGATCCTTTTACAATTGTTTATATTTTGATTAATTGGGAGTTTGTTAAGAGTATGGCAGCCTGTTTAATTGACCTGAGCCAATTAACCAGGTTCCCGATGTTATAACGTAGGAGACGTTATAGGTGAATATATTGCACGGTGCCACACGTCTGCATGATCTTTTGCTTAGGTCGCCCTTTCTCCACCGCACTTCTTATACAAGTCTATGAAAAGTTTGTGTCAGTGTGAGTCGGTATTTTGATGTGATTAGTTTGTTCTTTCTTATACTGCATACGTTATTTCTTTGTTACTCCATTAGTGTCTTATTATAATAGTACCATTACAACAGTGAGTGTGAGTGTGGTCTTTTTGTAAAATGGAAAGTAAAAATACGTCAAGGAAACGGCAGAAACATACAGAAAATTGGATTGTTAATAAATGCAAGATACAACGAAATTCTGGCGCGAGTTATGTTTCAAGAGAGACAAAACGTGTATTTCCTGCTCGTTCAATCGGACAGGTGTGTAAGTGTAGTCAGAAATGTTTCGAAAAAATAGGAATGAACTGTCCCCTATTGTTTGTATCGCATTGAGTGGGCGATCATTTTATGTATGTTAATCATAAATGTACATTGTTTCTATTTTTGTTTTTTAGTTTTCTTTCATTTTTTAAAAACATACTTTCAATAATGCATACTAATCATTATTTAATTTTGATGTCAAGGAATATGTTAGATTCGACATTTTTTACACAGTAGTATGTAATTTGCTAAGAATTTGATATTAATTTATAATTCTAACTATAGTAGTTATCAACGTTTCGAATTTTCATTCGATTAATTTAAATTTTAGAATAATCTTAAAATTTTGTTGTTTTTACATTATTATTTGTAATTAGTTGTATTATTATTTGATGATTTTTACTTAACCTTTAACCAAATTATTTGTAATTTTACTTATCGTTAATTATTTATAAATAAAAGTGTAAAATAATCGGAATCTATGTTCTATAATACTGAAATACATATTCGCCCTTTCTATCCTAAGAGTATTCACAAACTTTAAACACGATTTCCCAACACCATGCTTTTCATATTCGCCCTTGCTCCTCCAAGCTCCTGAATTATAGCGTGTAATGTTATTAATTTAGCGACAAAATTAAGAATATTAAGAAATTAAGAATCATTGTGTTATTATTCAAGGTAAAATTTCAGAACTTATGTTTCGCAATAAAATTTTAATGGCACTTTGTTTACGTCATTAACTGCATTGCCGTGATGTCTATACGCTGCATGTTTTTCTCTTCCTTTCATTTCGACAATCTGGTCTGCTTGCCTACCTGGTTCTGTTTCTCTCTGCCTCTCTGTATAAATTTTCTCTCCACTATTGCCCTGTTGGTTTACTTTAGATTGTTTTTTAAATCACTATTCTACTTCTGTTTCACTGTTTAACATTTTTGTTTACATACTCTTTTCTGTAGTCGTACTTTTATTATCGTAAAACTTAATTCTTGTCTCTGTTTTATATACGTTTATTTTCTCGTTTTAACGATACCAGCGGCGTTGGAAGTTGGTCACATGGCGAGGGCATAGCGAAATCCTGAAGGACATAGCGAGCTCAAAATTAACCTCTTTTCTTTTCTCCCTTGAAAAATCCATTGACGAATTATTGTTGAAAACGGAACAAATAATAATATATGCAAATATTATAAAATGTACAGACAGTAAACAGTTGTTCTAAGTAGGTCGTTGTCTTCAGGACGGGCAGATGAAGATTAGTATCTGCAGAAACGGACAGCAATACTTAAACCGTATGCGAAAGATTTATAAATAGAAGCAGAAGAATATAAAGAAGAAGAAAAATGAGTAGGGTAAGGAGAAGGAGGAGGATAGGTAAAAGAAAAGGATAAGGTGGAAATGAAGATAGGTCCGGGATAAACGAAAATATATAATTATCAGTTCAAATCAAAAGAACCAATCAGCACGCACTGATCGAACTCTCAATAAAAGAGAATGATAAATTCTAATTTCAATGAACTGTCTCACCATTTCGTATAACCACTATTTTTTAACACATTTTAGAACAACTTAGAAGAGAATATGACTTGTTGGCAACTTTAATTTGAACATTTCGAACCGATCAGCTGATTATGTGGTTAATAGCAAAACACCTACAGTGATTATTAATAACTGACTCAAAAGAAGATAAACATATATAGCTCTGGATGTTTGTGTAGCATGTCTGTGTCGCGTGTAGTGGTGCTGTTTTTTATCTACGGATACATATTTCTAATATCACAACCTACTATTGACCCGGTGACCGGTGATTGTTACACCAGTCTAAAGTTCATTTGGGTTCACTGCAAATTGATTAACATTAATAATCGATCAATCATATTGCATAGTAAGACAGACAGTAGATATTATTATTGCATAATAATATATTTAATTGAATATTTGATCATCCTACTATAATCAGTAGTACTGTGATCATCCTATATAATTTTGGGATCGTTATCATGTTACAATAACTAGTTTTGTTATTGTCAATTTTACCGTTTTGGCAATTTTAATACTACATGAAGTTATCCGATGCCCCCCACACACACGCACGCACGCACGCACGCACGCACGCACGCACACGCACGAAGCTCGCGTTTACAAACGTAAATAAGAAATTTGCAGTTGTTTAAAATGATGCAATTTAACTCTTTGCTGTCAAACGTGATATAGTGTTTAATAAGAAGTCATTTATTAAATCCGGCTAAATTTTTAATTTCACTGATACCACTTCTCAATTTTTTTGTATCGGCCATCTAAGAAGGACCACATGCCATTTTTAGTTCTTTATTCTTTGTTCTTTTCTTTTTATCCAATATACTTTCATCTTTTCACTGTGTCTCTTCTTCCTGTCTTCAGTCCACTTTGAACCTACGTTTTTCTCTCTCTTACCCTGGACTCCTTCCATTTTTGCCCGAAAAACGTCTCTTTCAATTGCTTCTTCTGCGTGTATATTATTTTTTTCTAAATCCTTTTGGACTTCTTTAATCCAACTTGATGTTGACTTCTTCCCCACAGATATTCTTCTCACCTTTATAATTTAGAAAGTTTTGTTTAGTACTTCGACGTTTCTGTACAGTTTGGCCTACAGAACGTGTAAAAATGTATAATAAGTTAATACGAAACAAGTTCTGAATTTTTAAACCAGGTGCCAGATGCGTCTTCATATACCTAATGCATTCTTGTAAATCCCATAGCAACTTTTTTTTATCAACTCCTATATTCACATATCTTTTTTTTTATTCTTCATACCAAAAGTACTCCAATAAAACGAAGTTTATTCTATCAGTTTATAACTAATTATAATAACTGAATTATTATCAATTACTATCATCATTATTGTAACTCAATTAGTCTCAACTGTAAGCAAAATGTCTAAAATTTCTGTGAATTCATGGCGATGAAATGAACGCTTGCCTTGTATTTGGTACTGGATACGTAACGGATACGTAACGTTGCACTCCCCTGAGTATGCTGTTCCTTCGGCAGGAGAAGCAGGAAAGAAAGCTAAAACGTCCGTCTCTGAAACTGTGGCTGTATTTTATTTCGCACGCCTTACGTTTAACGTGGCTGCAATGAGTATTCAATTGAATATTCAATTATATTTTTACTGCATTAGGAACAGTTTTGAACAGTGGAGTGTGTCGTTCTACACATTTCTCGGCTATCACAGCAGAGCCCAGCTGTAATGTTTGTGTGCGTACATATTGCTGCTACTCTGAGATGAAAGACAATTACTGTCTGGCCACGACTGGACGATTGAGGCTGCTCTTCCCCACCACGCGGCCGCTTGTAAGCGAGGTAGGGTGAAATATGTGTACTAGCCGTTTGGTTTACCCCCACTTAGCCTGCCGTAGTACCCGGCCATGCTTCTCCCACCTTACACAATGCTCAATCATCGAATCGCGGCCAGACAGTACGTGATGCTTATGCGTCAACAATCGAGGCTATTCCAGACCGCAACCGGTCGGCGCACTCTGTTCAAGGTCAGACATTTTGCACTGTTTCTAGTGGATTATAGAGCACCTGTAATAGGCAGTTGTTTATCACGTCATCCAAAAAGTGATAGATTATTCTGGCATCTCAGCGTGGTGTAAATATAAGTATCTAGCGACGGTCACTTCAGTCAGTTTACGTCGGGCGCGTTGAAGTGGTTATTAGTGAAAAGTGATTATTGTGCGGGACTCTGTTAGTTGACGTGACATTAATATTGCGTGTGGACAAATTTAACTGAATTATTGTAAAAGTATATTCTTGTTGAATGACTTATTGATTTCAAACTGTTAATAGTGATTAATTAAAACTGGTGATCAGTGATTTAATTGGTGTCTTTATTTTGTTTTCCACTGTACCACACGACGATCAGTGAGACCGTCGTAAGAATATTTAATTTTAATATTTGTACTACTACTCTGTGACGACGGTATTCTCTTGTTCGTCCAGTTTACTGTTAGTGACAAACAAAAATAAATAAAAATAAAATGATATTTTGTAATTATGGTATCTTAATTTAAAGCAAGTAACTGGTAAGAGTAAAGATTAGAGGATGTACTTAACATTTACTAAGAAAGATACTTAAGCAAAATTTGATTCATACCATCAAAGAAATACACACTGGATAACACAACGATAATCAAGACTACATTATTATTTAAATAGAGTGGTCCACGAATTTCTGATGAGTGTTAAAGGATATGATAAATGATAAATGTTGGCAACCATGGTGTGCAAGCGGTAAATGGACTAGCTGACTTTAACGATTCACTGTGGTCTTGCATACCCTGATGCCATGTTAGAATGGCGCTACAATAGAGCAGTGGATTGGTACACACTTTCAGTTCGTAGTCGAAACTCATTTTAAAAATGGTGATTCAGTTGTAATTACGCAGCGATTATCCCGCCGTCATTGTAGTGTTCACATCATGGTGCTGTTTCTAGTCGCAATACAATAAATTTGTGGATAAACAATTTCCAAATTATCGCTTATGCAACGAAAAACAACACCAGGTCCAGTGCACCCCCTCCAAACATAGACAGGACAAATGGTGACAGTCACTTCTGCTCGATACGCAGTGATGTTACAGGAATTCCTTGCTGCTTAACTGCGTCGTCGTGCGATCGAATTGAACGCTGTGAGGTTTCAGCAGGATGGAGCAGGAGCCCACACTGCCAGAGCATCCGTGGCGGTAGTTCGAGAGGTGTTTCCAGGCCATGTGATTTCCAGAGGAGGAGATGTTGCATGACCAGCACGATCTCCAGATCTGTCAGTATGTGACTATTTTCTTTTGGGAATACCTCAAGTCTAGAGTATTTCTTCATAAACCTAACGACATTAACAAACTCACGGCCTCCATACAGGTAGAAATCACAGCCATACCGAACAACATGGTGCAAGCAGCGATGGAAAATCTACGAAACAGACTGCAGCAGTGCATACAACATGTTGGTGGGCATTTGAGAGAGGTGTCATGTAAAACATGAACTTACACTTGTAAATGCCATCACATTTGCTGTAATTACATAATAAAACAGAAATAAATAAAATAGATTTTATATTACTTATTTAATTTTTAAAAATCGTCAGATTCCCGTGGACCACCCTGTATAACTGTTTATCTAAAGTAGTACTACTCAAGAAAGGCACGGAGATCCGTTGAGGCAAACCTTGTCGATTTTGTTATAGACGACATCATAAGAAAGTTAAACGTCAAAGTCAAACATGCTATTAAGCTAAATAGTAGAATATTAAACTTAATAAGTTGTGCAGACGTCACATTGCTCTGAGCACACTAAGTACAAACACTGTTTCCTAAGAACAACCAAACTACAAGAAAGTAAAACATTAAAATACCAATAAACAAACGAAAGCATTTTTAATAACCAAAGAACGAGTCAAAATTATGCATATAAAATTAGACATAGATGGCATCATAATTAAGCAGGTAACTGAATTTAAATATTTTTAGGCATTGTGATTAATAGTATAGAAATAATAAAAGATAATCAAAGTTACACATTAAGCCAGCGTTAAAAACAAAATTGAAGGCTGTTTGGAATTACAATATAAAATATTTCAATATAAAATTGAATAATATTATATGGAATTACAAAAATGATATAAAATATTTCAATATAAAATATTTTAATATAAAATTGAATAATATTATATGGAATTACAAAAATGAAAGAAAGGAAAGTAAAACAAGATTACATAAATCGGTTATAAGACTAGTACTTACTTATGGATATGAATCTATAGAAATAATATAAAAAAACCACACAGATAAACGAATCACAGAAGAAGAACGTTAAGAAAAATAGCGTAGAAACCGCTAAGACGTTATGTCAGAAGTGTCATAATTAGAAATGAATTGGAAAGTAAACCAGTAAACAAATGGCAAATGAGATCATTCTACTGGAACGAACGTATTGACTGCATGGAAGGTAAAAGATTTGTCAAAGGGATTACAGGGTGGAAACCAAGTAAAAAAGGAAGTTTAGAACATCCAAAATTAAGATGGTAAAACACATTACGAAAGGACTGCTGAATCAATGCAACAAGCTGCTGGCTTAATGAGAAGAAAAAGAGAAGTTGTATTTGAAATCTGAAAAATAATTACTAATTGAGCAGAGCGTACGCAAATCGTAATAGAAGTAACTAATGTGTATAGTATATAGTGCTAGTGTGGATCGTAATGCAAACAAAAGTTTGTGTTTGTACTTAAACCGAATAGGTTAGACGAGTGGTCACATCATTAAATCCTCCGCTAGAAAACAAATTAGTTCGCAACTAATCAGTGTTAATTGATTCAAAATATATCAATACACTTTTTTTCCAAATACAACTGGAATTAATGCAACTAAAAATGAGATAGGCGATTTTATACTTCTTTAGATAACACTTGTTTGGTTAAAAAAGTATTAAGCTCATACTGTACTTGACTCTATGAATTGTATTATTCAGCTTTTTTTACGTCAGGATCACTCTAAGAGCGAACAAACTTTACAAATTTTTTGAGATAACATTCACTTGTACTACATTTATTTTACTAGATACAGAATCAGACGAAATGAAAAATTAAATTATATTAACTTTGTCTTCTAGTAGTTTTTCCGTCATCATCAGTACCACGCCATAACCTCCGTTTTCATCACAACCATCATAATTAAAAGCTACTCATTATCGTTAAAACTGCTCATTTCTTATAGCCTGTTCCGTCTTTACTGCAGACATCTCTTCCAGGGCGGGCCTACCCACACATCTTCCAACTGGTTTGCAGTCTACAGCGCGCTTTACTAGCCTCTGGGGTCCATTCTGTAGACGTGCTCCATCCACTGCTATTTCGTTCTTCCATCTTATCACTGATGGAGAGTATACCCAGTTCGGCCCTTATATGCTCATTATGCATTTGATCCCTTAGACGATAACCACTCACATGCCTTAATTCAGCGGTTGCGGTTTGTTCTTAATACTGCTTTTCTTTCCCAATTATCGCCCATGTTTCACTAGCGTATGTAAGAACAGGTATCGCCTATACCATATAGAAATTCATTTTAGTATCAGTTCTTGTTTCGTCTTGTTCTTATTTCCGTTGACGTTTTATCTGGAGGAACATTCCGTCCTTACCTTGACATCATCCAAATAAGTTTCCTAGGTTCCCCTTGCTCTTTCCTTCCTAAGATCTTGCCGTTTAGAGTGTTTGCGACAAACTCGTTATGTCTTGTGACATATCGTATAAACGCTATTTTCGTAGAATCTGTGTCTTGTAGTAACCTCCTTTTGTTAGTTACTTCCATCAAACAAAATTTATTTTCGTTTCAGTTTCGTTACGTTTTGTCATTTTTCGCCATATCCATATTTCTGCTGCTTTAAAACGTTCTTCACCTGTCTTCACAACGTCAAGGTGTCACTTCCATTGGTATGTGTTCCATACCAATGACTTCACTAAGGTGTCCCTTAACTCTATGCTGTGTTGCTTATTTGTTAACAATTTTTCTCTGTGTATTAATGCTCATTTACCGAAGGCAATTATTTTACTGAATACTTATTGTTTTCAGTAATTATACTTCTTATTAACCTGACTTCTTTATTACCTGTTCATTATTTACTTCCATTTCTTCATTCCTTCAACTAACACCGTAGTTTTTATTTGTATTCTTTACATTTCTTGAGAGTTCCTTAGATTAGTTGGGTCCTGTTCATTTCTATTTCAGAAACTTAACGCTGTATGGTATTTCACTTTGATTTTGATACCGTTTGAGTTTTTTCTCACAATTTCAATATTTTTCTCAGCTTACGTATTATACAAGTGCAGAGAGAGAGAGAGAGAGAGAGAGAGATATACAGACAGACAGAGAACTTTCTTGCCCTATTTCGCATTGATCTGTGACTTTTTCATTATAATTTAGGTTTATTTTTATTTGAGAAATTACTCTTTTTTATAATGTTTCTAACATTCCTAACTTAAAATGTTATTACTCTAAATTAAATTTTAACAAGAAAAGAAAATCCTTATGTCTTTAAAATTAACAACCAGAAAAAGGTGTTAGGAAGAGACAAAGTGCGAGGGGGTAGGGAGAGATTGTTAGTTTGTCAAAGGAGGAGAAAGACGAACAGACCCAAAGAGAGATACGACAAAAACAGTGTTGACAGCTTAAATTAATTAGAGTCAAATATAGATCTAGCCATTCAGTGTGAGATGAATATTATTTGTACCTACTAATAGAGATTTTGTAGATCTAGCCATTCAGTGTGAGATGAGTATTATTTGTACCTACTAATAGAGATTTTTTTGAACACTTTTTACCAAAAAATAATATAATGTTGCTAACAGTAATAACAAGTGTTATTAACACAATAATAAACTGACAAGAGTATGGCTTGTATTGGTGCAAATTATTAACATAATAAATTATTAATAATGTGAAACGATTACTAGCAACACTGAGCATTATTAGTTGTTACAACAACACAGTGAGATAAATTAACGGAATTGAAATAACAGTTTATAGTTAACATTGTTTGCACTGAAGTGAAGGCGTTGACACGTTTGTGTGATTAGGGAGATGCGTCAGAGTTAACATTAACATAAACAAACTATAAATGTAAACCAATATTTGCTTGCACAACCATAAAATTAAAACAAATTGTATGTCACTCTGTTATCAATATTTATCGCCAATCTGGTGTAATTACGTCTGTATTATTGTATCCACGTTTTATTTTGATGCACGTTGCTCTTTATTCTAAATCGTCTTATTTCTTTTGTTAGCACTGGCGCAGTTTAAGCTTATGCCTGTTCTCACTTCCAAGGGTACCTTTCTATCTTGTTTCGGGACTTTTAGCGTGTATCTTACGGCAGCGGACGTGTATCTTATTAAAAGCCACGTCCCAATGGCTTTCTTACTAAGTGGGCATTTAATTCTCTTATATCTTCCGTATTACTATTTATTTCCAGATTATTTCAAATACCAAAGTTTCTTAACCTGTCCAACCAGTATAACCTTTCATCTTTCATAAGAATGTGCCATTTCTGACAGTCTTTTCTTCTCGCTGGTTGGAAACTCTCAACATGGTAGATTCGTTTTGACCATTGTTTTGAAAAAAATTTAGTTAGAATCCAATGTAGATTAGAATTTAGTTAGGTCAACGTGACTACTTCAGTTAATCATCATCTTCTTCTTCCACACTTCAAAGATTAGGCATTGTGCTTGTTCCGACTTCACATTATCAGATCCATTTCTGTCTTGGCATTCCTACATCCCTTTCTCGCTAATGTCGTGACCATTTGATCCGTCCGGCTGATTTTTAATGTGAACAATTCTGGTCTGATATTTTTCCCCAGGACAGCGAACTAGCCTGTCGCCAGGAAAGTCTAAATGAGGGGCTGCCTCCTCTCAGCCTTCAGTCCTGCTGCTAATTGGAGGGTTTCCTCTTCCGCTGGTCTGTTACTACACCGTTCATATCTTCATCATGTTACCCTTGGTTGTGCTCTCCATATTTATATCCCCTGGAGAGAGGGTGTTCCAGTATTTTCAAGCCCCCAGAAGCTGGGCTCCTTGTTGGTCCACGGGTCCTTATTGGTTATTCGGACCATCCCACCGTATATGGTGGGATCCCTCATCCGCTAACCAGGGAGCGCGCCCGATAGGGGTTACAAGGTCCCCCAAAATTAAGAAATTAGAATAAAAAAAGAAAGTCAACCTAGCCCCTTGAGTACTCTAAATAGCGTCGGGATCAGAAAAGAACAAGAGTCAGTCAAGAGAGAGTAGACAGGAAATATTAAAGGAAGGGATCTCACCCATGACAAGTTGAAGCAAAGTGAGAATCCAGCTAGAGCACATCCGGATGTTCTTGGTTAATCATTCCAATAAATTTTAAAATTGTTTAATGTAGTACAAAGTGTTTTGTAAATACGTAAAAGCTCTAAGTTGTAGCTAGAAGATAAAAGTTTTTTTATTTTGCATACATTCCCGTTTATTCAGGTTTGGCTAACATTAGATATAACTGGATGCAATCTTGGTATAAAACATATAATATACAACGCTAATATTTACAGATAAATAAGGTAGAATTTGAATTATGATCAAACTAGTGTATAGAAAATAAAGTGACGAATTGTACAAGAATGTATGGAACGATTTGGAGAACGTTGGGAAATAACTGTAGAAAATAAACCCAAATAAAATTTTATAAAAAAATGGCAATACCTATACTACTGCCATTTTTGGTTCTGAAACTTGGGTCATAAAGAAAAAAGATGAACAGAAGATACAAACAGCAGAAATGAAATTTTTGAGATCAGTTAAGAGGTGTAATAGACGAGATCATATAAGAAATGAGGAGATAAGAAGTGATTTAGATATTTTTGCAGTTAATGAAAGGATTAAAGAATACAGAAGGAAATGGATTAAACACATAGATAGAATGGAAGAAAGTAGAATACCGAAGATAGCGAAATATTAGAACCCTAGAGGCAGAAGAAAAGTTGGTAGACCTAAGAAAAGGTGGACTGGGGAATAGTAACAGGCCGCTAAAGCCTAAAACCGTTAAGAAGTTGATGATGATGATGAAACTAGTGTTCCTTCTTGCCACTGTTACAATGATCAAATTTATTACTATGGTTGAAGCGTCCCTGATGAATTTTTCGCCACAGGAGTAGTCGTTCGTTTAAGATCCATCAGCGATTCTGTTTCCCACCTGTCTGTTTATCTGTCTATGTGTGTATACACATATATACTGGTGTGTGCTTTGAAGCAGGCAATTGACAGAGTTAAGGCAAGCGTTTAAGGTCAACATCATAGACTATTCCTGGACGTGTTCTCTTAATGTCGTGTGACAGTAACCCTAATGTCACTCACTCCTCCATAATGTCAAAGGTTACACTTTGAGCCACTTTGTGTTATTTAATTCGATTAACTTGTAGTAATTATTTGTAAACGTTACTGTTTGCATATAATATTTTTTGCACTAATAATAAAAGTTAAATTATAACATAGAATTTCGAAAGGCGGCCATTGAAATATAATACAGCAAAGAACCTAAAAGCAATTTAGATGGATATAGAAGACGAGCAATCGGAAGACCGAGAAGAATAATGCCAACAAACAAGCTTATAAGAGAAGTTATGGGAATTACTGATAATGTTACAAATGACGTCATAAATAGATACAATTTAATTTGGCATGGATTGCAAATAATTGTAAAATAAGCTTCATGTTGCTAACCTTAAGTCCAAAACAAACCAACGAGATTACGAAAGAGGTGGTGAGAGGTCATGGAGAAGTGGAACCGTGACTTTGATTTGTGAAATGGCCAAGAAAAATGGAGATTACAAATGGATAACCATTGGAAAACAATGTTAATGTCTCAAATAAATACATGAAATATATATATATTTTCACTTCTCTTTCTTTCACCGCTCCTTGAAGTAAATTATTATGAAGTATCTGAGCAGAACTCAATTTAATTCTACAGAGCACTTTCGGCAACCGGTCGTATTCCGTTCAACAGTACATTTTGTCAGACGAATCTGTGTCTCTTTTTGCCAGAGATTACCAAGGAGTGACGAAGGAGGTACGATCGGTGCCTAAAAGCGCTCAAGAGCGTGGAAGTACGTTCTTTGAAAAAGTGGTTTAAATTAATATACAGGTAGGATATAAGCCGCTTGACAAAAATTATTTTTTGGAACTTTTTTTGTAAAAAGGTTTTGTAAGGTTATAATCATTAATTAGACACGATTAAAAAAAATTCTTGTCGACGTTTCGATATTTTTTTGTTGAGAGTCAAAATGTATTGTTATCATCAGTACCTGTATATAGAGAGCACAAAAATAATTAATACGCATATAATAAATATGTAATTATTCACAAGTTCAACCTTATGTGCGGGACCATCAGGCGAACTCTTAAGTCAGCAAGTAAAGAAACACCTAAAATTCTACAAGGTGATAGCCCTCCCCACACTTCTTTATGGGTCTGAGAAGTGGACTTTAACGAAAGGCCAGGGCAGTCGTATCAAAGCGGCTGAAATGAAATTTCTCAGGCACGTGGAAGGTATACCCTACATGATCATAGAAGAAACACAGATTTACGGCAGGGAGTGAATATTATGAGTATACTCGATAGGATTGCCCAGTATCGGCTGAATTGGTCGGAACATCTTTGCCTAATGGATGACTGCCGCATCCCTAAACAACTATGGAACTATAAACCGAAGGGACGGAGAGGTATGGGACGTCCGAGGAAGCGCTGGAGTAACCAGCTCTAAACGTTGTCTGTTTGAGACCGGAGATCGTTGGTTTAATCCTTGCAGATGATGATGATGATGACTTCATTTCAGCTGCTCGTATTTTCGATATATCTTTGTGAGAGAAGACCCGGTTTTCACAACCGTACAATAAAGCGGTAGTGTAGAATTTTAATACGGTAACCTTTCCAGCATTATTCTTCAGTTCAATACATTGTGCTACACATATACTGAAATGTATTACTTAAATCATTATTTCGATCATAGCTGATGTCGCAACGGAAATAACTGAAATGCAATACCTGTTCTGTCGATCGACTATCAATACTTATTTTTGTTCGTATTGGGTGTACTCCTTCAAACTCCATAACTCTTGTGTTTTACTTTGAAAAGCAAAAACACAAAAGTAGTAAAATGAAAGTAAAAAGTGAAAATTAGTAGTTTTGCAATCGTGCAAATTACATGTACATAAAGTATACACGCCTACGCGAGCATATGTTATCTACTCTGTAACAGACACGAACATACAGCTCACATATGTGCCACAATCGCTGTCGAGTCTATTAATATCCTTGTACCGTACAAGTAGACACAGATACACACACGAACGTCCACGTTTTCATTTTGTATCTTCCATATGTCTGTGTTCCGATATATATATATATATATATATATATATATATATATATCTATATATATATCCGATTATATATCCGATATATAAAATTATATATATAATTTTCAAGAGGTGCTGCCAAAGATAAAAGTGAAATCATATATTGAAAGTATTACTTCGTTTTCGTATGTCTTTTGGGAAATGATATATACAGAAGCACAGAGAGGGATGTCATCCCCTGATATATGGTTGCAGAATGTGATGTCCCGTATCTGTTTTGCATTGAAGAGGGAGAAAGAAAATTTATTTTCGTGCACAGTAGAAATTGTAGTTTCCCTCTTTTAAGGTAGTTCTTTTACATGGTAATTTGGACGACGGATGTATTTTTCTATGTCACATGTTTGTATTCATGTATATGTTAGCCTTTGGTTAGTGTATATTCTGGCGACATTGTCCTGGACGAATGTTTCATATCACTGTCTTGAGTGATATGAGTATTTGTATTACAAAAGTATTTGTAACAACTTTTTTAGATGTTGCATATAATCTCTCTCTCTCTCTCTCTCTCTCTCTCTCTCTCTCTCTCTCTCTCTCTTTCTCCCTCTCTCTTTTGAAAGAGATTCTTACCCATCCATGCGTTTCCACAGTACACCGCGGGCGAGTGATTTGTTGCCATGTTCTAACTGTGCGTGCATTTATTACATTTATTTTTATATATTATTAATTATTAATTTATAAATATTTTATTTTAATAATATTAAACTTTTAAAATAATTTTTAATTTTTTCATCATTTCTCCATGATTCGTTGTTTGTTTTAAAATTATTTTTATTTTAATATTTTACTAGTTTTAATGTTATTATTTTACAAGGTTTGAAAAGGCAATAAAAGTATACTATGCATTAAACAATAGATTTATAAATGAGAAGGAGATATCAAGAAAAACGAGTGTGTATAAAACAGTATATAGACCGGTTTTAACATACGGCTGTGAGACGTGGGTGCTATCCAAAAGCCAAAAAAGTAAAATCCAGGCGGCAGAAATGAAATATCTTAGGAGAGTAGTAAGAGTAACAAGGAAGAACAGAGTTAGGAATACACAAATAAGAGAGGATCTGGAAGTGATATCGATTCTGGATTTTATTGAACAGAGACAACTATGCTGGTGGGGACACATGCAGAGAATGGATAGTGATAGAATGGTAAAACAGGTTTGGGAGGCAAAATCAGGGGGGAGAAAGAAGAGAGGAAGACCGCGACTGACTTGGGATGGAATGATGGGAAACATTTTGAGAGAAAGAGGCTTGGGCTGGAGGGAAGCGAAGACATTGTCAATGGATAGAGTAAGATGGAAAAAATTTGTATATAGAGTGTAGTTGATGTACTTATCATATATTGATGTAACCCGACACCAATATGGTATAAGGGTATTTTGATAATAAATAAATAAATTTTACAAGGTTCGTAATTTTATATTGAAAGTTTTTGAACGTAAGGTAGATTCTCAGGACACTTCTTTTTTTTTGATTACCAATCTCATGAACGTCCTTCATACTTTCAGCGATTCTTTTGATGATCTTAATTGTAGGTGATTATTTTTTGCCCTCCAAGTTAAGCTCCGTCGTGTTATTCTGCATCATCTTTTAACGTTGTAATTAAGGCGTAAACAATGGGATGTGATATCCCATGCGGTGTGTGATATTAAAAATTGCGGTGGGATAGAGAGGTGTCATCCCTTTTACTTAGACAGCTTTCAGTTCACATAGATTGATAGCCCTTCCCTTCTCACCCATTCCGATTTTCAAGAATGGGAAAAACAGTATTCTCCTCGCTCAACCAAATCGATATTTCTGTCTTGAGGGCAACTGCTAATGCTTGGTTCTGCAAATAAATTTATCGTATGGACTGAAAGCAATGAAGTCGAAGATTGTATAAGATTTGACAAAGTAAGAAATTTAGAACCAGGGTCTAGAACGGAGATAGGAATGTCCTTATATAACGTAAGCAATAGAAGTAAAGCAATTCAAATGGCATGGGAATAGCTGAAGCGATGCTCCCCCCAAAATAACACAGAATTATCTTGGATTTGTGCTGTTTAGTACAAAATTGTGTTCTGATCCTTAACCGCTTAGGCTGAAAACCATCACCAAAGATTTTAATTCTTGATACTTGGGTTCCGGTGAAGAAACATTTGAGCATGCTACAGCCATCGGAGATGAGACTCTTCCGAACTGTTAAATGCTACACACGATGAGATAGACTCTACAATGAAGACATAAGCAAAGAGTTGAACATTTTTAATATCCAAGGTCGTATTGCAGGAAACAAAGAGAGATGGATTGCTCTTCTGAATACGATGCCAGACGGGAGGTTGTACAAGGAAGTTTGGCAATACAATCCTATTGGACAAAAAATTATAGTAATATCTAGGAAGCGCTGGTGAAGTGGAAGTATTTCCTTTGCCTATTTGCGTATTCCTTGATGGAAGAAGAAGAAGAAAACGAAAAAGAAGAACAAGAACAAGAAGAAGAAGAAGAAGAAGAAGAAGAAGAAGAAGAAGGTTTATTCCCCAATAATCATAATATTTTGAACTAACTATATTTAGCGATTTGTAAATTTGTATAGGAAATATTACAAAATTTGTTGGTTATTTCTGTTAATTTATCTCGTAGTATTATTACGGTCAGAAATTTCTGAAATCTCTTTGGCTACAAATTTTTTACCAAAGAAATAAATAAAGACTATTTTGTACAACATAAAACACTGCCTCTTGGTAAAATTAGTTTCAGTTTTCCTTGTCCAGTAACTTTTGTCAACACTTTTGTGTAAAAGTCAGTTGACATTAGTTGGAAAGACAACTCACACTAACTTTTAAGTTTGCTACTTCAATACAGTGGCGTGACTACGGGGGGGTGGGGTGGATCAGGAGATCAATCCCCCTGTAGAGGTATTAAAAATGCCAGTGAAATTCCACAATCACTTAACGTAGACCTCTTTTTAACACAGTTAAAATAAGGCTTATAGATAATTGTAGAGATAAAAGCAATAGAATGTTTGTAAGTTAATGAAATGATGTTAAGAGTTTTCTTAACAATGACAATCACTCAACATTTGGTAAATAACACATAAATAACACACGTATTTGCAGCCTTAAAAAAAAATTATCCACGCGCCGGAAATCGAAGGCAGAGCCTATTAACCTGACATTAATTTTTCGCCCAGACACACTTCCTTTTACAGAGTTGTCTATGTCATGATTTCTCTAATCTAATATCTTAATGGTTTGAAACGTAGTCTTTGCACAGGTAAACTAGCATTTTCTTGACTTTAATTCGGAAAAATAAGAAGATTTTATTAGTAGATTTTACTTAAAAAATAACGTAGTATAATTTGTTTAAAACACTCTTGGGACAACATTCTTAAATTACAGTGGAAGGATAAAATAAAACTAGGGGTTTTTAAAAATATCTTCAGAAAGATACATTTTTACAAGGTATATTAAGAATACAAATTTAGAAGTAAATTGGTTCCTAATAACACGAGCTTTGTTATTGGTTTATCTTTAGGAGGATTTATCTTGAATAACTGTTAAACAAGGTAGAATATTTTTAAATAAGTACTTTTACTTTAATTTCTTCAACCTTTATACTTCAAATTGGTTTACTCAGAAAACTTTGAGATGCAAAGAATATATAAGACGTATTTATAAAATTATATGGGGAGAATACTGAATTATTCATTTTTCCTGAGGAAAATGGGAAGTCTAATCTTCCAGCTAGTTACATTCATCTCCCCCCCATCACCGTTTCAACATGTCACTTTTATAATTACACATGTTTTTGTATATTATTAGTACATTTATTTTACTACAACAAAATGTATCAAATGTCGAAACATAAATTTTGTTAACTTTATCTCCTAGCATAGTTGTAATCACTAAATATCATATTGTAGGTACAATATCCGTAATTAATTATGTTTCAATTCTGACGAAAATAGTCATAAACGTAGCAATGGCAGCGTGTTATTGAGTTAATAATGTTTTATGTTAACAAGGTATTATTGTTAGTAACATTACATTGTCTCTTGGCCTAAATGTTCAAAAACCGTGTAGAAATTTTAATGCTCACATTTCTCGTTGGTATCTGTTGTTATCTATATCTGTTGTTAATCGACAAGCATAGACAGATAATTAATTGTTAGTTTTCACATAATTGAGTTCTGAAGGTTAGTTAATGGCTAACTGTTTATCAAGTGGCATTCATTAATATTGTTTTTATTATGCTTTGCTTCTGTTTCTCTTTTATTTCACAGTTTGTAATGTAGCTAGTCGTGGAAGCAGAAGAGTGGACGAATTATAATCACTTTTTAAAAGTGATCAAAGTTTGATGATAGTGCATACCAATCAGCTGATTGCCTACTCGAGAGCAAAATGTCTACCACGATCTGAGAAAAAGCTACAAGTGTGCAGACGATAAACTCGCACGATCTGCGAGTGTGTCGTGTGGCATTGATCTAATCTCGTGTAGCAGTGGTGCTGTTATTTCTGTCTACTCATACGTATTTTTATATCAAAATATAAAAATACAGTTGACCTATGTATTATTGCACGCGATAAAGTTCAGTCAGGTTCACTGAAAATTGATTTATATTTCTTAATTGATCGTGTATTGCATAATAAGATAGACAGTCGACTTCGTTTTATCGGAGGAAGGATATCTAAATGTAGTAAGCTATACAATTTGAAAGTCATCATTACATACTGACAAAAAGTTTAGATTTAAAACGTTTATCTGTACGCAAAGTTAATTGATTGCTCACTTATTTAGATAACACACACACACACAGATAATTGGTGTGTAATACTTTGAAAATTAGAAGATACCAATGTTTGTAGACGGTGTCATAGTTTGGCGATTATACTTGGCAGTTTGAACTATATTATCAGGTGTGATATCGTGTTTAACAAGGTCCTTATGGATTCTGATTCGTTATGAAGCTTACTGATAACATTTTACCTATTCGTAATTTTTGTCGTTGTTTTATAATTATAGAATAATTCATGCTATTCTTCAGGAACGAAATAATTACAACAAACGTTTTCAGAAGAATATTATCAAGTATATTTGATCCTCCATGACTCTCTTTGTTTCTTTACTCAATACTCTTCCGTTGAACTTCAAAGATAGATTTAGCAAACAAATATGTTAAACGTCGTCAGGGAAACCCAGGGTTACAAACTCTTAAATATAAATAAAAAGAAATTGAATCGTACAAGAGGGAATCTGCGTGAACCCGGTGAACCAGAAATAAGGATATCGAGAGCCAACCGCATGTTGACATGACAATTTCGGACGCCGTACAAAGCATTTCCTATGGTACAGCCACGTGGAGATGATGCCTCATGATCGTTGGCCACAAAACGTGCTGGGTTGCACTTGGGAAAATACAGGGTAGACTGGCATATGTAATATAGACGGAGATCTCTAATAATGGAGAATAACCGTTTTTTAATAACTCGTGTATCTTATCACACACTGTTTTTAAACAGTGTGTATAAAACATTTCAGACATACAGAAATGACAGATCTAGTGTTATTCTTGGTCCAAAATATGATTTGGGCTACGTAATACATAGGCAGCATTCTAACAGGCAACATTATAATAATAGGCAACATTCTGTTTACAACTGTCTTCTTCCTTTTATTTTATATATATCCAAATTCAAACAAAGTTTATTTTGTGAGTTTTGTAAATCTGTCTCAGAAGTCTCCATCACATGTTTTGTTGAGACTGCGGAAAACAACATTGTCGATGAACGTGTTGCACATAAAACATATTCAGATGTAAAAAAATACAATCCGCAGTGCAAAAATTATATTTAGAAACACTGTTATCTTTATGAGCTGAATATTTTCCTACACTGTAGAAGATTCAAATTTGTTACTCAGATAACGCTTAAAATATTCTTAATTTTGATCTGAAGCTTACTTTTGTTAATCAATTGTGACGTTCATTCCAGTATTATAAAATTAATTAGTAACTTTCGTTCATAAGATTTCGTGTTTTTGTCGATAACTGTTTTTTGGGTTAACTCAAGTCACTTTACATCTTTTGAAACAAAATAATTTTGCCCATACTGTGCTGAAGCACAGAGACGAATACCATAAAGAATAGTCTCGTTCGAGGCCCTGAGGATGCCTTATCGTTGTACGGGTGAAACGTTTGTTTTCAAGAGCAAACAAACGACATCGGTTAAACCGACAAACAGTCAGCACTGTTCCGGTTGGTACTTATTTTTAGGGTTGATCATTTCCGACTGTCATTGCCTTAGCCATGGACACAGCATCTAAATCTTGTTTTTACTTTGGAACACAGGGCGACCATTTTGTGTCATTTCAGTCATATCTAATAAACTCCAGAATTCTGGAGGCGTTTCGCCCTCACCATCGGATGCCATCTTCAGTTGATTGTCAAAATGAAGATGGCATCCGATGGTGGGGGCCGAAACGCCTGGTACAAACACCATGAGAACACGGCCTAACAGCCCGGCTAACACCCGTTTTAATAATATTACCACCTACGTTAATGGTTGCTGGTTAAACCTCAATGAATCAATCCAATCCCAAAAAATATACTAATACATTCGTGGTAGTAGTTCTGGATATCTAACGTGAACTATAACCAAATAAACAAGCACAGCACTTGTAGAAAACCAAATGTCGCGGGTGTACGCAATTGGTCAGTTCACTGGTGGCAGACGGTGTAAACAGCCGATCCCAACGTAAGGAAAGTTGTATTGACCTTTTTCCCAACTCAGGGTTCGGGCAAGCCTCTGGATAAATCAACTGCGTTTAGGAATGTAATTCTGTGAGTACCAACTCGTGATCCTCCAGTGTAGGAGGTGTGAGATAGCGTGTAAAGAAAGTTTGTGAGATAGCTACAGGAAAAGGCTTTTGAACACGTGTTTCTTATAAAACTTTATTGTGAAAAGACAGGTGAAGAAGTATGAAACCAGCAGCAATAACTCAAAATGTAACCGTGTAGAAGACAATAGAAACCAATCCATCAAAACTTTTGAGCGGTGGATTTACGAGTAGGCATGATGATGTACCTACTTTCACTGATGTGGCTAATACATATTATATCTTGAACATCTGTTCGCTCCAAAACCGCGATACAGTTGTGCTGAAACATGTGTTGCCGTGAAGGAACAAGAACGTTAACACAAATACTGGTAAACGTGTTTATGTTAACCTTGTTAACAGCAAAAGTCGATTTTGAGAAGTAAACATAAAAGCACTTATTAATTCCAATTACTGATAGTCAGGATGACACAAAATGATACTTGCATATCAAATGGTATTCAGTTTTGATTGAAACATTATTTACTGATATCCAAAACTAATAAAAACTTTAGACAGATTCTCAGTGTCTTAAGAGAAGCTGCAAGTTATCAGATAAATGCTTACTTCGTGTGTTAATAAAACATTTAAATGTTATTCATAAAATGTTTTTCAAATATATATTTGTATCGGCCATCTGAGGACCACATGCCAATTTCAATTCTTTATTCCTTGTTCTTTTCTTTTTCTTATATTCTTTCATCTTTTCACTATGTCACTTCTTCCTGTCTTCAGTCCACTTTGAACCTTCGTTTTTCTCTCTCACCCTGGACTCCTTCCATTTTTAACACTTTCGCTCAACAAACTTCTCTTTCAATTGCTACTTCTACGATTATATAATTTTTTCTAAATCATTTTTGACTTCTTTAATCCAACTTGATATTGACTTCTTTCCCCACAGATATCTGAAGATCTGTTTTGTTAACCTATTGTCGTCCATTCTATATAAATGTCAAAAAAATACTAGTCTTCTTTTTGTCACTGTTTCTGTTATGTTTTATATACTTTGATATATTTTATCATTACTTCTTAATTTTCAACCTTCTGAAGTTTTTCGTAGGTCTAATATTTTCTTAATAATTCGTCTTTCCAATATTTCTAGTTTGTCTAAATTATAATTCAATGCTAGACATTCACTTGCATATAGGCATTCTGGCCTCACTACTGTACTGTAATGCCTTATTTTCTCATTTTTAGATATGCACTTTTTATTGTAAATATCTTTACTTATACCATATGCTCTTCAAATATATTTTTATTTTTTACAGATTTTGTAAAAATGAATGTGCTTCCTTTAATGTAGTCGTTCTGAGGAAAATGTAAATATGGTTATGATGGCTTTGAGCTGTCAGCAGAGTCGTGTTCTGCAGGCTTCATATTAAAACGTCATGTTCAGAAGAAGTAAATAAGTTTTTTTATAGATTTAAATTTTGAATTAATATAAAGTGAAAAGTCTAGGTTTTACTAACTGTGTGAGGATCTGAAGTTGGCATTTGTATTGAACATGCAATACCTGTACGTCATTTTCAGACATTTTTATGCTCTTCCAGATGGGCGGAAAATTATACTGAAATGTTCGAATGCGTATACGGTAGATGCGATCGAGAATTTACATAGGATAACTAGGTTTGTTAAGTTCTGAGATAAACTAACTCGCTAGCTTTAGTTGTACAAAAGGCAAACAAACAAACCACTAACTGATTAGGCCTGTAATAAATATACAACTTTCCTTACGTTGGGATCGGCTGTTTACACCGTCTGGCACCTGTGAACTGACAATTGCGTACTCTTACGAGATTTGATTTTCTACAGGCATTGTGCTTGTTTATTTTGCTATAGTTCACGTTAGCTATCCTTATCCTTGACAGTCATGAATATTTTCAATAACCGCGTGTTTGGAACTATCTTTCAAGTTAAGAAAATCTATTTTATCACGTTGCTTGTAAAACGTTTTACATAGTTACATGACGCAATAGGGAATTAAACTGTTCCAGAACTACTACCACTAATGTATTCATTTATTTTTGGAATTGGACTGAGTCATTGAGGTTTTACCAGCAACCATTAACGTAGGTGGTAATATTATTAAAACGGGTGTTAGCCAGGCTGTTAGGTCATGGGCTCATAGTAACAAGTAAATAGACAAAAGCTATTTAGCGGCATCGGAACTATACATTTATCCATTCCTGCAGTACATTTTCGATGTTTTATATAATATGCGATTGTGTGGATATATTACGATGTGTGAAAGAAGAAATTTACTAACTGTAAATTTTCCTATTACTTAATGCAAAACGAAAATACGTGTTGTTTTCATTTGTGAGATTAGGTGACAACGGTTTTTGGTTTTTAGTTTACTGCTGAAATAAATAAAAGCCATGGTTGAGGAAAACGGAAAGTTTAATATGTTATACAGTGCTTCTAACACAGTAACATTTAAAATAAAGAATTTAGCGTTTTTGATTTAACAGGTACTTTATAAATATCTCCAAAGGCTTCATAAACGGGTACTTTTAAATCTCCAAAGGCTGCTGCGCCAACATAATAATTTAGTACAAGTTAAAATAGTACAAGTGTTGAAAACAGCTTTGGAGAGAATTTGACTAATGGGTACAAAATTGTTATACGAGCTGACAGAACGCCATATAGACATAGACAATAAAAATTATATTAAAATACTTTATTAAAAGTCAAATATTCGTGTGCGAAGCCGTGGGTAACAGCTAATAAAATTATAATAATTATAAATAATAATACATAATGACTTCTAAAAATTATGCTAAAATAAAGAAAAAGTTATAATTTCAATATAAAAGTAACAACAATAACAATTACTACTACTACTACTACTACTATTACTACTACTGCTACTGCTACTGCTGCTGCTACTACTACTACTACTACTACTACTACTACTACTACTACTACTACTACTACTACTACTACTACTACTACTACTAATAATAATAATAATAATAACAAAAACGACAATAATTATAATTATTAAACAAATATTTCGTTATATATATAATTGCTTTAAACATTTCAAAATTAGTATAATTATCTAGAATTTTGGCTTTCACCGAATCAGAGCACGTTCTGCATTACATTTTCAGATTTGTTACATACTATGTAAAACATTAATAAATAATTTTTCATAAATGTTAGCATTTCTAAAGCTTCATATTCATAACTTGTTTTACCTGTTTTGAGAAATTGGCATTAAATTACTTTGCAACGTGCAAATATGTTCGACGAAATTTGTTAGCATGCTTTGTCGATTGTAAACGCAAACGCAGAAATCACCGGTTATTGTGAACTTCGTGTGGTTTAAATAAACCGATACCGATACCGTTAATTTCTGCTGTGATGTTTGTCTCGTATTCTGTCCGTATTTCGCTGCAGCGCAGTTGTGATTTTGAGGCGTCTTTGTCGAAGAGACACTCAATTCACATATTCTACGTATTCAAATATATTTCTGCGGTGTGGGGTCTCAATATAGAAACACTTGTACGTCTGCGGACAGCATATGTAAGAGCTTGTTTTCCTTTCAGATTTTATTTACTTGTTCGTTACACCTGCTTCACTCTCATTCTCACTGGATCGCACAATGGATACAATGCATATAGTGAATACAATAAATGAAGTAGCAGTTTCCCTGGCTATCGATTGCCAAGTGCACATTTTTTATTTATTGTTGAAGAGTTAAGAAAGACCAAGTGGTGCAGTGGCCAATGCACATTTATTAAGTAAATTTAAGTTTAGTTTATATTAGTAGTATACAGTGGAAAACGTTTAACGCGAAATGACTGGGACCAGCTGTTTTTTCGTGTTAACCGAATTTCGTGTTGAACGGACAAAAAAGTGAAACAAAATGTGACAAATGAACAAATATTGTGTACATTACTTAATGTATTGTGTACTAAAACAAAGCAATAAAGATTATACAGAAGATGCTTACATATAAATGTTTTATTTATCCTCCTGAATAATATCTGGTTAATGTTTGGGAAAAAACATGGTTAATGTTTCTTAAAATTTAGTATACACACACGGTAGTTGTTCTTCACCTAGTCGTACGGATTGGGTTTTCTTGTGCAGTAATGTAGTATGTCTTCTAGTAAGTTCCTATGTAGTAAGTTCCTATAGTAAAAATGTTCAATTGTTTTTAAAATAGTCAGGTATTTTCTTTTGCACATTGTTCTGCACTACTTTATTTTCAACAAATTTTTCTAATTTATCAATGTGGTCAACCATTTCACCTTTCTAGTTGGCTTATAAATATCGAGGAACACGACTCAGTAACGAAAGCATATCGGTAGCGGTAGAACTTGTAAATTTTCACTGTTATTTTCTGTGTCAAGTTTGTTGACATCCTCATAACTTTCACAGTTTTTAATTTGGACTGTTTTGGGGCATGCATGTATGCATTTATATTTTATATAGCTATTAAAGGCTAGCAACAAAATTATTATAACAATATTTTTCGTGTTAACCGATAGTTTGTAGGTAAAACGTTTGTGTTATTCTTTTAAATTGTATTGTAAAATAGAAGCAACGATCGGGGCCTTTCGTATAAACCGATATTTTGTGTTAATCGTTTTCGTGTTTAACGTTTTCCACTGTATAATTATTAATCATGTGACGTACGCCCATATATTTGTAGTACTGGTAAAATTTAGAATAAAAGATGATTATGATGACGACGACGACGATAATGATGATAATGATTATAAATAACTAAAAATGTACAGCCGGATTCGTGGATTTTGTTGTCCGTGACGTATCCGCCTGTTATCAGCGACCAAAATATACTACTAAGACACGAACAAAATAATTTTAGATAAAATAAAATAATTTTATTTGGATATAAAAATAAAAGGTACATTGAACATATAAAAGCATTACACTCTACCACCAAATCCACCTTTGCAAACCATCCAATTGACGCAGACCACACATGCACTAACATTAACAACATGGAAATTCCACTCGTACACACGAAAAGCTGAAAACTAGACACTCTCGAACAACTGGAAATATACAAGCACACGAAAACGCAAGGAAACAATATCATAAACGAAAAGAGAGACAATTTAAATCACACGCACTATGTGAACACGCTACATAACAAACATACACAGTGATCTGTCAAACGACAGCGCCTTCACCAAAAACAGGACAGACAGCGCTCTCAGCGGCAGCCTCTGGTAAAGCTCTCAATGAGAGGAAACTAATTTATGGGATGAAGTAAAAATTACAAAAAAAAAAATCTAAAATAATTGTGTTCCGTGTCGTAATAGTATATTTTGGTTATTGATACAAATGGACTAAAAATCGGTAGACAAAACATTTTTTGATAACTGTTAGTGTCAAGCGAATTTGGTCTACCCGTCAAGTAATATCTTAATTATTCTATAAATCGTATTCCACTAGCAACGTTTTCGTGAAAATAAATACATTTGATCAGATTATGGAAGAATTAAAATAACATTCAACATACTCAGCGACGTTTAAAATTAACATTCCTTTAGGTTATGGTAATTCCCTATTTACGCATAGTGTACGGTTATGAAATTTGGCCCTCTTGAGTTAAAAAAAAAAAAAAAAAAAGGGGAGGTGATGTTTTTACGCTGGATTGGCGGTTACACCTTACTAGATCGGAAAATGAACAAGTTTCTTCGAGTGAAATGAAATATCTTCAATTTAAATGACAAGCTATCCGAATTTGTACCAGAGAGATAATAGAATTATATTTTGAGGAAAAGGAGTGTTAGATAATAGGGGTCAGATTAGTTTTTAAAATGAGTTTAAAACAAGCATTTTTAAATCTCTGAAGCAGATAGTGACGTATATTAACAGTAGGGATATATCTTATGGAGCATATCTTGTATTGACCCACCTGTATGGAGCATAACTGAATGTTTTTAAGTAAAGACGTTAATGTTGTTTACACATTGCTTTTTCTAACCATATGTCACAAGAGGTAAAGTAGAGATGGAAATACAGGAGTATAAATCTGAAAGCAGAAAGGTCCAAATCACTAGGGAAAATAAGGGAATCCTAACATTGAATAGCAACAGTGAATACGCTCTCATTTTGGACTGATGTTTTTGAAACCGTCGAAGAATGCATTGGCCGGAGTTGAGCAGCTTTAACCAGATAACACTTGATCGATTTTTAACAGAATACTTGATCAAACACGAAGCCATTGGATCTTGACAAGTTGGGTATATTCTCGAGTGCTAGGGATCTGTAATACGTTTCGCACACTTTGAAGGTAGCTACATCGTCGTCGGGGAACTCAGCAGCCAGTATGTGTGTTGACTCTTTTGCGGCGGTGGTCGCAAATCCTCTCTCGAACCATAAGCGATCGCACACGGAGCAGGCGTAACCGAACTCGTTGTCGTGGAATCGTTTCGTGAATTCCGCATCTGCTGCTATCTCTTCAGTTTTCAAGCGTTTTGGCGATACCGCAGCGATTGCCTGTTCGAATTCAGCTGCTTCGTTCGCTCGTTTAGTTGCCATCTCAATTTTCTTATTCAATCTACAACGTTTTACTCGTTCGTTGGTTTCCCTTCGCTTCTCTGCCATTTTCGTGTTGTATCCTGCTCGATTTTCTCCTGCTCAGTCGTCGTCGACGCGAACGGTGTATTTGTTAAGTATTCGTTCAATTCTTCGCGCATCAAGTCATCTTCCTTTCGTTTTTGTTGCGATGGGGCCGCTGGTACCGAAGCTTCACCGCCGACAGCAGCCGCTCGTTGCTGTTCCTTCTCGAGCTTCTTTCGTTCCCGACACTTTCTTACTCGCTCGGCATTTTGTCGTTTCTTGATCTGAGCTTTCTCGTCGCTGCTATCCACTGTCGAACGCTGTTTTAGTCAGTCGCCAAGTTTGGTTACTATATATCAGCAGCAGTGTATTTCACCACAACACAAAACAAACCTTTATTTACATATTGCGACGTATCAAAACAAACCTTTATTTACAACAATCCCAATGACGTCATACAGCATTACATGTTACAGAAAGTTTCAAACGATGTCAAGTTAAAAGACATTATCATGTCAAAATAACATACTCATTTCAGTAAAGACTGGCTTTCAACACTGGCTGATGTCTGTGACAGCGGTAGAGAAAACAACTCGCATGTGAAAGATTACATTTGCATGCTAGTTTAATGTCAGTATACCTCCTGCACAGTTTGATATCTCTGAATGTCTCCGTAATTTCTTGACGTGGGCTTATAGGTGGGATCTAAAGCTTAAGGTTATAATAAATTGTCAAATCAGACAGGAACTATAAATTCCAGTTATTACAGTATGACGTCTTCTTATTTTGTGTAAACATTGCACAGTCATTACGAGAAACGTGGAAATCGTGAAGTCTAAGATCTCAATTGAATCTTACTGATTTTCATTACAAATGGTATGTTACATATTGATTTCATTCCTATGATATTATATGAATTCAAATCTTTGCTTCACAACAAAGTAGGCTTACAAAACCGTGGTTACTATAGTTATCCGAGAGATTTTTGTGAATATACACATGTTCCAGTAGCTACACGTACGAGTAACTGTACTTTCCCTAATTAATCAACAGATAACCAGTCAGCTGACTGGCTGATTCATTTGTTATCAACTTTAACAATGTGTGTGTCGAGCGATGTTCTTCCCATGTGAAATAAATTACTGCCAGTAAAATGCATCTCAGCTTCTATACAGAAAATGTAATATTTACATATTCAAAAGGTGTGCTTGTGTTTATTTTATTAAAACTTTTCTTATATTTGCAAAAGCTGTTATGTTATTTACAGTGGTATTACTTTTAGGCAATGATGTCAGACTGACTCTAAATACTGTGTCAAATTTTAAATAGACTATTTTATATGAAGTGAATATATTATTGACTAACATTACACAGATTCAAAAGAATTATTTTTGGAGCAGCTCCTAGGCACATCAGACATATTGCATCCATGTGTTCGTGTATAACACGTTTCAGACACCTAGCATACTGTGACGTGATAGGTTATAAAACAGTATTATGAACGTCTACTGTTGTTGTTAGCAGGTTCATTAGCCATGAGATGAACGCAGAACTAAGATCCTTGCACCTCTTCCCCACTAGGAAGGGTACGTGCCGTTGCCACGTAGTACACGTAGTTACACCTTCCCCCCTCACACACTCAAATAATGTTTCTATAAATTTAAAATAATATAAGATACAGTTAATTTGCAGAAATAGGTTTATAAATTTTGTAGTCACACTTTACGTATTTCCATAGTTGAAAGCTATCATTATCACAATACGAAATTGGTTTTCTTCTTATCATTTGAAATACGAATAATTTTATTTAAAAATTAAGAAAATTCTCTTTCTGCAAATTAATTACATTTGCATGTTTGTATGAGTGTGCGTATATATTTCTAGAATTTTAAAAATGAAATGGAGATGTCGAGATAATGACAACTAGGCGAGAAGATGGAACATAATCATGAAAATGCTAGATTAGACACTAAGAGACTGTAATGAGGCCACGAGACGACCGCTCTTGGTAAGAGGGAGGACTTATCTGGTTTAAATTCTGTCGTACAATGAACTGCACAAGAATCGCGTTGGAGAGGAATTACTTGTTAAGGAAACGAGGGTGTTAAGAAGGATGGCAAGGAAGGTGAGAAGACACAGCTAGAGGAACGAGACTATTTAGTGCAATGAATAAAACAGGAGACTGGATGACGTGAAGAAGGATAGAGTAGAACCAGCACATGGTCAGAATGAATGAGAATAGTATACTAAGTGTGCAGGGATAATAAGCTATCAGAAATAAAGATGGTTAAATGATCGAGGAAAGATAGATTCTTTGTGTCTGGTAACTGGAGCAAGAACAAAGCTAAATTGCCTAAATTTCTGTCTATATTTTAGGAAAAAAGACGGAAGGAAGGTAGAAAGAAGAAGAAGAAGAAGAAGAAGAAGAAGAAGAAGAAGAAGAAGAAGAAGAAGAAGAGGAGGAGAAGAAGGAGGAGGAGAAGGAGGAGGAGGAAGAAAATTAAAAAGAAGCAATTACTAATGAGTTCTTTGGGAGGCATTTTAAGTACTCAGTAATAACTGGAATCGGGATATACGAGGAATTGGCTTCCGAAGCCCTTTTCACTTGTTATTGGCAGTCACAAGCTGAGTTTCACCGGAAATTCAATCAGAGATGTTACGAGGATAAAAAAGGTAGTTATCTTTAGTACACTGAAGTAAATTAACGAACATAAGGGAAGCAATATTTTATTTACACTTTTATAAAATATCACGCTCGTAAACCAGTAATTCTCCTATGGTCTGTTCACAAAAATAACAGTCACGATGCCAATAAATTTACTAGACTTCGCAATTTAACGAATAAACACTTAATGTCGCTTGCGATATTACTCTGCATTCTATAACGTTACTACAATTGCCGTAAAAAACTCGTTGAGTGTACTGACTATCATGCGCTGAATGAACCGTAATAACGATGTCATAACCAGCGATGACATAAATAGTCGGGAAAGCTCGAGTTTGTTTAGTTCAGTTCTATTCATTCAGAGCTGTTAAAACGCACGCTTACATCGTTATATGATGAGTTATGAACAGCACGCTTGATGATGTACAATATTGTTCAAGTGATCTCTTAGGCGTCGGCGCGATAATGCTATTTACGTCCCTGCCCACGAAGGTATATGCGCGGGCCGGGCGCGGGCGTAAACGCATAGTGTTGGCAGCGGGTGAAATTACAACTTATTTTTCACTGCAAATTTTATGTTTTAATTTAATGCCATCGTGCACCGTCCACAATTATCGTGCACCTAGTGTTTTATTGTATCGTTTGTTATGTTCACTAAGTGTATACAGTATTTCTTACAAAAAAATAACCTTAGAAGAGTAGGAGTTACTGCTACTTCATGAACCTTAATTCTGATTTTTTTTAAATCGCTTGTTCTTGATTTCCATAAACGTTTCTCTTTGGTATGAAAATGCTTGGTCGTCGCACAAAAAGGAACGAAGGGTCGCATGCGTTTTGGAAGGAACTGCTACTATACTGAATGTTCTGAAACATAATTGAATGTTCTGAAACATACACTTCTTCATCTTCTTCTTCTGCGAGACGGGTATTATATTGTGTACAGCCTAACTTATATTTTTTATACATGGATTACGAAAATAAAAAGAGTTTTATTTGTGTGGTAGTTTACCTTCTGAAGACCTCTCCCGTGGGAGTTTATTTGCGCTCGTTAAACGATTTTAGAGCTACATTTAGAGTACTTAGTGAAGTCAATAAAAAGTTTTATACTTTCTAATGTAAATAAGCAAATTATATTTTAGTCTGTAAAATAACATTGTTTTTTTTTCTGATTTCAGGTAAGTCGTCATCGCCGTCTTCTACACTAACGTCATCTTATAACCATCAGTGTAATAAGTTTTGGGTAATGTTTCATAAGATACACTAACATTGATGTTACATGTAGAAGGTAATGCTGAAATAACATTTTAAAGTTAAATGATAATAATGTTAATGATTTCTTTAAGATTCTCGTTTTAAGATGTGTAAAGAATACAAGTTCTTAAACCGCTAAATCTCAAGACAAAGTTAATATGAAAATAGGCTATATTTTCTACCCAAATAATTCTGCTTTTATTTTTATGTTGCTCGTTACGGAATATTATGTTCTATCATCAAACTTAGATGATACTCGTGCATCACTCACTCATGCTTGACTTAGTTGTGAGGCAAGAAAGGAGATAGTGTCAAAATTATTAAAAAACCATGCCCGTGCCTGTATGATTGTACGGTAGTGACACATGTGTTCTCCCCATCAGCACATACGTAGGCTACATATATATGTATAGCTGTAGTGATCGCCAAAATCTGGGAAACCGAGCAATGCACATAAAAGAAGAAGAAGAAGGCGGAGGAGGAGGAAGAGAAGGAGAAGAAGGCCGAAGAGAAGAAGAAGGAGGAGGAGGAGGAGGAGGAGGACAAGAAGAAAAAGGAGAGGAGAATATTTTCCTCATTTATTGATTGATGAGGGTTCTTACGTAAAGTCTTATATAGTTCTCATCAATCTTTCCATCTACGTGCTGTCTGATATGTGAAACAGGAAATGCAGTAAATGTGAAAAAAACTGTCGCGTACTTCACACACACACACACACACACACACACACACACACACACACACACACACACACACACACACACACACACACACACACACACACACACACACACACACACACACACACACACACACACACACACACACACACACACACACACACACACACACACACACACACACACACACACACACACACACACACACACACACACACACACACACACACACACACACGCACACGCACACGCACACGCACGCACGCACGCACGCACACACAGTATTTACGCGCGCGTGTGCATTCATTTTGTTGTGTGACAGAAGATCAGGAAATCTGGGTCGGTATAGAATGTGGGTATAGAAAACATGCAGACACACATAGTAAGCCCGCTTTATATAACCAGGATCCTATGTTAGTCTGCCCGAGAAGTTATACTTACTTTTGATATGTAGGGTGCATTACACAAGGTGATGGAGATCTCTTGTGTGGTTTGTTGCCAGGAAGTAGCGTACAGCGTGCCGGAACCAAGTACAACGCTACGCGCCGACTGCCATAATAGCGTCGTATATCGTCGTTACCGTGTGATTAATGCTTCATAGCTGCGGTGATTATTCATACTTAAGAGCTCAACATCGATGAGAACAGTTTATGGCTCTGGCTCCCACTTTGTATGCAGCCATTCGTGCAAGAGATATTACCTAGTTAGTTAACGGTTATTGTAGCAGAACATACCGGAAAGTTAGTTGTTATAGAATATGTTCCAAGTTTATGGGTACAAGAGACTTGCCGATAGTTTTCAAAAGTCTGATGATGAGAGGTGTGTCAGTAAGACAGACGAACCTTTGTGTAATTAAATACATACTCTCAGTGATGTCCAAAATGGATATCTCAATCATGAAATACAAAATGTAAATAGAAATTTGTTATATTTCAAATACAAATTGCAAAATTGTATCAAAAAAACATTTCAAATATAAAATGAAAAATAGGCACTTTTAAAATGGTTTCTTCCGAAACTAAAATTTATTTCCTTATAATTGTAACTTCAAAGTACAAAAGACGAAGGATTATCAATAAATGTGGATAAAACCAAAATGATAAGTTAGACCTGACCCAGGCAAAATTTGATTATAGAAGAAGACTGTATAGAAGGAGTCATAGGTTTCACATACCTAGGAGCGACGATATCTGAAGATGGGAATGAAGAGGTAGAGATAAGGAGAAAGATAACTCTAGACAACAGGGACCTACTTAGAGCTTATCACCACCTTTAAGTCAAGAATTATTCATAGGCAGACAAAAATGCGCATAATGAGCGATAGCAGTGAAACCTGGATATTACACAAAGAGCAATTGAACGCCTAAATATATTTGAATGGAAGCTCCTGAGACCGATCCTGGGCCCCATGTGTAGAAATAGGAAATGGAAAATACGGCTTAATGATGAGATATATTGTCACTTCAACGAGGCAACGGTAAAAGTGAACGTAAAATTGAGGATGCTGCAATGGGCTGGCCATATAGTAAGAATGGATGACAAACGAACACCTAAAAGAGTCCTTATGGGGGCATATAAGCGTCTACTGATTACCTTTTTGTTGTAATTCACAGAAATTACAGACTAACATTTTGATGTATTTATTAAAAAAAAAATAATATATTTGGGAAGTATTATTTCAGAAGATGACACAACAAAGAATGACATCAAAAATAGAATACAACAGGGAAAAAAGGCTATTCAATTGCTAAACTCGTTACTTTGGTCAAACAAAATGAAACTTCAAACTAAACTGACAATCTACACAACTATTGTAGAGCCCATTTTAACTTATGGCTGCGACTGCTGGCAATATTCAGATAAAGAGAAAAGATGATAGCAACTGTGAAAATGGACTTCTAAAGAAGAGCGTGTAATATTTCTAGAATGCAACATGTTAGAAACCAAGATATAAGAAGGAAAACAGGGCGGATATTTACAACAGGCAGAAAGAACAGAATCCAGACAGTTGCTATGGTATGGTCCGTAATGAGGATGGAGGAGAAGCGATGGCCAAAGAAAGCATTGACTTACACACCACAAAACAGGAGAAGAAGAGGAAGACTGACAACACAATGGAGAACAGGAATTAGGAAAAGCATGAGAGATCGAGCTATTGAAGACGATGACTGGAAATATAGGGAAAAATGGGGATCGAAATGCGGGATACGGTATAGACTGTGGGACCCCCGCTAATAATATTAATAATAATAATAATAATAATAATAATAATAATAATAATAATAATAATAATAATAATAATAATAAATTATAATATTTGTAATTTTATATTAAAGCTAATTAGGAGTCTTGTCTCATTTACCACTGTGACGATTTAATAGGGTTAAATAGCACAAAATAAAAAAAAGGTAAAAATAATATAATCCTAAATGAAACTACATAATTTCCATAATTTCTCTCTCTATGAAATAAATAGAAAACTAAATAATGTTAAACAAATAAATATGTAAACCACCTCCTGTTTCTTCAGCGAGTATTAAATTATAGAGAGACGTAATAAACCAGCAATTTAAAATAAGTAAAAATAATAATTAATAAATTAAGCTATTTATCGCGCCGGTAAATAACAACACGCGCGGATACGCACTTCGCTAAGCCAGCGGTGCGCGCCCCAAATTAGTTGTAACTCAGAGTCCGCCGCGAGAACAACACAGTTGAAAATGTAGTCAGTAACTACAAATTATAGAGAATGAAAGAATATGTCATTCACTCTCTTAGTTTCTTTAAGCTAATGCTTAGTAAAGCTGACAGCAAATATTATCAGTAATTTCAATATGTTTAACATCTTTGATACGTTTTAAGTGTGTGTTTATGACACCTCTGCAGTTGATTTAATATCACGTCAACGTGATAAAGATCACAGTATATGTAACAGTTTAACTATAAGGTAAAAGTGCGGAAAACCGGAGTAAGTGAGTTCAAGTGAAAGTTTCTCACCACCGCCAGCACCAGAATCTGATCAATCTTGCAAAAAGAGAGAGACAACAACACCTTCCATTATTAAACCTTCTTCAGACCTCCAGGATATACCAGAAGCCGCATAGCCACCGTTTACTACAGACAACCCCGATTCGCCGAGGGTACTACATACAGGTGATACAGAAGACAAACTTCTATAGTTCAGAAATTACTTAATAAAAATATGAAAGACAATTGACACCAAAATAAAATTAATATCATAATACAAAAGACTGGCCGAATTAAATTACCATTGTAACTTTGTAATAAACAATATGATGTATTTAGCTTTAATGACTATAACATGCTAATACTAATAACTCCATTCTTCAAATGGCAGCAAAAGTAAATTGTTTAACTTTAATATAAAGAAAGGATATATCTCGGATCCGAGGGTATGAATTACCAAAGTTTTATAAATAATTAACCAAGTTGATTAATGAATATATTATGCAGTTATTATTTTTTTATAGTTAACTATTCAGTTGAACGAAATAGAATAAACTAAAAGTAGGTTAAGTATATATATGTATGTTTTCACAATACAAATCACAAACCTATTTGATTTTTTAATAACAAGACAGTAACTCATTTTCTTTTATGCTAATTACCAGGTAAATAAAGAGATGTCATGGACGTAAATATGCGTGGATTAATTTGGCAACACGAATCTAATATTCCTTAATTCACAGGTTCCAGTTAAGTGTTTTGTTACGTTGTATTTTAATTAAATATATATATTTTGCGAATATTATGGCAGCCTGTTTAATTGACCGACGTCAATTAACCGGGCTCCCGAGGTTATAATGGCGATAGTATACAGAAGTTATAAAAGATAGTATACAGCCGTTATACCACAAGACAACATATAATCACCAAAATGCATTTTTCAAGATTTATTGTATAAGAAACTGTACAATACTATTAGACATTATACTGACACAACCAGTATCATGTAGTTCATCCGTCGTTCATGTTTTATAGTTACACCATGGACATTGTGTTTCAACTCTTTTTTTTCGAAGAAAAGAACGCCCTTCGGCTACTTGCTATATACACACGTTCCAGTAGAATTACATCTTAGACTTTTATTTATCAAGCAAAAGCAAATAATATGTGTACTGTTTCCGTTCTTAGCTTAATCCTGATGTAAACAAACAGGCGTGGCACATCTGAAACGCTATATGCTACTTGTATTAGAGGCGTGTCACTCTGACAGGTGTACAGACAGGGTACATATAGTATTGATACCGTATAAACACACGTAAATTGTGACAACGTGGCCTGAGCAAAGTAAAATTTGTGTGACAGTGTCAGACCGACAGCGAAACATTTTATAACACCAGTTAATTGGTTTTTTGTTAACCGTTTAAGTATCGCAAAAAAAAAAAGTTTATTTAAAACGAAAATAGAAGCTGTGATAATTAACAGTGTACTGAATACTATCAGTTGCTGTCAAAGAGTAATTCAATGCATTTCATATCTGTGTCTGAACTGGTGTCATTACTTGAGTCAGCGTTATTATTTCAGATTGTTCATTGTCCATGACGTAGGTAATGTGTGGTAGTTGGCATAGCTTATCATATTCCTTGATTATATGCTGCATACAATGACTCCGCTTGTCCGCCGTTGTTTCGTTATTTACCGCCTTCTCAATAAATTGTTTTATATCAAGCAGCTAATGTTGTGTTGTGACGGGCAACATATCCTTTCAACTGGCTCCATATTAATTCAATACGATTCAGAATTCAGTGATAAGGAGGAAGTCTTAAAACGACGTGCCCCGATTTAAGTGGTAATACAACTCTCACATGACTATAGCCTACAGACATTCTGCACATGCGCGTAATATATTACTGTGTGAGCAGTGTCAACGCCCCTGACTAACAGCGTTTCAGATTTGCCACTTGGGTTTGTTTATAACTGGATTGAACTAAGAACGGAAAGAGTATACAATTTTACTGTCACGAGAATTAATCTAATTGACCGAAAACATCATAATACGCTTCGAATTAAAGGGGGAGGGCTTTGTACATTATTGATACGGTAGAATTTCAAGGGGATCAAAAAAATGAGTTTGAATCATTTAAAAATTTAAATTATCCAAGTTTATAAATTAACTAAGTTTTACTGTATAACTCTTTACTAATAGCTGACGTGATTTCACAAGTGCTATTTATTTGAGATTGCATGTATACAGGGCTTGATTTCAGGGGGAACGCGCCGGAACCTCTTAGATCCAAAAATAAATTACCGAAAAAATATATGAAAAGAAAAACTTAATTATTACAAAAATTTTCTATTTTAAATTGTGCCCCTCATCAGACCCACTATAAAACTAAACATTTGTCAAAATCAAACACCAGCACAATGTTTATCTTAACTACTATCGTTCAAAAAATGTCCCAATAACCTATGGAGAAAATTAAAAGTACATGAAAGGCAACTGATTTGGAGCTTCCTAGAATACGTGAATTCCAGAATTTTTCCGGAGAGTCTTTCTACATGGAAATATGCTGCTGAATCAATACCAATAACTTCAAGTGAATGTGAGAGGGCTGAGGGCTGATTTTTGGCCATCATACAACATTGGACACAAAGAGTAAGGAAAGGTCAACAAACAAACAATAGGACGACACAATGATGAAACTATGGACACTTTAAAATGTCCGAACCACCGAAACCATCACTTAGAGTTTGATTGAGACTCCGCGATGACGCCATCATGAGTGACATGTTTTCGATTGTCGTGCGGCTAACAAGACAATGAAGGTCTTTAGAAATATCAGTAAACTTTATTACCTTTTTAAATACAAGTTCATACGTATGTTACGTATTTTATAAGGTTTTAAAAATGTAGACCCCCTTTGTAATAACCTGATGTAAACTTACACGCTAATGTAAAATGTAAGTATATTTTGTTGTCTGTACAAGTTTTGAATTGATGCGTTCCGGCACCTATAATTTTAGAAATCAACCACTGCACTTATATAACAAATGCATTTATCTGCATTAAATATGTTGTTTATGGTCACAATAATAGTGAACTAAGTATTTAGTCTGTAAGTAGTTTATAAGGAAACGTCTATACTTTGCCAGTTAACGCATACTTCACGGGGTGGTACTGACAGGTACTAATTTATTATTCTACTACTGTTAGACCCAGTCTGTGTTGTTTTCGATATTTAGTCTTTTCCATCTCACCATTGTCGATTGGATAAATTCGATTTTCGTAAAACGGCATAAAGCTTGTTTCTAAAAACAGTTCTAAGGCAAACATAACACGACTTCCCCGACAACCCATCCAGAGGCGCCTCACTAAGTAGATGTTCTATAATGTATCGTCGTAATACAATATCAGTAGATTTATAAATTATTCTTAACTTGTACTTAATTTACGATACCTAACTTGTGTTTTCTTCATCAACCCTTTCGATAGGGTTGATTGGGAGCTCTTATTTCAACCGATGAGGCATTTAGAACTTGATTGGAGGAGTAGAAGACTGATTTCGAATTTGTACAAAATGCAGAACACTGAAATTGATAAAAACGGCTTCAAAAAGAATCCAGAATAAGAAGAGGAGTCAGACAAGGATGTCCTTTGTCTCCAAATTTGTTTATTGAAGAAGCTACCACAAGAATGAAAGGAAAACCCAAAGGCATTAACGTTAATGGAAGGCTCTTTCATATTATCCGCTTTACAGATGATATAGTAATAATTGCAGACTCGGTCAAAGAAATGAAGAGTATGTTAGAAATCTTGTCTCAAACCCTAGGAAAACTTAAATTAAAGATTAACAAGAAGAAAACAAAAACAATGGTGATAGGGAAAAAGAAAGAGAATGTAAAACTTCATATTAAATTGGGTAATACAATTTTAGAATAGGTTGAAAATTTTTGCTACCTTGGGAGCATTATCACTTGTGAAAGTAGATATAGGACAGAGATTAAGAGAAGAATAGCTCTAGCAAAGCAGGCGTTTCAGATGAAAAGGAATTTAATTACAAATAATCACTTAAGTATGGAGGTAAGGAAAAGGTTTGCAAAAACATTTGTGTGGCGTGTCTTAACTTAGGGTGTTAGGCGTGGACCCTCGGCAAAATAGAAAGGAGGAAGCTGGGAGCAATGTAAGTTTGGATCTGGAGGAGAACGACGAGGACGAGAGTTGGATCAATAAGAAAAGTATAATGAGCAAGTCCTCGCAGAACTGAACGAAGATAGATCACTTTTAAAAATGTTTGGAAGAAGAAGGGCAAAATCGCGCACGTGTTACGACATAGTCAATTCTTAAGTAACATTTTTGAAGGAGGGTGATCGGGGGGGGGGAAGAACAAAGAGGACGACCAAGGCAGCATTCTTCAAAGACATGGGAAAGGGGATAGAGTTCCTATCGTACTGAGATTTAAAGAGGACAATGATGGAGAGAGAGACGTGGTTAACTCGACAAGGCATGGCCTTTAGATGATGATGAACTTGTGTTTTTATTTTTTAATAATTTTTTCTACTCTACGTTACGAGTACTGTCGTTATATCAAGTTTTTTTTCACCGTGCGAAAATCGGAAATTTGTTTTCCTTTCATTTTGCGAACAACGATTCTTATGAAAGATTTACGTGTGTTCCGAGAAATAAAATGCGCCGTTTCTGTGCCACCCAGTACTTTTCCCCGTCCTCGTTGGATAAGTAGAAATTATCAACGTGAGGGAAAATGTTTGTTTACGTTGTCTGTTGCGGTTTCACACGTTGAATGTTGTCGTTCTATCAACGTTTATTTATGTAAATATTCACTTCAAGTGTCCCAAGAAGGTAAACATGCACCTTTGAGAAATAGAACTAACTAGTTACTGGGCAGGAGATCGAACCGCTATGGAGTGGTGTTAACAACATTGGTACAATTAAAAGTTATACAAACTTCTGTAAAGTTTTTTTACACAGTGCTTATTTACTATATAGAAATAGTTTTGTAAATATGTGAAAATGATATCTTGATCATCAAAAGAGTTTAGATGTTAGGGTGAAGTTTAATTATGTGATAGTGGAACTTGGTGTTGAACAAACGGCTTGATGATTATATCGAGGGGTTATTGATAAATCTACCCAAGTCCACTCATGTGAGTTTACGGAAAACTGAAATTAAAGGTTTTCAAGTGCAATGATAAATCAGAAAACTGATTTTCAAGGTTAATTTTTATCATTAATAGAGTTTTTTATTGATTATATAGCTGTTAAAAAATAAAAAGAAAAAGGAAGTGCATACAAAATGTATGCAACACCATTTTTTAAACATCTTGAAACATCATTAAATCCGTGACTTGGGTAGTTTTGCCACTAACCCTTCGATATACTATACAGTCTGTGGATATGTGATTCCTTTGTACGGCGAAGGTTGTGGGCGTTCAGGTAATTGGAAAGTAGTAGTTTTCGAGACGAGTTGAATTTCTGCAGCGTACGTTGTAAAAAGAAAGAATGCCCAACTCTGGTTTGGGTGGATATCCTGAGCAAATAAGGAGTGTCAGATTACTGTAGAAAATACGAGGATTCAAAGTGTGCATGGAAACAGTGACAGACTCCGCTCGGAAATGAAAGAATATTAGTCATCAATAACACAGTTGTAAGATATCATTACTATGACGTCATTAAATAAATAAAGTACAGTGTTTATGCCGGCCTTGAGAGTTCCGTTTTCTGAATCGCCATATTAAATATTGTTTCTTCTGCAAGTAGTTGTATTACGTTTTTAATCGTTTCAATTCACCTGACATACGTTTCACTGAAACACATCAGTATCATCAGAGGTTTGTCAACGGATTGAATGAATCAAATGAATTAATTAAATTATTTAAGTTAATCAATCAAATTATTTAAATTAATTATTCTATTAATTATAAATAAAAATAGAAATAAATGTAAAAAATAAAAATAAACTAGTATAAAATGTAAAATATAAAATATAAATATAAAATATAAAAATACACATAAATGCAAATATAAATATAAATGAATAAATAAATAATTAATTAATGAAATTGGTTTACAAATCTCTGATGATACTGATGTGTTACAGTGAAATTTACGTCAGGTGAGTTGCAACGAAAAAAACATAATGCAACTACTTACAGAAGAAACTATATTTAATGTTGTACATAATATTATATAATTACTGCAAAAAACTTTCGAGTTGCATATAAAGAAAATGATAGACGTAATATTATATCTCTAAATAATTAATTTATGAGAAGAGATAAGATGGTAAACTATTTTTATAGATTTTTATTTTTTCATTGTGAATCATTTCAAAATAAAATTAAACTTTGCTTACTAGTCCTTACTAGTCCAAGGAGAGCATAATTTGTAGACGTCCGTATTGTTTTCCTCTGTGAGGCCTCAACTCACAGACCGAATATTATTGCAAGAGTGGTTATTTTGAATTTAAGAGACTTCAACACAGATATTTCGAATGAAACCTTAAGCCTTGGTGATCATTACGTTATATAATAATACAGTTTCGCACATGCGACTCGAATACGTATCACCGGTAGAAGTCTCACGTTCTCCAGTAATGTCATGGAACTAACACATTAGAAACAGATTTTTTGAAGAATTTTATATATACGGCGGTCAACAGAATGTCTTGACGGCTTAACACTTTGGCCATCACAACACCAGATTGAGATGGACAGAAAAGGATAATCACAAATTTTGTACGATCATATTTATTTGAGAGTCCTTGTGTGAGAATATTCAATACACACCGTATGATACAAAAAACCAATTTAAATGATTCCAAGCAGTCTGCATTAGATATGTAATACGTTGTTTATCTTCGTACTTATGATACCTTTTAACCTCTGCACATCACAAGTAACATTTCATTGTGTGTATGTGTGTGAGCGCGAGTGCATGCTTTTATACATAATATCGTCCTTGAACATAAATATCCGTTTTATCTTGAATTAATTTTAATACACAAAAAACTTTGACGTAATTCGTTATGTATCCATTCAACAAGTTTTCAATATTTTGTATTGTTTTGTGATTACAGAAACCTTTATCTTGATCGTTACTTCAGCGCCTATGTGTGATAAGTGTGTGTTTCTTTCGTAATGGGTAAAACAAACGTTATCAACACTGTCATGTTTTTATGTGCGGTTTATTTTCGCTTACTCTGCGTTGTTCACGCAGGGTCAATGGAACGGGTCAAGATATTATTATTTGAGCCTTAGCAACTATGTTTTACTGACTTAAAGACAGCGGGACAAACTACAGCTTCTAATATATGTTTATTTTCAATGCACTGTTGTGTGACTTTGTTTGAAAAAAATAGTTTTTGAACTTTTTTTGTTACTAAACCAGAGATTCCAAAGTATGTCTATATTCTGCTACACTTGAATAGTTTTCTGCTTTTTTCTAGTGATAATAAAACATTTGTATGTGTTCTGAGAGAATAATACGTCCATAAAGTTCTTAGACAAGAAAACAATACCATTAAAAAAATAATTTTATTTTTTCCTAATGGAAGATAGAAAAAATTGTTGTATTCATAACTTCAGAGGGTCTGTAAATATCCTGTAGAAGGTAACATTCAGAGGATTTAGAAGGTATCTGTAGACATGTTCACATACTTTGTTTAATCAAAATATGTTTAAGTATTTTAATTCACAATATACATAAGGTTTTTGAAACCGGAACAGGTGTCTACATTTTCTCTAGGATTGAAGTAGAAGAAGAAGACTTTGTAATTAAATGCACCCCCCCCACACATACACATAACACACTACATACACACACATACACTATAAAAAACAACCAAGAAAGACAAAGACAGAAAGAAAGTTTTGTAAATATAGTTACAGTAGTATGAATAATATAATAATATATATATACTTTCACTTATGAACTTACTATTGTCACTTCCCAAACGTTTCAAGATGTTGTTTCTCTTCTTCAGTGGGTTGAGTACTAACTGTCGATTACAGAATAACCGTTACGGAATGGAGTGTGTGGTGGGGGTTGATGGTGGGAAGGGGTTGGCGCTGAGGTTCGAATTGAAGAAGAGAAACAACATCTTGAAACGTTTGGGAAGTGACAATAGTAAGTTCATAAGTGAAAGTATATATATATTATTAAATTAACAAGTGAACGAAGAGGATGCAACAACAAGAAAATTAATATATTTATTATAAGGTGAAAACCCCCAAAAAAAGGAGCGAACGAGTATGGACTGCATATTATAATGTTCGAATGTTTACGAGCACAGCACGTATTCGTTTTACTGCTGCCAGGCGGCAACACAATACTGTCTCAGGACACGTTCAGCGGCTTTACTGCTGGTATCGCTGTACAGTACAGCGTGTTATATTATACACAATACGGCTCACAGTGACAGATGCGTCTACGTCTGGCGTCTGCGAGGCTTTTGCATACCGGTTGTTGACTGCTGATCTGTGTATGCTCTATACTGCTTGCACAGTTGGAAAGCGTCACTCATATAAACATTTCTCACGATGAAACTCATGACCACAATATTATCGTAGAGCTACGACAATTACAACAATTACGTCCGCAGGAGGAGTTACGTAATAGTTCTACACGTTTCTCGGCTAGCCGAGTTGGTACAGTGTCTCTGTAGTCACTCAAGGCCGTGCACTCAAGTAGGTTACAGACCGTTTGAGAGCACTCTCAACTACGCAAATTATGCCGACACGGCGCCAAAAGAATGGAAAATTATTCTGGAACACCTGCGGGACTTATATAAGCAGCAGCGGTCGGCTTAGAAGTTAGTTACACCTGGCGAGATTGCAGAGTGCGGATCAAGTGGTTATTTCCAATTAGTGGAAAGTGATTGCTGTGTTATAATTAGTGCCGAAATCTAGTAGTTGACAATTATTATTGCGTGAAGACAAATTTAACTAAAATCATTGTATGAGAGTACCTTGTTGATTTCACATTGTTATTTGTGACTAATTAAAGCTGGTAATTAGTGACTTCATTGGTGTCTGTATTTTGTTTTCACTGAACAAGACGACGATTCCTGAGACCGTCGTAACAATATAAAAGCAACACCGTCACGTTGCTACCAGTGGGCCTTCTGATTTCTACTGCTCTTTTTGTTTGGAGGTAATCTTGTCAGCTCTCATTCTTAACTTGACATATTTCAAAAACGTTTTCCATTGTTTCACTGCATTTTCTTTCGTAAGGTGTTGCATTTTAGAAGTTCTACATACAAAGTTATATCAAAACTGATTTAACAAAGTTCTGGAAGCATTTCGTTTTTTGCGTCACTGTGACAATAGGGCACCTGCTCCCAAGCAGACATACATAGTGTTACGACTGTCTCACCGATCGTCCTACGGTACAGTGGAAAACAAAATACAAGACACCAATGAAGTTTCTTAACCAGCTTTAATTATCACAATTAATAATTTGTAATCAAGAAGATAGTCTCTTAAAAAAATTCAAGTAAAATTTGTCCACACGCAATAATAATGTCAACTATAAAGAATTCCGTACCAATTATAAGACAACAACACTTCGCCGTACTTGAGGTAAATCGCCACTCGATCCTCAATAAGGAAAATCGCTCAACGTAACTGAACTGACAAGCCGGATGCTATGGCTTTTTATAGGTAGCGCACGTCTTCTAGAACAATTTTGAATCCTCAATGTGGTGTGTCAGCTAATACACATTTCAAGTGTTCTCCAGAGGACTTTGGAACGTACTTGAGCGCGACCTTGACTGAGGCTACACCTGCTTGACTGAGGGGGGAGGACGTTCTAGGCTGTTTGGTACGGTTCACGTTACAGTAGGTTGCTAGTAAACGCTAGAATTAACAACCAAGAAACATATTGTTGCTGTTTGCAGAACTTTTATTATGTGTAATTAGAAGTTGTTGAATTTTAGTTATGCAGGTTACAAATGTAAAATTTATGGGCTGTCGGTTAGTGTGTCGTCCAAACCCCTTAACGTTGTGACCGCTTTCACTTTCCTTGTTCGCCACATGCTGTTTTTGTTTCCAGCTGACACCCTTATTGTGAAATGGTTGGGGTGTATTTGTTGCTTCCCCCACACCTCGGGCATTCATCTTCTCGTGACTCCCTACAAAGTCATTGTCTCTGGTCGTTCGCTGATTAATCGTGGCGTACTCTGCAATCAATGATTCAAGGTTTTGGATAGAATTAATCCCCCTTGTCACCACAGCAATTTCAATATTCTTACCAAAATGGCGCGCTATCTTTTTGATTAACTGACGATCAGTGATTGCTGGCGTTAATTGGCGGCTTTCAAGTAGCTTGCGCTCCATATACTGTATTGCACTCAGATTGCCCTTCCAATTAAACCGGCCAAATTCTAGGCTGTCTCTGACTGCGTCCTGTCTTTCTTCTCCCCAATACTTTTGTGTGAAGAGGTCTTTAAATTCATCAAAATTACGGATTTGGTCTCGTATCACCCTCCACCAAATCGCGGCGTCTGCTTCTAAATGTCGACCGATCCATTTGACATCGTCACTTGGGTAGAATGTGTTCTGGATTTCGGTCAGTTCTTTGAGAAATTCGATGGGATATCGGTCTGTGCCGTTGTATTTTAATTCGCTGTTATGCGGCCCACCTGTTCTTGCGGTCGATCCGACTTCTGCGTTGGCTAATTGACGCTGTAGTCGTTCTTGGCCTTCTTTAACTTTGGCGATGTGGTTTCTTAATTCTTCTAGTCGTGTCTCCTTCTCTTTATCTGTCTCACTGATTTTCTGTACAGCCGATCGTTGTCTGTCATCTACTTCTACGATCTTCTGTTTTAACGAGTTTACTGCTTCTCCTTGTTCTGTCCGTAGTCGTTCTACATTGTTCATGACAACTCCTTTCAATTCTTCATTCCTGCTGTTGGTTTCTTGAATATGTGTGTCTATTTTGTTATTTATTTGGTCTACTGTCTTCTGTGTATTATTAATTGCTTCTTGCCATTCTTGTCGGTCCTTCTCTCTCAATTCTTTACTTTCTTTGGTATGTCTTGTTAATTCATTCTTCAACTCTTTCATTCCACGTTCATTCTTTTTCTGTAGCTCGCTAATTTTCTCTTCCCATTTCTTGGTGTGTTCTTGCAATTCTACTTTTATTTTTCCAATCTGTTCTTCGTTGTGTCGTTTCAATTCCTCGCCTAGTTTATTCTGTTTCTCACTTAGTTTCTCGCTTATTTTTTCACCCATTTTTTCGCTCATTTTTTCGCTCTGCTGTTTCATTTTTTCGCTCATTTCTTCATTCTGTTGTTTAATGAACTCGAGCAATAACTGAAAGTTCATCTCGCGAGGTACTAACGATTGTCCCCTCGCCCTTGTAGTCTCGTCGGCGCTGGTGTTTTCACTCTGCGTCGTATCTTCCTCACGTCCTTCGACGCCCAGCTGGTTGTTCACGTCGAACTCCATACTATCTGGATTATTGGTTGTCATTTTCGCGCGACTACGCGTAATCATTCAAGTATGCTTAAACTAAGTCTATTTTCTACTACTGACTTACTGTCTAACAATTGCTTATAGCCACTGCCTGTCCTCAGCCTACTCACAAATAATATTTATTATTAATTAATCGAGCAATCGCTTCGTGCAATCGCGTTGGGCGCCATATACAAATGTAATATTTATGCCAATTTATTAATTGCATAAATTAATTGAATTTTTAATTATATAAATTTTTCTCTTGGTTACAATTATCTACTAGAATATGCTTCCTCGTGCCACGCGTTGGGAAGCCATGTACAACGTTATATGTTTTATGCAAGCTTATCTGCATAGATTAATTAATTGATTTTAATTAGGTCGCAACCCCAAGTTTGGGTGGTCATTTTCTGTGAAGTTATGAGTGTAAATGTTAATTGTTCAAATAACTAAATTACCTTGTTTACTATGATTGACAGTCCTTTATCAGTTTGAATAAATGGTTTATTATTGATGCTAAATATATCTGCTCATAGGAACTTCATCATGTAAGGTATGATAATTAATTGTATTCCATTCTAAGGAGTTTTCCATAACTGTAGGTTTTTACTACAGATCTTGTTTACTGCTCCAGGACGGGCATACCATATATGATGATACACTCTGATATCACTGAACTTTAATACGTCCCGCGTTCTGGAGCACCATATGTAAACAGGTGTTTGGGTGAATAACAATTATGTGACTCAGACACTATTAACTTTCGTGAACAATACAAATTTATTATATATTTTCAATGTCATTTAAATTCTGAATAAAGTTAGCGTTTCTATACAACATATTAAATACACAATGCTGTTATATTATCTCTAACATTTATGAACATCTACAAATCAATAAAGGTTAATTAATGACTTTATAAATTTCAATATATCCTACTCTATGGATTCATATTTCTCAATTTTGCGTTACTTAAAGCAATTAAATAAATGTATATTCAATTCAGTGGCGAGTTCTTTTTGAGTGGCAGGACAGTGGCAACCTAATCTAACGGTACATGAATAATAATAATTTACTTGGTGTTTGTATCCAATTTGCGGTGACTAACTGCGTAGTTCCTCATTCTGCGACGAGGTCCAGGCTGAAGATAAGACGATTAATCTACTCCGCGTCATTGAATTGTGATGCGCCAATTAAATTACGCTTGACACTCCGTCACGACACTATTTGTTCCACATTTTATTCGGATACTCGCATGAAATGACTAATAGCGTTATTTCGAATATTTCTTCATTGTCTAAAACACTTTTACGTACAGGTTCTTTGTCATTCTCGATGTACGTGTGCAATAGTTTACGCCGCGTTCAACTAGAGCGATCGTACCATTTATAATGTATTCACTTATGCAAATATAATTGGCTTTATTTGCATTTCAGTGAGTTAATTGGTGGCACAATCTCACTATATTGTCTCATGTCACTCACGTCACGGTAATGTGATACATTGTCAATACTTCGTCACGCGTATTCGATTCATAAAACAGGATATTTATGATCACAAAGTCTGATCGTACTTAACTCGACATAGTCTTAGTATTTAACTTCCACGATCTTGTGAATTCTATTAACGCACGGGTTAGTTCTACAGTTTTACATAGTTTCTGATACACTCCCGAACGATCTCTCTGCTTGTATCAATACACTTTACTACAGTCCATCTGAGATTTTAAAATACACACTGAACTCTGATTTAAAATAAACTGACCTCTCCTTCTCTGCGAACACCTAATTTTATTACTTCAGCAACACGACTCCCTCCACGGATAGCATACCCTTACCACAATCACTGTCATGATTGGTTTCTCGCTTCCGATTCTGCGAAGGCTCCTCCTAGATACTCTGGCTGGGGTCTCTAGTCTACTTCCCATTAGCTCTTCACCCTTGTCTCCATGTTGACGTCTTCTTAACACCCGCCTTTGCCGAATTCCTTGTTCCTGATAGGTCAGTCAAGACCCCTCTCTAAAAGTCTTGCCGTCCACACCACCTCCCCGTATGACGACGGACCTAATTACACGGTTGTCTGTTACGTGATTGTCTTACGTTCCCTAGTGTCCTTTCCAAGCGATTTCCTTTCCGCACATGTGTGTACCATAACCCGGGTGTGTCGAATCGCCGTATTGTCCTCGACTTCCCTTGTTACGTTCACACGCTGATGGTGGTCATCTTCCAAGAACTAACATCTGTTCTGCAGCCCTATAAGATGCTCCGTATGTCGTGCCAGCAAGCAAGTTACCCGCTGTGCGGCTATGCATGTTCTTTTGTTCTTAATTGCATCCGCTCTTAGACTGCTTTTGTGGAAAATGTTATGTCCATGTGCAGCCGCTAACTCACACGTGTATGTCGAAAATGTTGGCGTCCCCTTAGTACACGCTTTGTCGGTAATTGTGACGAAAAGACACAGTCTTTTGTTTCTTTGTTATTGTAGCCTCTTGCGCTTATGTCGTTCATCCACGTCCAACATCTGCTGTGTGCCGAGGCATTGTCTTTCTTAAGTCATTGTCTAACGGCGGCCGTTTGGCTATAACATGCATCACTCTTGACAGTTGACGCCCGCTACAGTGCCGTTTACAAAAAAAAAAATTCTCTACTGTAATTGCTTCACAAGTTCTCATTAAAAATGTTTAATGTTGCCCATTTGCATCATATGAATGCGCTAAATGTTTTTAAATGAGATTAATTTTTTGTTGTTGGGGCAAGTGCAAAGCATTTCTATGGTAATTGACTTCTTCTTGCTATGCCAAATCAGTGGCTATTTGAATTCGCCACACCATTTTAAGGCTTCACCGAAGTGTTTTCTCTCTCAAATATTTCATAATTACTCATCGTATGCCGCCATGAAATCCTGTGTATCCTCATCCAGCACCTTTTGTCAGAAATCGCTTATGGCCGTTTCCTTTATCACCAATATTTACAGCTCACAGCTTTGTAGAGCCATATTCTTCACGGAAGACTTTATAAGAATTTTATTGCACAAGAAACAAGGAAGAATTCAAAAATATTGCACAAGAAACAAGGGACATTCTCGTTTCTTGTGCAATAATTTTGAAGTTGGCAAGAAACCTTTTATTCTTCCACGTTAGGAAGTCTGAGCTATCTTACATTTAACGCCTTTGGTGGATGTCCCACCGGCCGAGGCGCTACAATCCAGGTGTTTGAAAGTCTAAACTTTATATAAATCTTAATGTCTAAATAAGCAGATGATCCTGTAGGTGACTTTCATTTTCGACCATGAGAACTATAGCATCTGCAAACCTGTACATGATTATTATTTTACCATCTGTTTTTATTCTCCTAATTTATTCCTCTTTTTGCAAAGGTTGATGATACGGGAAATGACAATATGCAACCCTTTCCGACCTTTCATATCATAACTACTTTAGAGGCGTTATTAAGTACTCTTACCCCCAAACGTTTACTGTTATAGATCTTTCTGTTCTTAAACTCAAATCAAATGTCTTAAAACACTTAATATTTTTTAAATATTTACAAATTTTCGTGCACTATAATATTAATTATTACGCTTGTCATCAATTATTTATGAATAATTGTTTAAAAAATTATTGATTTTATTACAAATTTTTTTTTATTTATTTTAAAATAAATAATTGATTTATTAATATAAGTTATTCTATGAGAATATTATAAATAATCCAGAATAATCATGATCATAATCAGTATGATTATAAATATAACATTAATCATACTGTTATTCATTATTTTTTTAGAAGTTTGCGGAGTATTGAATTATTGTCAAGATTATGTTCCAAACACACTAACTATACGGTAGCTATAAGAAATAATACGGATAAGTTTATTGAATAGAGGGAGAGGGCACTACATGTTAACTGATCAACGTGATTAGAGTGATGGTCAGATTTTACTGGGAAAATGGAAATTTGCCCACCTAACAAAGTGGTTTGAAGCCTGATGAACTATGATGCCAAGGTTGGTGAGAACTGTACGTGATAGGGGACCACGGAAAACGCCAAGGGAAGCCCTTTATGCCAAATGTCTATCCTTTTTCAACTTCAAATATCCTTCCTCAATGGTTTCAGAGGGTAAAACCCAATAAATTTTTAAACAAAATTTATGTCTTTATTTGATTATTGTTGTTTTTTGTGTAATTGGCGCAAGTCGTCTCACCTAGAAAGGTAAATATTCTGTAGAGGAAAGCAAGAATTTGCAAAACCGCAGAAGGGTCAAAGCGTTAACCATGTGAATGTTTTTCATTTTAATAAGGGCGCAGAGTAGAATGTATAACAAGCGTGTTCGTGAAGTGTGATCCCTGTCTGGAATACTAGAGTACCGGTATGTAATTTCTTTCCAACACGTCATTGTAAAAATCGATTTTCACAATTTGGAAAGACAGAATAAGAGTAACAGACAGAAAAAAGTAGAGGAACATACACAATAAAACGGTCCAAGTGTGAGTGGCAAGAGGGCGGAGTATGGAGAGGTTTATGAAAGAAAATATAAGTGTTTTCTCTCTCACCGTCTACATGCAAACAAAGAGAGCGACAAACAAGCGTCGTTGGTAAAAATTTGCAAAACTCTTCTGTCCATTTTTTTATGCATATGGTAGTGGAAAAATTTACGTTAGCAATACGCTATTTTTATTTCATGTATATTGTGCTGCTACTTTTAACAAATATGCTCAGTGAAATTAACACTTTATTTTTTTAAGTATGAATACACGGACTCTTGATCTCAGGGCAAGTACCACAGGTAAATTATTATTTTTTTTTACAAACAAACACATTAACCCAATTATACTTCATATAAATTAATACAATCACGGACATTAATTTATTTTGAAACATTTTAAATTATTTGTTTTTCAATAGTTAATAAGTTAAGAACACACTCACTACTAAACTAGCTGCTGTTTCATCATCAACTATTGTGGTAAACACACAATATAACTGACTGCTAAATCATGAGGCCAGATTTATGTTTAGTTTACAATGTAACCTAAATGTTATGTTTCTTTTATACAATTTAAACGTGATAAAGCGTTATTTGAGAACTACATGTTTGTATAACACAATAACACATAAGGTTTTAAAATTTGCTCTGTCACTTATTTTCACTAACAAAGCATGTTGTGCAGTTTTTGGTTATAATACTATTGGGATAATTCCAAATCATACCGTGTTTGGGTATCTTATTACTTATTACCTTGTAGTAGTCGTTTAATTTCAATTGATTTATTCTTTCTTCCTCTTTTTTCGTTGATTATTACAATATACTTTTTTATACGTTTACAAATCCTTTCTTTACTTACTCACTTCTTAATTACTTATATGCTTATGTTTTAATGCCAACTATTGTTCTTCTGTGTAATAGTAACTTTTAAATTATTTCTTTCAATCTTTTTCAAACACTCTTCTTGTTAGGAGTATACTCCTATAGTCGTAGAGGTAGTAAAGTGCATCTCCATTTCCAGTCTTATGATGCCTTTGTTGTCTCTCTAAATGTGAAATGTTTATAACACTTAAGAACACTGTCTCGTTCATCAATACTATCCCCACGTTATTACATTCACTTAAGAAAGCGAATGGATATCTGTGAGGGGAGGGAGGTGAGAGAGAGAGAGAGAGAGAGAGAGAGAGAGAGAGAGAGAGAGAGAGAGAGAGAGAGAGAGAGAGAGAGAGAGAGAGAGAGTGAGAGAGAGAGAGTGAGAGAGGAGAGAGAGAGAGAGAGAGAGAGAGAGAGAGAGAGAGAGTAAGCACAGACGACAGGTTTGTGTGCAGTGAAGTGGAAAAAATTTGGGTTAGGAATTAAACTGAGTCCGATCGACGGCCGCTCAAAAATATTCTGTTTCAAGCTACCTGAATGCAATGTTCTTATTGTTCACTTGCACCTCAATGAATCCAAAAGTCCTCTGTCAATTCTAATCCACGTACTATTGGTGTTAAGTGGATTGGAAGAATAGAAACTATGCTCTGTATGATGATGGTTGGTGTGTGGACCCTTAGCCTACCTGCTGTCTCTTACCCATTGTAATACTTCCGCCCGGTCTCGACAGCAGCTAATTGCCGCGAGAGTCACCTCACTGTGCGTCCAGTATGAACTTTTTTTTTTGCCTCTCCCAATACTGGTAACATTTTGTTATATTTGAAATCAGAGAAATAATACGATGAAAATGACACCAAACACGACTAAGGAATATTAAAAATTGGGCGTTATAAAGCACTATGCACTGAAGATGTGTATTAAAGTAGTTGTTGAGCTTTTACCTTGAAACACCTTAAAATTTAATACTTTTTAGTCGTGTTTGATGTCATTTTCATCGTATTATTTCGCTGATTTCAAATATAACCAAATTTTACCAGTATTGGGCGAGGCAAAAAAGAATTGTTTCATACTGGACGCACAGTGAGGTGATTCTCGCGGCAATTAGCTGCTGTCGAGCCCGGGCGGAAGTATTACAATGGGGAAGAGGCAGCAGGTAGGCTAACGGTCCACACGCCAACCATCGTCATACGGAGCATACAATAAAACTGTTTAAAATATGTACCTAAGGGGAAAACAGAAGCAGAAAATCAAACAAAAGATGGTTTGAAAAGAGAGCCCAAAACAGGTAATACCATAAAATCCTGAAACGGATACAACGTTGACGAATAAGTGAAAACGTACATATAACCAGTACAAAAACAAAAATCAAGAAAATGCATATGGCTGTTTTGTTATGTGGGTTGGAGTCGTGAACTCTGACGCGTAATGATTCAGTAAGCTGCAACCTACTGTAACGTTGTTAGCTCAGTAAAAGGCTGCACACGATTCAGCACAATTAGGAAGGATGATGTAAAGAGTAAATTGGATATTTCATCACTGGAGTGCAATGTTCAGGACGAACATTTGGGTAGGATGTATAGTAACCGCATGACGAACAAATATTGGCCTACAGTCCTGAAGGTCAAAGAGATCTAGGAAGGCAGAGTAAGCACTAAGCGTATCAACTTGTAGTTCGGAACACTCTGTATGCCCAATTCCTGTACTGAGGGAGAAGAAGAAGAAGAAGAAGAAGAAGAAGAAGAAGAAGAAGAAGAAGAAGAAGAAAAAGAAGAAGACAACGATGGTGAATTACATGCAACAACGTAGTACACAAATTTTTTTGTACATAGTAACAACCGAAATATTTTGGGAAGCAGTTTTATAGATTAATAAATTATTTACCTTAATTTATCCGCCGTGTGATTTCTTGTAACTTCGTCTATTACGTGTTTCAGAGCTTATGCTCCATCATCAGATATTAAAAAGATAAAACTATCACTCTTGCGAGATCGTTAAGTAGTAAAAAATGTCAAAAATTGCATGTGAACCGTACGCGGATTTGGGTGCGCACCCATTCAAGTTCATTCTGCCACTGAGCGGTTGTTACCTTATCGTACCCCCAGCGAGCAGACTCAAGGCGGTATCTTACAATCGGTTGGATACAAAGTTCAGGTGGTTATTTAACACGATATCGCGACTCCTTGGGTTTGCATATGCACTGTAAATTTCAAATTCCTCCAAGGCATTCATGAAACGGCCCTTCTTACACACATGTTTTTTTATTAACTCCTAAAGGCAATGGCTTGTCGCTGTAGCCACGTCACTCTATCCCTGGCGATATTCTTCATTTCTTCATAGGACCCACTATTCACGACACTCATTGTGCTGCGGAAGTATGCAGTTCTTGGTCTTCATTTGGGCTTCTTCCCCACTACTTTGCCCTCAAAGATGTTAGTTAAAAAAGCACTATGTCTGATCACATGCCCTATCAACTTAATCTTCCTCACCTCTATACTCCTAAGCAGTGTTCTATTCTCATTTATTTCCTCTAAGATCTGTTCATCCGTCTTCCTATCTGTCCAACTAGTTTTTGTCATTCTCCGCCAAATCCACATCTCCATTGCCTGAAGTCTGTCACTCTCCACCTTCCCTAAGGTCCACGATTCACACCCGTAAGTTAAAACACTCCATACAAACACCTTAACAAACTTTTTCCTTGTTTCAGTACTAATATGGTTGCTTGTTAATAAGTTCCTTTTGCTCTGGAATGCTTGTTTTGCCAGAGCTACTCTCCTCTTAATCTCTGCCAGACACTTATTCCCACATGTAACTATGCTACCCAGGTAACAAAATTCAGTAACGTGCTCCAATATTGTGTTGTTCAACATAATGGTTGATTTAATGTCTTCTCATTTTTTACTTACAACCATTATTTTAGTTTTCTTAACATTTATCCTCAATCTCCAAGCGTGAAGAATTTTGTTAAAAGTACCTAACATTCGGGTAAAAAGGAAGCGAATACTGTATATCTGTTCCCCATTTATTTTAATTCCCCTAGAACTCCTTTTCATCTGAGTTACAAGATCTTCTATAAACAAATTAAACAAGTACGGTGACAGTGGGCAACCTTGTCTTACCCCTCTTCTTATTATTGCTTCCTTTTTACATCCATTTATGTATATTTCAGTACTTTGCAACCTATAAATATTGAAGATTACCCTTCTAACTTTCAGTCAAGTCCTGACTTCCTCATAGTTGAAACAACAGCTTCCAATCAACATTGTCGAACGCCTTCTCGAGATCCACAAATACTAAATAGGTTTTCCTATTCACTTCAATTCTCCTCTCCAAGATCTGCCGCAGAGACAAGATTGCTTCTCTGGTTCCTCTACCTGCTCTAAATCCAAACTGATCCTCCTCCAAAGTGTGATCAATCTTTCCTTCCAGTCTGTTCTTCACTATGTTTCAGCAAAATCTTAGCAGCATGAGATATTATGGCTATCGTTCTATAATTAGCACAGTCGTCTACTTTACCTTTCTTTGGTATTGTGATTGTTCTACTTTTATGAAATCAACTGGCAATACTCCCTCTTCATAGCACCCAGTAATTATTCGAAATAGCTGGTCTTTCGTTCTCTCCCCTACATTTTTCAAAAGCTCTGCTGGTGGACTGTCAGGCCCTGTCGCTTTTCTCATACTCAGACCTTGAAGGGCATAATCAAATTCCACCCTGCTAATTGGCGGTCCTACCATATCTCTATCTACAGCATTCTCATTTTCTAGAAACTCCTGCATGACTACCACAAGCTTCCCCATCATATAGTTCCTCTATATACTCCTTCCAACGTTCGCTGACCTTATCATTTTCGAAAAGTGTTTTACCATTTTTATCCTTAACAACATTACTTCGAGTCTTATGCTTCAACTGTAACGATTTTATCCTTAAATATGCCTTATCGCATTTTCCTCTATTGAAATCATCTTCTATTTCAAGAGTTAGTTGTTTCATCCAATTTCTTTTTTAATGCGACACACAGAGGTAATCTGATTTTTTATTCTCTTGTACTCCTGATAATCCTTATTTCTCAGCTTATTACGCCTCCTTATTAGATCCAACATTTCCTGTGTCATCCACGGTTTCCGTGGTTCTAACTTTCTCTTCCCTAGAACACGCTATGCTGTTGCAATTATTCCATCTCTTACTTCCTCCCAACTTGGCCTTCCTTCCATCAACATGTCTGTCTCCTCTTCCAATTCTTTTACTATTTTGTCATCGGTCAGTTTTTCCTAAGCACCAGTTCTTTTGTTTAGATTTCCTGATTTTCCTAAATTTAATATTGCACTTGGCCATAACGGGAATATGGTCACTATCTATATCCATACCAGGATATGAATGACTAGATTTGACTTGATTCTTATATCTTTGTCGGACTAGAATATAATCGATCTGATGCCTCCTAACATCCCCCGGTGCTTTCCAAGTGTATCGTCGTCTTTTGGGGACTTCAAAACATGTGTTTGTGACGATCATCTCATACTGCTCACAAAACTCAAGTAACCTTTCCCCTCGTGCATTGATGTTCCCGGCAAACCAAACTTCACGGCACATTTTTGACTACTGTTAGTACCAATAGATGCATTAAAGTCGTCCATTATAACTACATTATCGTCTTTCTTTATTATCTTGAGCAACTCTTCAATCTGTTCATACATTAATTCTACATCTTCATCGTTACTACTTGTTGTTGGAAAGTACACCATAATTATACACAAATCAACTGGCTCTGCCCTAAGTTTTATCATCAGTAATCTATCACTACTGTGGCATGTATTCAAGACACTACTCTTCCATTCACCTCTTAAGAACAATGCTACTCCATTTCTTCCTGGTTCTTCCTTTCCACTGTAAATAATTCTGAAATCATCTGATACGAAATCACCACATCCTGCCCATTTTGTCTCGCAGACACCTAATATATTAAGCTCTGCCTTTATCATAGAATGCTTTACCTCTTCCATTTTACCAGGCTCCAGTAATGTTCTAACATTCCAAGTGCCGATTTTGCATCCATTTTTTCGTTTGTAGACAATAGGATACACACATGTAACGGTGTTAAATTGGAACTAAAACCTGTGTAATTATGATTGTGTGAAGTCAGGTGTCGGGCGTCATTTGATTTGATGTTGTCAATCTTTCTTATTTTCTTAGGTAAATGTTCTTGAAATCGTTTAAGGAAACCTCTCCTAGTCTGTCCAATGTAGAAGCACTCGCAAGCATTGCATGTTAACTTATATATGCCAGTTTTTTCTTCTGGAGGCGTGTGTTTTTTCGGTTTGAGAATATCCAGTAACTTATTATTAGTCCTGAATGAAATAGCGAAACTATTATTATTCAATATAGAAGACAAAACCTTAGGCATAAAGCTAGTGTAATTAGTAGATATAAAATTTTTTTGCGTGTTGCTGTTTATTTGGGGTTTAAGCATTCTTTTTTCATGTTTTCTCAACAGTTTGTCAATGGTTAGACTATTGTAACCATTGGCAACCGCGATATATTTTATGACATTTAGCTCATCACGAAAGTCATTATCATCCAAAGGAATTGTCAATAATCTATGAATGAAACTATTGTACGCTGCCATTTTATGTGAAAAAGGATGATGAGAGTCTGCGTGTATTGTGGTGTCAGTGGTAGTCGGTTTCCTATAAATGTTGAACTTTAGTTTATTCATCTGTCGAGTGATGGTTAAATCTAGAAAGTTTATCTTGTTATCAACCTCTGTTTCAAGAGTAAACTGGATGTTTCTATTTATTTTATTTAAACAGTTTTAAAATAATTCGATTTGTCTTATAGTACCATCAAAAATTAAAAACGTATCGACTACATACCGTGCATAAAATATTATTTTATTTGCATATATATTATTGTTCATCAAGTGAGTATTCTCATAATAATTCAAATAAATATCGGCCAGTAGGCCGGAGAGGGGTGAGCCCATAGCTAGGCCATCATCTTGAATGTAAAACGAGCCATTAAAAGTGAAATAGTTTTGTTTCAAAACAACCTCGAGTAAATTAATTACGCCCGACATCTGACTTCACACAATCATAATTACACAGATTTTAGTTCCAATTTAATACCGTTACATGTGTGTAAGAAGGGCCGTTTCATGAATGCCTTGGAGGAATTTGAAATTTACAGCAGACTCTCATCATCCTTTTTCACATAAAATGGCAGCGTACAATAGTTTCATTCATAGATTATTGACAATTCCTTTGGATGATAATGACTTTCGTGATGAGCTAAATGTCATAAAATATATCGCGGTTGCCAATGGTTACAATAGTCTAACCATTGACAAACTGTTGAGAAAACATGAAAAAAGAATGCTTAAACCCCAAATAAACAGCAACACGCAAACAATTTTTATATCTACTAATTACACTAGCTTTATGCCTAAGGTTTTGTCTTCTATATTGAATAATAATAGTTTCACTATTTCATTCAGGACTAATAATAAGTTACTGGATATTCTCAAACCAAAAAAAAACACACGCCTCCAGAAGAAAAAACTGGTATATATAAGTTAACATGCAATGCTTGCGAGTGCTTAACATTGGACAGACTGGGAGAGGTTTCCTTAAACGATTTCGAGAACATTTACCTAAGAAAATAAGAAAGATTGACAACATCAAATCAAATTACGCCCGACACCTGACTTCACACAATCATAATTACACAGGGTTTAGTTCAATTTAATACCGTTACATGTGTGTAAGAAGGGCCGTTTCATGAATGCCTTGGAGGAATTTGAAATTTACAGTGCATATGCAAACCCAAGGAGTCGCGATATCGTGTTAAATGACCAACTGAACTTTGTATCCAACGGATTGTACGATACCGCCTTGAGTCTGCTCGCTGGGGGTACGATAAGGTAGCAACCGCTTAGTGGCAGAATGAACTTGAACGGGTGCGCACCCAAATCCGCGTACGGTTCACATGCAAATTTTGACATTTTTTACTACTTAACGATCTCGCAAGAGTGATAGTTTTATCTTTTTAATATCTGATGATGGAGCATAAGCTCTGAAACGCGTAATAGACGAAGTTACAAGAAATCACACGGCGGATAAATTAAGGTAAATAATTTATTAATTCGTACAAGTGATTTGGTTACCATATTAAACATGAATATTAAGTTTTATAGAGAAAAGTGAGGGATAGCGGTGGCGTATAATTATTGCATATTGTATACGTGAATGAATAAAGCTTATTGGTTTAATGAGGACGGAGACTGTAAGCGGCTTACAGAGGACGCAAAGTCATATTGATATATTCTCTGAGATTACGAATGACTAGCGGTACACTATGCCTACGACAGGAAGCTCGTTAAAGGTAGACTTATCAACCATTGTATTTGTAGTTATCATGGAGAAAGATTACTTACTGATCAAAGCACAATTTATAGTATTACAAGAGTAACAACAGATCTATTGAAACGTTAGTGGTCAGTCAGGAGAAACGTATGTGTACCGAATGAACTGTATAAATAAAATTTAACAACATACTTTGAATTATAACATTTATTATTCTGTTTGCTCATATAATTGCCCGCGAAAACATATTACCTCGGCGCGAAACTAGTTACGGTAACTGAATACTAGTGGTTATTTGATTAGAGCGCATCAAATGTGATGAGTATATTCATGTGGAGATGAAATTCATAACATGATAATTAAGTAACCACGATGTTTCGTGTGTTAATTGCATTTCCATTGCATTCGTTTCACTGGAAAATTAGTTATAAATTAAACCGTTTTAGTTGGCAAAATTAATTAAGTACTATATTATTTATTGTTGAATGTCACAACGGTGTCTTTACGAAGACTAAATTTTATAAAATAGAATATTTTATAAGTGAAAATCTAAATGATTATGAAACTACTAATTATTATCTAAGTCTAAATATATGATGTTCATCTTGAGGTTGCAGAAATTAAAGTGGGTGTGATCTATGAGAAGAAGTGGCCGACGATCATACAGGATTAACAGGGCCGGCTTTTGACTCTAGTTCCACGTATAGGCCGATTTTTAGTCGTAATTATAACTATTAAAATTCAGACGTTACAATAGTATTTGGGATGTGGAATCTTTTCCGTACTGATGACGAGAGCAAAATAAACACGTGAGAAAGTGGTTAGGAGACAAGTCACACCAATAGAGTACACGATGATAGAGATGGTAAAAAATAGATTAAGGGGAAGGGTCGGGAAACATGATAGGAGGAGAAGAAAACAGCGATAGAGAGAAGATATTTAAAATGGGAGATTTTAGGTTTTGTACTCTGTAAAATAGAAAGAACTGGAGAAATACCTCAAATGGAGATGATTATCTTGAGACAACTTAACTCCTGACCCTGACTTAAACTCTTGAGGGTTGATAGGCGCAACTATTTAGGAAATCAGTAACTGTAGACTGTTAGCAATTAAAAATAAAAATTTGTAAAAGGATCTTCTGCCTAGTGTTTTATGCATACGATAATGACGCCACTTTACCGCTGTACCTTTTATTTCGTATATATTTTTTAAGTAATGAGTAATGACCGACCTACTAGCTTTATTTATTTGTTTAGTAATTTATCTTTTTTACTAGTGTTGCAGAGGACAGCGTGTTTCCTTACAGCTCTGGCACAATTTTTTTGTATCTTGGAAAGGATGAAAAAAATGGAACCGACTACGGTTTTTGAATTGTGAGACACGACTTCGCAAACTAGTCTAGGCACCTTTGCCTATATCGTACCATAAAGTTATATTCTTGTAAACGGTCCAATCACCTTACTAATCATTTTGTCAAGGACATGTGGCAGTAAAAAGAAACAGAAAGACAATTAGACAGACAAATAGATAAAAATAAATTAAAATAAGTGATTAACAACATTAAAATACCTTTGAATAAAAATCTAAAACTAACTATGATAAAATAGTAAAATATTGTAGTAACTAAAGTCCCAGTTACAACTTAAAGAACACGGTTATATTTTGTATCAATTAGACGATGATAAACAGCTTTCAAACATTTTATAGAACATTCAAAAGAAAAATTATAATTTTATGTTCGTCTCAATCGGAAACATGGAAACTATTAACAAAGTGGGGGCTGTTAAGACATATAAAAAGTGCGCTGAGAAGAAGAAGAAGAAGAAGAAGGAGGAGGAGGAGGAGGAGGAGGAGGAGGAGGAAGAAGGAGAATAAAAAAGAAATAGGAGGTTTATAACTATAATACTTACATCGGTCAGCGACTGACAGATTAAGACACATAGATACAAACAGAGAGATAAAAATAATATTTTGTCGAGCTCTGCCCCTGAGTAATAATTTTTAGTGGTGTATGTGCGCGTGCGAGTGAAGACACAAAAACGGAGAGCGCGAATAATGGCGTCGATTAAAATTCGTATGTCTTGCAACTGCGAGAAACGCAGATATAAATTAATAAACAAATGAAAGGATTTTGCACGGTTTTTATGCTAAATACAAAAAATTGCAAAATAAAAGTCTAAATGTAAAAAATGGCGGCATGCATAAAACTTTAGTCGGACGGTGTTTGCAATTTTCACACCGACATTAATAATTTTGTTTGTGTCGAAGAAGATAGAAGCATTGATATTTTCTATTAAACTGTTTCTCGTCATAACCCTTTCCTTCCTCTCTTATCCCAATTCATCGCCACGTTTGTTTCTCTCTTTTATTCTGTCGGTATGTTTGTTTCTCTTTTTTTTACGGTGTAAAACACTGAGTTTCATAATGACATGTTACAAAGAAAACAGTCTGCTATTCTAGTCAGGAATCACATTGCATCAACACCTGGTTATACATAGGCCTACTGCTAGGCATACATACACTTACTAAAATGAAGAACGTTGACAACATCGGCACGTTTACCCCTTTAGATTTCCCCGTTAGATATATTTCTAGATTTTTTCTACATTTTTTTAATCGGCCATCCGAGGACCACATGCCAATTTAAATTATTTATTCCTCGTTCATTCCTTTTTCTCCAATATTCTTCCATTTTTTCACTATGTCTTTTCTCTCTGTCTTCAGTCCACTTTGAACCTGGGTTTTTCTCTCTCCTACCCTGGACTCCTTCCATTTTTAACACTTTTGCCCGAAAAACTTCTCGTTCAATTGCTTCTTTTGCGTTTATATTATTTTTAAAAAATCCTTTTATCTTCTTTAATCCAACTTGGTGTTGACTTCTTTTCCCACAGATATTTGAAGATCTGTTTTGTTAACCTATTGTCGTCCTTTCTATATAAATGTCCAAAAAATAATAGTCTTCTTTTTCTCATTGTTTCTGTCATATTTTCTATACTTTGATATATTTCATCATTACTTCTTAATTTCCAACCTTCTGAAGTTTTCCGTGGGCCTAATATTTTCTTAATAATTCGTCTTTCCAATATTTCTTGTTTCTATAAATTATAATCCAATGCTAGACATTCACTTGCATATAGACATTCTGGCTTCACTACTGTACTGTTATGCCTTATTTTCGCATTTTTAGATATGCAATTTGTTATTGTAAATATCTTTAGTTGTACCATATGCCCTTTCCATCTTATGAATCCTTTCTTCTATAGCAGATTTTTCCAAGCCATTCTCTTGAATTATCTCTCCTAGATACTTAACTTTTCGAAACCTCTCTATTCTACCAATATCTGTTACCAGAAATTTTGGCCCAGGAATTTTATATATTTATAATAAATATTTTATTTTATAGCTTAGGTATTCACTTCGCCCGCATAAAAGAGAGAAATGTTAAAGTCAAAAACTGAATGGTGAAACGGAAATAGAATGTGTCTGGAGTACATAACTTGATGTGAGCAACACCTGGACAATACAGATATCGAAGAAGGAAAATAGTATTGCTCTAAGCATGGCATTATAAATCAAAGATTAATCTCCGGACGTGAAATTTACCTAATAGAGGAAGAGAGAGAAGAAAGGGAGAAATTGTACCGACACCAACGGAAGCGAGGGGGAAGAAAATGCATTAACGTCTATTTTAGCGCCCGTCAAAATCATTTCACCAAAGGTAATACAGCTGCCAGGTGATTGGTCAAACTTACGCGAGTCACAAACTGCAGCGTGTATTACAATCATTATATAAGTAGCCAGTGACTCACCATTGTCGCTGATTCAAATGAGGCAGCCACCGAAGAAAGGTTTCCGCAGACTTAATTGTAACACCTGGCTGAGAAAACTTCTAATGAAAACGCCCGGCTAACATACGGAAACCAAAGCAAAGAGAAAGGTCACAAGAAATTGATGAGATTTAAATGGGATGACAAATGAAGTGGTTCTAGGAAGACTAAAGAAACTGTGATTACCTAGGAGAAAATATAACAAAGAGAATAATTAGGATTGTAGGATATGTTTTAGTTGGTTATTGATTTTGTTGGTTGGCTTGACATATTCGTTGTTGAGGAATCAGTAGAAGAGTAGTACAAGACAATAGTTGCTGTAGACTCGACATATGGATATTTACCTCAAAAAAAGAAAATAGTTGATTGGTGTATACAGGGATAAACTAACACAATGTAGGGAAACATTATAATGCATTTAAAACTGCGATAAATTTGTTTGTTTGGAAAAAAATTCTTCATCATCATCGTCGTCATAATCATTGCCAGGCGTTCGTTAAGAAAGAGATTTGTTAGCGTTTTCAAAAAAGAGAGGAACTCGATGATTTTGTAGCCTAAAAAATAATGAAGCTTGCAAATGTTTGTAAAACTGTGGCTGTCCCCACCCACATTCCTGTATGCTAGTGAGACATGTACTCTTGGTAAAAGAGACGTGCAGAGGATTCAGGCAGCCGTAATGAAATTTCTAAGATGGACGTAAGGTTGTTCTCTCTTGAACAATTTAGACTCTTTAACTCGATTTAAACGTTGTATCATTGCACCAAAGAATTGAAACACAGAAGGAGATGGCGTGAACACTTAAATTGCATGCCTGATATCCGTCTACCTGTGGGTGCCTTGGGTTATCATAACCCTACTGGGAGGAGAGCTGTCGGTAGACCGAGGAGGAGATGAGTTCCGCAACAGTTCTAAGGCCTAGTCCTTGGAGTGGTGATGATGATGTCACAAATATTTGTATACTCAAATTCCAAATTAAAGTTAATTTCAACGGCAACATGAATATGCTACTTGAGTTTAGAAAAAATTCAAAGTCTGAATGCTAGACTTTTTGAAAAGCGTTTATTAAAAAGATATATAGGTTTAAATCTACAGTAATATTTTTAGTATACAGCACAGTAGGGCTGTCATGTGCAGCAATATATTTTACTTTTCTCCACAAGATAGTACCTCAAGATATTCTTCTCATGCTTAATTTAAATCGTTCTCAAAGAAACGTTTGCTGGGGCTAAAATTAAATTTAATGTAGTTAAGTACCTTAGTAAAGCACGAGTATTATTACTCTTGTTTTGTATAAAGTAGAACGTTATCAGAATCACAGTTTTTTATTATATTACACAACGAAATCATTGATTGCAGGGTTTTAGAAGAGTAACAACTTATAAGCATTTATTCATTTATATATTTACTGTAAACGGAAAACTGCTGTCGTGTTGTTTAATTACATCCAAAATCTAAGCAGCATGTTGTGTTACCGTTAAGACAATTAATAACAACACTGATCTCCTGCTTATTCTTTTTGTAAACAAAGAAGAGCGCGTCACGGAACCAGATGCCCGTTTCTAGATTATATTTAAGGACTGAAGTTTTATCCCGTGTTTTGGAAATGCATAGCTTCTTAAAGAAAACGTGAGCTTAATTACAAGGCAAAATAAAGTTTGTTCTGCTTTTCCGCAAACAGTTCCTAACAAGTTACATTGTTAACGACTGTCAGAGTGCGCGCGCACGCGCCCGTGTGCGTGAGAAAAATTATTAAGACGTGAAGAGAGAGAGAGAGAGAGAGAGAGAGAGAGAGAGAGAGAGAGAGAGAGAGAGAAAGAGAAAGAGAGAGAGAGAGAGAGAGAGAGAGAGAGAGAGAGAGACAGACAGACAGACAGACAGACAGACAGACAGACGGATTTTTTGATTGAAATTATTGATTCACGAGACTGTAACCTTGTGGATTTTTAAGCATTTTGAATGAACATATGCTCCGTATAGTTTACAAAATTTCAAATATACACGCCCACCCACCTATACGCCCCCCACACACACCAAAGAACTCTTGTTTGCATTGAAAAGTACGTTCGTTAGGATACAAAAATTTAAACATTTGTTTTTACCTTTCTGTATGCACATTTGTTCAAATTATACGCGTAAGACCCAGAGTCTAAGAGTTGGACTTCTCTATGAGTCTGATAATTGGACTTTAACGAAATCCCATAACAGTCGTATTCGAGGACCCGAAGTGAGATGTCTCGAGCATGTGGCAGGGTATACTTTTCATGTCGGCTAAAATGGTTGGAACATCTTCACCGACTGGACGACTGCCTCATTCGCAAACTAGTATTGAATTATAAGCCGAAAGAGCGGAGAGGTGTGGGGCGTCCGAAGAAGCCTTCGAGTGACCAACTAGTATATCTGCTTGAAGTCGGAACAAACCATGTTTGGTTTAATCCATGGTGAGGAAGAAGATGATGATGATTATTAGACAGCATGATGTACGCATACTCTATACTCTCGACTGGATCATGGGGCTATTGCTTGTCTACGTATATTGCGATCCTTCAGCACTTGTCCAATTTTCCCCACCCAATGAATTTCGAGAACGTTATATTTTTTTTTAATACATTTCTGTTGAGTTTATTTTGTAACCTTAATAAAAAAAGTACATTGTTATGTTGTATTATACTATAATATTTATATAATATAAATATAATGTTTATGCTTAGATATATTTCCATTTATGCTTAGTTCCTCTCTTGAGGTCAGTTAAAAGTTACCTTGAGTTAAACTAATATGTTAACCTCCAAAATCATGCAAAATTCAGCAGAGTTGGATTGTTAGATTACCACTGGTACTACTAACATTGAATAAGGGGTTGTGTCGCCTTCCGATCAATTACGTTATTGTTTTCCTCCTCGTCGACTTGAAAAGCCATAGTGACAATGCGCTATTTTACAAATGATTAGTGTGCAGTGATTGTAGTCGTTTTTATTACAAGTGACCGTAAACGTCTATTTGTTATGATTGGGGTGTAATAAATTTATTGATTTAGTGACTGACATTGTTTACTGTGAATATTACAGAGGAGAAGTTTTCTTCTATGAGTGTGAATTTTTGGTAAATTATTTATTATAAACTTTTGACTGTGTGAATTTCTCTAGTATTTAGTAATGCCATTATCCATGATATCTACACAACAATATATTATATGAATTATATAGAGTCCAGTTTGGATATTGACTTGATCTGTGCTCTCAGTTGCGTCCCAGATGCTTTTGTCTGTGCTTTTAGAAACGAGAAATTCATTAATGCAAAATTATTTTAAAAGGGACAGATTGAAGACAGAGCGTGCACACTTATGATACGATTTATTTATGTAGCCAATTAAGTTATATAATTTTGAATAAATTTTTATCAACAATTCAGATTATATTTTTCTTCTATTCTCATGACTGGGGGGGGGGGGCATGTTCCGAAATTGTCAGATTTCCCGGTTTTCCTTTTCCTTGAGATGTATCTATTCCCTCGACCCTACTTAGTTAGCCATTTGATATAGGCATAAGAATTTTACCAGATATGACGGCTGACAAATAGATGCGCAGTCGTCACCTCCATACTTTCAGTAACACTGTTCGCGCATCCGAGCCGCATCTAATGAAAATGTTCTCATGTCTAACAAAAATTTCAGTAACTTTCCTCAACTTTTCTATAGCAATTCCTTGACTAATTTTCCACTCTACTGTCATAGTTATGCCGCTATCTTACCAAATTAGGTGCTCCAACCAACAACGTTTCCTCCTGACTATTCTTTTCCATAAACGTCGTCTTTCATTTCTCAGTCTTAGTACCTCATTATTGTTTATTGGATTCCTCCACGAGATCTTCCTCCACCACCATGCCTCAAATTTCGTTTATTCTCTGTAAGAGGACGGTGTTTGTGGATTGAAAAATAACTTCGCTTGGCTTATGAGAGGATTTAATTATTAAACTGATTATAAATTTAACAGAAAAAATAAGGACACATTTTATTAGAAAGAAAAATAGTATGATATGATTGATTACAAAATAATTAAACCTCCTAAACCTAGTTCTTTATAACACTTAACATTTGTTCACTTCTATGTAATTTTTAATACATACTTTAACAATTATATAGAACAGTTTTAAATAGTGTTTAATATAGTATAAACCTTATTTATGTTTTTATTATATTATTATTCTGCAAGATATATTTATGTTTGTATTATATATGAAATGTGATATCGTGGGGTTAGTGGTAAAGTTACCCAAGTCTCCTTAGGTGAATTAACGGAAAACTGAATTTAAAGGGTTTCAAGTGCAATAAAAACCATAGAATTATTTAACTGATTTTCAAGGTTAATTTTTATTATTAATAGAGTTTTTTATTGATTACATAGCTTTTGAAAAATGAAAAGAAAAATAGATATTAATAAAAAAAAGTAAATAGTTTTTTTCTGAAACATCATTTAAATTGGCTAATTTTACAACTAACACCTCGATATATGATTTGTACGTTATTTGTACTACATTATATTTATTTGTACTTATACAAGAGAAAAAACCCATTAAAAAAATTTTAAATGGTTAAGACAGTCTTTCTTACACTTCATTGTGGCGTCCATACTGTTGGGACTCTGAAATTAACACGCACACACCTTCTTCTTCCGTCACCACTGAATTCTCTTCAGGAACTCTCCTCCCATCCTTCTGTAACTCTTATTTATTAATTACTCTTCCTCATCTTTTCGTTTTTCCCTCCATTTGTCTTTTAGTTAGGAAGGTAAGAAGGGATAGGTATTTTGGGTTCAATATTTCCACACGTGTAAAACCAAAATTGGTGTCACGTAGGTTCTCAAGAAAAGTTACCTAACTATTCTCGCTGATGGAAGAGTCCAGGTTTTTTTATTATTTTTTTTTTCCTAATGTTACTTTCTGTAGTTTACAAGATGGAGTGTACTAGTGCATGTGTTGAGTTTTCTTTTTACTGACGCTTGATAGTTTCTTTGTTCTGTCATTTTCTATCAGTCTTACATTTCTTCTTCCCCATAGTCAACATTTCAGAACTATACAAAAATACACACCATACAAAAGATATTATGAGTAGATATATTATATGGATTGTTTTATATAATTCATTTATGTAGCCGCCACATTCTGTGAGAGCATTTTTTCTTTAGAATTTTTCCTTTTTTTTTGTTGCCTAGGCAAGTGTGCCTGTGGAGACGAGCAATGTAAAATATCTGTGGGTTCTGTCGGAGTTTTTGTATTAAGCTATTCACATTTTTTTGCTAACCTACCGTAATCTTTTTCTCTCTCACTCACACATACACACAAAGTCCTCTTCTTCTACTTTCGATCGATAGACCAAGGAGGGGTGTTCCATACTGTGAACGTACACGGCATGTGTCTGGGCCGGTTTGTGGAAAGCTAAAAGCGATCGGAGCAAACAGGCGAACACAATCGCATAATCCCTCTGTTACGCATTAATCCATGCGTAGATAAATCCATTGCCTCTGTTATTTCTGCAACGACACAACCTTTTGTTCAACTTTTAATCAAGGAAAAATGTAACCTTTTCTGTTGAAACGAGAGCGTTATATAGTCAGCAAAGTTAGTGACACGAATTGCCGAATTCAACGTGTAATCGAGTCGACGTTAATAAGAGTGTTTGGCGCTGGCATCTAAAACACTTCTTATAAAATGTCACCTTTTAGTACAGAAGCTTGTATACAATTTTAAGTGAGGCAGAGTAAGTTTGTAAAACTATTGAATATAATACATATAATATATAATAGGTAACGAAACGTACTAGGACACGCCGGAAATTGTTAAAAGCACACATGACTTGCATGTTAACGTTTACTTTGGACGTTATTGTCACATCAATGGTTCAACAAAACGCAAAGTTTTCTTTTTATAAGAAGTCAAAATGCTTATTTCTTTATTGTCACAAAATATTATAATGGCAGCGTGGAAGCTCTCTGTCTGTCATGTTCACATTAAAAACTAATATTCTTTTATAGACTTCAACTGTATGGAAAGAATTCTTTTGTAATAAATTATATGTTTATATTAAATACCGGACTAATAAATAATCAACTTGTGCAGTTTACAGTCAGATTTGATTTTTTGGTTGATACGTGACAAAACCGTAATATATTTCTTAGCCTATAATACAACAGGCACACTTTGTATATTCATTTTGTAATGTGATGGAGAGTAAATCAACGATAATTAATTTTTATATTGATAATTAAGATTTCAAACATTATGTTGATATTTAATAATTAAACGAAATATGATTTACAAAATTTACATACAACTTTAGCTGTGGGGTCATAATGTTGTTTCGACAAATCTTCTATACAACAAAATCTATAGTTTTATGAGAATGTCTTTTGAGACATTAATTTCATAAGTAAGAAAACAATAGCATATTTATGAAACGCACTTAAATTTATAAAAAGGCAATGCGAATTAGTTATTTTTCATTGTCATTGATGGCGGTTACGAAATTAGAATTAACCTATTTCTGAGGCTTTCACGACCGGCGTCATAATTATTAAAATTAAGATCCGGGCTTTAAGGCCGTGGCCTACTATAATTATCATGCTGACGAATGTTATTATTAGACGTTTCGGTCCCACCTCTGGACGCCATCTTCAGTGAAACGGTTTTGAATGCAACTGATAAGGAGGATGTTTCGCTGAAGATGGCTTCCAGACGTGGGACCGAAACGTCTGATAATAACATCCGTCAGCATGATAATTATAGTAGTCCACGGCTTTATAGCCCGGATCTTAGAATTAATGACCAATTAGGTGTATTATTTTTTTATCTCTAAGGGAAATATATTACGGAAAGCAAAAAAAAACTTTTGATTCTTCAAGTATGGCGAACATTTGGAGCTGACTAATAATTAATATATGCTTGTAGCAAAATAGAGGATAATAAAATTTCTATTAATAGTCACAATAATTTGTTATTGGTATTTACAGTTTTTGAGATTCTTGACATGCAGGGGCACGAACCATTGAAAAATTTAGGTATCTCTGCAAGGTGTTTTTGCAGGATTTCTGGGCGGTATAATTTACTTTTCTGTGAGAACATAGGTGAATATAGTCTTCTTCTTCTACTCATCTTCAAGAATTAGGTTATATAAACCTGTTTTGGCACCCATCTCATCCTCGGACGACCCACATCTCTTCTACCTATGGCTTTATAGTTCAGTGCCGCTTTCGGCAATCGATCCTCTGTCATCCTTTGTAGATGATCCCACCATTGTATTCTGTAAATTGAGATAATTTCATTTATGTCCTTTTGATCGAGTTCTGCTCTGATATCGTCATTCCTTATTCTATCTTGCAATGTATAATTTAAAGTATTTCAAGGAAACTGCATTTCAGCACATTGAGTCTTGACGCATTCTTTTTTTGTCGTGACCCACGCCTCACTCGCATAAGTCAATGTGGGTATTGTAATTGTCTTATAGAATTTAATCCTTGTGCTGTGTCTTGTTGTTCTATTTCTAAGATTTCTATGAATCGTACCACAAATATTCCTAAATTTATTTATCTTCTCTTTTATATCATACTCAGATTCATAGCTTACTGCACAGACGAGATATTAGAAACGGCTTACTTGTTCTAAAGTGTTGTTGTTTATAACTATTTTAGTACTCACTGGATATTTACCTTTAAAGGCCATCGTTTTGGTTTTTTTTTACTGAAATTTTCAGTGAGTAATCTCTTGCTGCTTCCTGTAATTGAAACCTTTTGAAGTGAAAGTTCTTTAGGCACGGTAGGAAAATTTTTCGTTACGCGTTACGCGTTATGCGTTATATGCATGAAACTTCTTTGGGCACGGTAGGAACAATGTTCGTTACGCGTTACGCGTTATGCGTTATGCGTTATATGCATCCATGTGTGTTTAGTAGTATACCAAAATGAGGAAGTGTACAGTTATATATAATTATTGTTACGAATATTTTAAGTTAACGATATGTAAAAAATAATCTACCTAGTCCTACATAATTTAATGACATATATGTTAAAAATTGTTAATGTATACGATCGACGTCATTCTCAATCATTATTATACGTTCCTTTATCACGTGTGACGAGTATTGAAGGATTACATATTACGACACAGAACAACGAGAAGATATTCTACCATGGCCGAAGACGATCAACATCAACAATTGATTTGCAAGAGGAATTTAAACGAATTTCACTAAACAAACTAGAAACTATAAAAAAAATTTAGTTAATTTCATCAATAACAGAAAAGGTTTATCAATATTCACTTTTAATTGCCAAAGTCTTACAGCTCATGCTGTTGATCTAAAAGATATAGTTGTGAAAAATTCAAATGTCATAGTTTTATCAGAAACTTGGCTAGCCAATGAAGATGACGTATCTGTTCTTAACTGCATTGTGAAATATAAACGACCAAATATTAGAGCGGGAAGTGTCGGGATATTTCAAAATTGTGACGATATTATTAACATTATAACTCCATCCATTGATTTTTCCGTTACTCAATCTGATGTCTATGGTTCAATGGCATCTACAGTTGGCGATTTGTGTATGGCTGAATGTAAAATGGAAAATGGGCAAAAAGTTGTGATTGTAGCAGTGTATATTTCTCCTAATAAAACATTAGATGATATTATTGATTTTCTCCACCGTTTATTATTATCGTATACATCACAAGGTGCCGCCATACTTCGTAAAGATTATCATAAAATACCTATGATTTTAAGTGGAGATTTCAATGTCAATTTTGCATTAGACAAATCTATAAAACTGGTTGAATTTTTAAAAGATAATTTAAACCTGTCTATACAAAATGATAAAAAAATATCTACGACAAAATCGAATACGACAATTGATGCAGTATTCACAAGGTTTCTGGATAATATTGAATGTAAAACATACATTTCTTATTTTAGTTACCTTAAGCCTTTGGTTACAAAAGTGTATGATGAAATATCACTAAATATTAACGAAATAGATTAATAATAATAATAATAATAATAATAATAATAATAATAATAATAATAATAATAATAATTTCTGTAAATGTATATAATAAAATATTTTTAATTTACTAAAAATGAAAATTTTTCTTATACTGATACCTCTCCCATCCTATTAAATTTTAAGTATACAGTTAAAGATAATAATAATAATAATAATAATAGATGAACAAAAAATAATGGATATAACCCAAAGAAGTTTCACTTCTTCCGCGTGTACACACTTACTGATACACGCACCCAAACTTTTTTTTTGTAAATCATCCTTATTTTCTTAAATAAGAACTATGTCATCCGCATATAGCAGGGAACCTTTACAAATTGATTTGTTAAGCTGTATTCCCGAAGTCACTCTGGATTTCTATACTCTCAACATGTCGTCAATGTGTATACTAAACAAGGTTGGTGAAAATAGTTTCAAATAAAAAATTCCATTTGAATCTCTATATTGTCATTAAAGTTTATTGTAAGGTAAAACATAGTCCAGTCCTTTCTGTTGAACGTTTGTTAGGACACAATTGGCAAATTATGATCGCAGTCAAAAAAATCTCAAAAGGTTGATTAAGTCGAGAATAACATCATCAAGATAATTATACTACTAATGACACAACTAATCATTTATGTTAATTGATTATTATTCTTTTTTTAATTACGTTTTATGTGTAATATTCAATATAAGTAATCACTTATACAATAATTCGTTCTTTGAATGCTTCTTTTCATTAAACCACTCAGTGAATTCACGACGCCAATAAGTTTATCATAATCATACTGTGGTTTTTAGTAATAAAAATACATACATTGCTTTTTTGTGAATTCTCGAGCATCGTCAAACATTTGGGCAAAAGACAATTACAAAATCCGTGAGCCTTGATGTGGCTACCACTATTATAGACGATCAATTGCTTTCACACACACGCGCGCGCGCGCGCGCGCAAAAACCCATCGATGTTATTGATGATGATGATGATGATGATGATGATGATGATGCTGATGATGATGAAGAAGAGAACTGTTTCACTTTTGAAGGTTGTAGATTACTAATTTGTAGTTTTCTCCCGCAACACGGTATTCTGATGCGATCACAATTTCTTTCAGGATGTTGTAATCAAAATCAATAATTATTTATATCGCTAATACTTGTAGAAAAATTTGTGTGTAACATAGATGGTTATGTTACGCAAAAATCAAAATAACCCACGTATGTTGTAGCATCACAAGATGATACCAACCAATAAACTCAAGTGAATTATCAAAATATTTAGGGAACTTGATCAAATAAACGAATAATAGGTAACTGAATGAGGAATGCAATAGAGAATGAGTGATTAAATGAAAATTAATCAAAAAATGATTATATAAAGGAAGACTTATAATAACAAATTCAATAAACCATGAATAAAAAAAGAATAATTGTTACAGATGCATGAATAGATGAAAAACATAAATTAGCCTTGTAAATTAACATAATAAATAACTTGACAAACCAGATATCTAAAATGACTAGACTAGACTATATCTTTGACATAATAAATTACCCAATAGATTAGGAGAGTGAGTGAAGATATTTTAATATAATATTGAAAAAAGTAATGTTTAGTATATAAGCGAAAATTGTATTTAAGGTTAAGAAAAATCAGTTATGTAACAAGACTAACAGTCCAGCTAGGTCTCAGACCTAAGACTGCATTTGTAATTATCATAAGTATAGAGTTATAATAAAGACCAGATAATAATGGTCATCATTATGTGTATTAAAAAGAAAAAAATGATAAATAGTGATAATTAAACTGTGCAAATAACACAGTGTAAACAATAATAAAAATATAAAGTATTGTGAACTAAGTAACCAGTAACTGGCAACCTAACCTTAAGGAAATATATGACAAAAAACTATAAACTTAGATTCAGAATAAAATATACTGGAAGTATAAATTCAGTTATATCTGAGAGTAACTAATATACATTAAGACAACTCAAATAGAAATCATTATGTTATAGAAATGTTGCAAAAGTTTTATTTTGTATAATAATATTGTAGCGTATGATAGGAAGGAAAGGCTACTATTGTATATTAAAGAATGATAGAAATGTACGGGAGAATGTAATGTAAATCAACTGGTAATATAAAGTGTGACAAATAAACTCACTACAAGCCAATAATGTTAAAGAAACCACTATTGTTGTTTATGGACACATAATAACATAGTTAGTAAGAAAGAAATGTTAAACCAAAACCTACATCTACTTGATAGAAAAAGAGACAATATCATGCATAAAAATAGTAATATACAATGATCAATATGTAAAGAAATATATGTTACAAGATCAAAGAATAAGTAATCTAAATGTTTGTAATATACCAATAAGAATGTAATTAACAAGATGTCTACTTGGACCAAAAAACCCTACATATACTGTACAAGATAGATAGGGACATTACAAGGTATAAGCATGTTTTAATTAATAATGTGTACAGTAAAAGATAATATTGTCTATTAGGATTAAATACCAAATGTTACATTGTATTATAATTAAGTCATTTTATTGTAAGAAGTAAGGAATAGTCCTAGGTACACAAAACATTTTAAGGCCTATTCTATAATCCAAGAGTTTTATAGAAAGTTAAGATTTATAATTACGATTAATAGCAATAAAATGTTTGTTAATAGCATAAAAACATATATACAAATGTGAAAACAACAAATGTAATAAAAAATATAACTTGAAAAAATAATGTATTAGCATAGGCCAAACATTAAAATTGCTCATATTAGAACTACTGTAAGGAAATATATCATGTGAGGTCTTGAATTGATCAGAAGGAAGAAAGCAATGCATTGGTAATAATATATTGACAATTGTAATTAGCATAAGAAAATTATGTTAATTTTAAGAATTTTGTTAATTATGAACTCAGAAAACAAAGTGTCTCCACCCCAAAGACTGATACTGTCGTCGACAATGAGTTAGATATCAACCAATCGGAATTTTTATATTTGGCTGCATGGACCCAAAAGCCCACGCTAAACAAGCCAGAAAATAGACGCCACGCCAGGAGTCTTGCGTTGGAATCCGGAGTGTAAAGAACAGCTTCTCCGCGTCACTTATATACGAGAAACATAGTCAGATTCGAACTTAGGATAGGTTATGTGATGAGTGACAACAATAACATAACCAAGACGGAACCAAAGTGTTGTGAATGAGTTATAAAATCATGAGGGCAATATAGTGAAATATAAAATTAACTGTGAATAAGAACGAGTGTATAAGTGAAGGAAGTATAGAGTGAATACTTAAAAAAATTTAAACGAATATTAACTAATCATATTGATATAACCTAACAAACTCTATGTACACTTATGAACTAAATATCACTGCACAAGAACACTAACACCATATAGGCCCTAAGAGCACACCCCCTGAAAATGAGTCTATAGTGACCAAAGTATTACTAATCTCTAATTTTAGTTTTACTTTATGTTTTTGAGGTCGCTGAATATGAATCCGAGGTTATTTTTTACCTAGGAATGGGGGAACACTGCACAAAATGGCAACGAAGTGAATAAATAGAAAAAAATATTTTAACGATTTTTCCTGTTTAACTTGCTATATCTTCGGCAGTTCTTGATATTTCTTTTTGAAATTTTAACCACTAATTCTTTGAAGTATTAACATTAAAACGCGACATGTTAAAAGTCTGTAAATCTTGTCTTTGTTGAAAAGTGAATTTTCAAACATTTTCCGCGTGGTTTTGTGGATCATTTCATTCGGCCGCATAAAGTGAGTGACAAAGTTTCGAAGTTCTAAAATCTAACTATTAGGTATTAAAATATCATACCTAAGGAAGTTTTCTGGAAAGTTACAGCTTTTCATCTCGAATAGAAAAAAAGATATGCGATTTTGAAGTTCAGTATTGGTTCCGCGGGCGCGCGCTCGCCAATAAAACATCGCCAAGTGCTTCCGCGGGCTTGAGCGCGCAGCGAGCGCGCGCCCGCGGAACCAATACTGAACTTCAAAATCGCATATCTTTTTTTCTGTTCGAGATGAAAAGCTGTAACTTTCCAGAAAACTTCCATAGGTATGATATTTTAATACATAATAGTTAGATTTTAGAACTTAGAAACTTTGTCACTCAATTTTTGCGGCCGAATGAAATGATCCACAAAACCACGCGGAAAATGTTTGAAAATTCACTTTTCAACAAAGACAAGCTTTACAGACTTTTAACATGTCGCGTTTTAATGTTAATACGTCAAAGAATTAGTGGTTAAAATTTCAAAAAGAAATATCAAGAATGCCGAAGATATAGCAAGTTAAACAGGAAATATCGGTATGGAGAACCATACATGACTTCCATATTCTAAGATTTATAATCTGAAATATGCTTGCCTGCCAAGCACGATATATTTTCTAATATATACATAATTTACATTAAAATGAAAAAATTATAATTTTATTGCCTGGCAACAAAATTATTTTATTTTCAACAATTACCATTGTTTGAAAAAGTTTAAATGAATTTTCAAGTACTTTACTCTTGTTAAAACGTAAAAGGTTGCAGGTAAACTACCCCTTCCCCTTAACCGATCTTTACCAAAATCTAATGGCCTTGAGTCCTCTACAATTCACTGACGTATGCAAAAAATTATTTGATTCTGTTTGAATTTGCGGCAGTTATCGTTTGCCATAGAAAATACGCTTGATAAAAAACGTTGCAGGTAAACTACCCCTTTCCCTCAACCGATCTTTACTAAAAACAACAGGTCTTGAGTACTCTACAAATCAGGGCTGTATGCAGAAAATTATTTGATTCTGTTTGAATTTGCGGCTGTTATCGTTTGCCATAGAAAATACCCTTGTTAAAAAAACGTTGTAGGTAAACTACCCCTTTCCCTTAACCGATCTTCACCAAAAACAATAGGTCTTGAGAACTCTACAATTCAGGGCTGTATGCGAAACATTATTTGATTCTGTTTGAATTTGCGGCTGTTATCGTTTGCCAAAAAAAAATTTCCCTTGATAAAAAAAACGTTGCAGGTAAACTACCCCTTTCCCTCAACCGATCTTCACGAAAAACAATAGGTCGTGAGTACTCTACAAATCAGGACTGTATGCAAAAAATTATTTGATTCTGTTTGAATGTGCGGCAGTTATCGTTTGCCATAGAAAAAAAATCTACAGACACACACACAGACACACAGACACACACACAGACACTTTTCGGAAAACGACTTTTTTTCATGTTTTGAGTGTAGTAGAATCAGAATCTGCAATAATCTTGAACACGATTTTTTTTTGCCATCACCATACTTCCATTCCTTAAGGAATATGGAAGTAAAAACGATAAAATATTTTTTTCTATTTATTCACTTCGTTGCCATTTTGTGCAGTGTTCTCCCATTCCTAGGTAAAAAATAACCTCGGATTCATATTCAGCGACCTCAAAAACATAAAGTAAAATTGAAATTAGACATTAGTAATGCGTGGTCACATATTGCTGTTTCTAACTGACGTTTTAGGGGTGTGCCGCTCGCCTAATAGTAATTGTTAACCTTTTAACTATTATTTCTTTGAGTTTCATGTTTGAAACTGTATAATATATCCAGATGTGGGTAACCTCAAAATAGCCACTGTTCGGCAGATACGAACTTTTTGTTATTGTTAGATATAAGAGATTATTTCGTTATACTATAATCAAAATTTATTGTGAAGCTTTGTACTTCGTAACAGTCATTTTCGTTAATAGCTATTGTAGTCAAAAGAATTCACGAACTGAGATTAAATTAAAATAATCAGTATTAAACTTGAGTGAAAAGAGATGTTGCCAACCACTGAGCGAAAATTATAGTAAGCCTAGTCAAATTATTATTAGGAACAAATAGTGTTATTTAAATTGAGAAGAGAAGAACCATAGTTAAAGAAAGAATAAAAGAATTAGAAATGGAATCAATTTAGTATGAATTATTATTTTAATAATCGACAATTTTTTTCACTTTACGAAGGTTAGCGTTTTCAACCCACCTTAAGGATTAAGTTGGCAGTACCTAATTTTTGTGCGCCACGTGCTATTTAAATTATTATTGAACAAGGAAAATGAATTGACATAAAATTAAACTAAAATAATTCAATTAAAGTCAAGAATTTTAATTAACCAAGTAAGATTTTGTTTTCACTAATATACAATTACCATAATAACCGGTTTACATTCGGTTACCAATCGGTTTCAACAACGTAAGGTATTTCTTTGACAACTAATTACACAGTGAGATACCAAAGAATAACTTTATGGAATATTAATATAATTTTCCATATGGCGCCCAATCTAATTGTAAATCTACAAATAAATCACTTACAATATTGGTAATAAATATTAATTTACAATTTAATTATCTGAACCAAAAATATATCGGCACAGATATTATTATTTATCATATTACATCTAATAATATAACGTTACGTTACAACGGAACATTACACAAAAGAACGACACGTAACACGATGGCGCTTACAACGTGAGGCGTAAAGGTATAACACAACCAATTATTCATTCAATAATAACGTTACATAATATATTTAAACACACCACAGTAAACAAGTACACAAGGAAAATTAGTAACGTAACAAAGTGTACAATAATAATATTACGTATAAAAATTTAGCACATAGATGATGAATATAATATATATCTGTTGATTATATAACCGCTTGTCCTCTGGTAAGGAAAACTAGGAGTGTCACTGACACAAATGGGCGGAGCATTTGATATTCGTAATAATTTATTTATCAATATTTTTACAATCAATCGTCTTTGATCCATTAGATAAATAGATTCGTAATAATTTATTTATCAATATTCTTACAATCAACAAAATATACACTTTATAATAAAAAGAAATGGATGTGGAGTCGTGTTTGTGTTGTTCGTGTTGTTATATGTCGGGCGTTACACTCCGCCCACTTTTTATTACTTACTGATGACTGGATCCTCTGTGATGATGTCGTCCTGCAAAACAACTTAAGCTACTATGTGTTTGTGGGCGCCACTTGGAATCTTTTGTTCCAAGAAATTGTTATTAAAATTAAAATTTTGAATTCTTAGTAGTTAGTTTAATTCTATGAAAAAAATGTGAACAAGACAGTTTGACTTTGAAAAAAATAAAGTATGTTTTAATGAATCTTAAAAAATCGTCTGAAGGACTAACATTCGTGAAAAAAAATAAAATTGCAGAGTTACAAAAAATAAATTATTATTAAGTTTTTTCTCCAATCAAGTATCGGCTAACAAATATTTTATTTTACTCAGTTGAAAAGGATGAGTTTAATGTATGAAAAATCTTTATACTCAGGACGTGACTCCTTTGAACTACCAAGACAGATCAATAAGATGCTTTACAAAATTTAAGTGATTTGAAGGCGTGTGGCATGTGTAGTACAACTGTGTGACAAATGTTACCAGGTAAAAATGACTTTAACTTTGAACAACTCACGTTCCGATGGGTAATTATTTCTCACACTGGACACTTCTCTCGGGTTCGTTTTCAATCTCGCCTCTTCGTGTTGACGTTCCTTGTGCACTGATTTTATTTGAAAGTCAAAATACGGTTTTTTAAAAATTCCGCACTTTTGTAAAAAAGTTTAGCAGTGAATGTACGCTTGAATACCGCCGCCGACAATCAGCTGTCCGCGTGGTTTCTAAATTAGCCGCCACAGCGCTGATACTCCTCCTGCAGTTGATGAAAAGGCTTTGTGTACGTTACGTTTTTGGGATTTTTGTCAAAGTCAGTTTGTCGTAGCGAATACAGCAGAATTGATTCTCTATTAAAATTTTGGTCCCTCCTGGGCCGCTGATATTCTGGCTGCGTGTGTTCTATTAAATGTGCCGTGTTGCTGCTCTATTTCAGCAACACATTGGCGTATACTCTTGTAGAGGTTAAGTCAGTCTATTGTCAATGTACGGGAAAAGCCTTTCTGCGTTCCCACGTCGACTTCTCGTTCTTCGGTTTCGCCTCGGGTGTGATGATCAGTTTCGTGGCTGATGTGTCTCTTCTGGATTCAAAGCATGAAGTGTTTTTCGGTCGAATTTGGTCTTCCTTTTATACTCTGTAAGGCTCATTGTTTTAGCTTTTTGACATGAACTTCCGGTGTATTTGTGTAAAAATTCCTTCTAGAACGTTCGAGAATAATGAAATGGAACCTCATGGAACAAATTTGACTTCCGTAGAAGCTTTAGAACAAAAATTTCTTATTCTTCACACTAAGGATATTACAAAAATTATTCTGGTATTTGTCAAACAATTTTACATAACTACTTACAATCTGCATGCCCTTATTATATTTGGATTCTCTGCTTTCAACTGAATCTAATGATACTAATTACGATTGGTTTTTGAATAAATTAACTGTAATAAAATAACACAACATACAACTCTTACCTTGGAATGTTTCCATAAAAATTCAATTTTTTAACTAAAAAATTGTTGTGAAGCTGTTTGGTTTCTTCTGCAACATTAATACATAATATTATCATCTTTCTATAACAAAATACATAAAGTTTAACACATATAATATATAAATAAGTTCAGTTTTACATGGTCCATGCCTATGGCCTAAGTTGTTGTCACTGTTAACATACAATAATTAGTCTTTTTTCCTTATTATATATGGGATTTTTCGAGTATACACTGAGAGTTTATTATATTGTCTATCTTTTGTGATACCTGGTTTATCCTGATACATATTATTTTTATTATAAGCTTACTTAGCATCATATTGGTTTGCATAAGTGATTCTATTTCTTGGTGTGACAAATTTCACTCTCATAAGTCAAATTCTTTAATAATTGATCTTATTTTCAACTGAGTATGTTTGTTATTATAGTACACTGTAGTATTGTACCCTTTTCTTTTATTTTTGTTAATATTTTGCAATCATTAAGTCAAAATGACTGTTTTTTTGTGATGGGTCCTTGCTTCAGCCAGATGTGGTATAGGTAAATAGTTTCCTAACTTATTCAAGTGTTTAAGTTAGTCAAATGTATTAGTATAGTCACACTATATTGTATTTCAACTTTATAATGCAATTTGGATGCATTTTGCCAACATTAACTTCATAAATATTACAATATTATAGGTCTACTACATGTTTTCAGTTAATACTGTTTTTGGCTATTTTAACTGATTTTTATTCACTTTACAGCTTTCTTTATTTAAGATAAATTGTTCATCTTCGTCTACTTGACAATTACATATAGTTTTTATCTCAATTCTATAATAATTAATTTTTACATAAAATCTGAGTGATTGGACTCGGCTCCTAAACATATATTTTTTGTCATAACATTTATATATTTTTTATTTTAACTTAGATTCTTTCTAATAATGTATTCAAATCATTTAATACATTTATTTTATTTACATTACATAGTATAATAATGGATCTTGTCCATTAATTCACAATAAATAGTTTTTTATACCCTATTCAGAGTTACAAAACTTAATAATTAATGACTTCATTTCGGTTGTTTCTGATATTATTTGTCTCTATTATAGTATATTATTGGTTTTACACTGTTCTTCACTTAAATAATATATATGGGGTTTGAGTCTTAGTCATAGTCTGGTCGTTTTTTCATGTTAATGGTATTAATTATTAGACAATATTACAAAATTTTTAGGATTACTTGGGTTCGATACTGTTCACCTCACTTTCCTCTTATGATAAATTGCTATGCAAATAATTTCTTTTATGGAACGTTCTGTGACGTTACAACTTTTATGAAACACACTTTTTATTGGATACACTACATTATAGTACAATATATGTCATTAGACATATTCCACGACCTTTCCAACTCATCTCTTCGATCAACCTCCACGATGCTGCAAATCGAAACGAAACCAATAATCTGAAACTGAGAATATCTTACAGACGTCATTTTTTATGAATAAAGTTGCACGAAACGCAAAATAATCTTCAAAGTTTTTGCCTTTGCTGAGCGATTCTAGATTCATCTAACGTTTCCTCTTGCACGAAATTACAACCCATAAGTCGTGCCAGATCAGGCCACAAAAGATCAGCTGCACTCAAAGTAAAAAAAACCTTAGGAGGATTATCACACTGCTCAATCATTGATTCAAGTTTACCCCTTCGTTGAAACCACTAAGATTTTGATCCTCTTATTTTTCCATACCAATAATATAAACTTCTTATTATTTGAGGATTACTCGACAGCGTGTTTCTCAGTTGCTGTATTGTTCCATTGAAATGAGATTTTCTATCAAATATTGTCCCTCGTTGAATATCTTGATGACGCTGAACAGTGTTCAATGCAAGAAATCTGAACCTAGGATCTTGTGCAAAATATCGGTCTTTATATTGGATCAAAAATTGAAAATATTCAAGTTCTGTAAGTTTCATACTACTTCCTCGAGTATTATCGTTTAGTTCAGCAAATCCGTAAGGTAGTAATGCGGGAAATGCCATGCTTACATATCCTTCGCACGAGAATTAATTTGTGATATCAGTACCTTGTGGCCATGGAATTACATTATTCACTGCAGATCGGAGTCGATCAACTTCTGTGATTCTAATATTCTTCGGTATCATACTTTTATAAATTTCTTCAGAAAAGTTTTTTTCATCTGTATATTCACCTCAGGTAAATCAACAGTGGATATCATTCCATAAATACTATCATTTAATGGAAGTAGAGATATTTGTTCCATATCAATGATGATATCACTATAGAATGGATTATTAATTTTCAAAAATTTGAGTGCTTCTAAAATTTTGTCACGTCTCACATAAAAATTCCAATGTCCATTAACACTTTCCTTTCTTACAACTACAGTGCTCAGTCAAGCGGGTGTAGGGGGCAAGGAACTAACAATCTTCGTTATATTTTGACCAATATTTATAATATTTCTCTTATAAGCATATTGACCGGGAAAGCCTCTCGATTTCACCCTATACACACGCATCACTGGTTGTACTCTTGCTATCAAGAGTTGTTCTACATAAGTGAGATCCACCAGTTCTATAGGTACATCTTTAGGATCCATACGATTAACTGCAGTAAACTTATTTGGGTTTCGGTTACACTGCGGACACGTATCAACAAATGTTTGCTGCATCAACACTCGAGAACAATTTACACATTCATAGAATTCTAGAGATCGTAAATTATCTTCAAATGCATTCTGAAGAGTCTTATATCCTGTGTTGTTTTGATCATAAAATACATGATTCATGTTATGTTCTGTAGGGCCTTTAACAGTTGCTCCAGCAACATTTTGTCGCTGTCTCATCCGTCTTTGATTTGTAGTTAAACGACCTCTTCTCCTCGAGGTATACTATAAATATTACGTGGATATAAAGTGATGAATAAGAATGTATAGAATATGCGTATAACAGAAAAAAGTACTTAAATAAAAAGCACAAAATTGAATAAGAATTATAAGAATAACAATTTTAATAGAATTTGGAAAATAGAATAAGAAGTATAAGAATAATAATTTTAATGGAATTTGGATTAACATTTACCTGAACTGTGATTCGTTGCAATATGTAATGGAAAGTTGCAGTTGAATCAGCGACTACGTAGATTCTCGTCTAAAAATTGACACTTGTTCAACACTTAAATCCAATCCTTACATCTGGCTACACCAGAGAACAATGCTCTACTACTGTTTGAATTAAACACGTGTGAGACACGAATACAAAGTAGGCCTATATACAGCAAAATCTTATCTTATCGAGCGACAGCCAGCGCGGGCGGTGGAAGCCGCACACGCACCGGAACGCGAGCGCCGAAATCGGTCGGTGACCGGTGGGTCGCCTAGCGCCCCGTAAGTGCGAGTGAGACAGAGCGCCGTAGCTGGATCACGATATCTCTATCTCTCTTCCTCTCACACGTTTAAGCTAAGATTAAAAAAAATAGTAACATGTTTGGAACCAAATAATTTAGAGAAATAAAAATTACATGTGTGCACTCTACAATACAGTCCGGAGTTGTATGCAAAATGTTATAACATTCGGTTGAGTAGTTTCGGAGGAGTTCGCGGTCTAAGTTGTGCACCGCGTCATGGATGCACGCTCATCAGGCTCCGCCCAATAATTGATTCAAACGAATTTTTCCTAATCGTTAATTTATTCCGTATATCATGCCAATGTTTTCGTAATATAATCTTTGATAACGTGAAGTGATTGTAAACCAACATGATACTATAACTTTCTAGCTTGGTGTTTGGTAGGTCACATATGGGGCCTTTCAGTGAACACATCTACCGCCAGGTGTATGTAGGGAGTTCGCCTATGGTCGAATAGAGACCAGTAAAGAACAGGCGAATGCTCAAAAACAATTAGGTTTTAACAAACTAAAGTATTGTAAATGATGTTATGTTACTTTACTTTTAGATAAAAAAAAATTAACTATATGAATACTATTGACTCGGAAAACAAATTATTATTGATAAAAATGATAAATTTTTACCTTATGGCCTAAGCTAGCTTTCGCTTGTTAGAGCTTCGTCAGAGGCTGCCGCTAGGAGCGCTGTCCGTCCTGCTTTTGGTGATGGCGCCGTCGTTCAAAAGATCGTTGTTGTATAAAATGTTCAAATAGTACGTGCGATTTAAATTGTGTCTGTTCGTTTAGGATGTTGTTTCTATGCGTTTTTGTGTGTTTCCATAGTTTTAGTTCGTCAAGAGTGTCTAGTTTTCGGCCTTCTCTGTGCGTGTGCAGGATTTCTATTTTACTGTTCATGTTTGTGCATGAGTGGTCTCTATGAGATGGTTGATAAATCTAACAATTGCTCCTAGCGGATGGACAGCGCTCCTAGCGGCAGCCTCTGTCCATACGCTAGCTTAGGCCATAAGGTAAAAATTTATCATTTTTATCGATAATAATTTGTGTTCCGAGTCAGTAGTATTTTACATAGTTAATTAATAACAACGGACACGTCATGGACAACAAAATCCAGGAAAAAACAATTCCTATGCTCTATGCATATCGTTCAATAAAAATGAGTGAACGCCTACGGAGATGGTGTTAGCGACTGAATCACTTGTACCAGGTGTTCCGCATAGAGAGTAGGACATAACGAAGCTCGCTGCCCTATATCGCAGACAATAAAGACAGTATGTGCCTCAAAATTAAATTCTCTTCTTTTCTATTAGCTGCTTAAGAAAATGTAACGTCTCTGCGGGTTCCCCCTTTTCTGAATCTTGGTATGTTTTTTAAATGTGTTGAATCTGTAGTCTTTATTAATCCATTATTACTTCTAGCACGTATTTTGTTTTCACTATTCTAAATACTAAAATCTCGATAAATATTCATCATCATATTAGTTCATGATGTACACTAGGCCGCCTTAAAATTAATTATTAACCGTCACCCATCTCATCCAGCCATACATCCTCTTGTAGTCCCTTCTCTTGCAATTATTTCACAACTTCCTTACTCCAGTTTCTTCTCGGTCTTTCCCTCGCGGTATCCATACCGTTAATTGTTTTCGGGAGCCTATCTTTTTGCATTCTTTACACATTCCTTACATTATATGTTTACATCTAATTTGTATATTTATGTCTTACCTATATTGTGTATTTGTCTCTTATTATTTCCCATTTTTCTTTATTACACATTTTTTATCTTCTCGATTTACCCCCATTGATGTTTTTAACAGCATCCTTTTGTTAATGCATTTTGTTGGACGCGCAGGAAAGAGCGAGGCTACTTTACGCAGCTCATTGTCATGTTAGCGGAAATTCCAATATCTTAGTGTGTACGACGTTAATGAGCTGTCGCGTTAGCAGGTTATGGAATTCAGGTCGGTGGTTGTAACGCAAAGTATCGATTTATACAGAAATGGACAGCTATGAACTGAATGTAAGATGAGAAGTCGTCTTTTATCGTCGTCTAGTTTTAAAACATGCACTTTTTTCCCATTCCCAATTTTTGTTGTTGCTTAAATCTTATTACCATCTACATGTGCTGTCAACTTCAGAAGCTGCAAAAGCAAATTGGAGTTTGATGGTTAGTTTAAAAACCAGATACACCCATTAGCCTCATATGACCGTCTATAACAGCTCACTGTTGTTCATATACCTAACAATTTACCTGAGATTATGGCTACTGATTCCACTGTTTATTTTGAACTTTTCGGTGACTATGGGACTATAGGAACTGTAGTTCCATTAGGAGGCATGGTTACCATCTGGAAATGGGACTTCCATTTCACACCGACTGTAAGGTTCCTTCAAAAAAGAAAAAGGAGGTAATAGTTCACTACAAGATGAGTTGGTTTACCGTACTGAAGTAAAGTCGTTCAGAAGTATACGCAAACCTTGGAAAGTTATTAAATATTTCAATCTGTCAATCATAATTATTAAAAAAGAGTAAATAATTAAAAAATATTTACGGGTTTATTGATTTAACTAAGAAATATTTTGGAGAAATCTGCAGAGAATTAGAGGTAGAAAATGTTTTATAAAACATTTTTATAAAAACATGAACTAAACAGTGTTACAGCCGGAGAAAATGATGAACCACAGAATGTGAAAGACGGAGGAATTTTCAGATTTATCCACCTAAAGTCATACAAATGTTTTTTAATATAGGGCCTATTTTGACTAATTGAAATTTGAATATTTTGTACAAAAATTGTAAATAAAATTTCTATTTTGTAACCAAAGGCTCCTTAGTTTGTTACCAAACCAGATAAAACGAAAGTAGGTTTCAAAATCGGATACATCCAAAATACTTTCTCCAGTATTTGATTATTAGTAAATATTTATAAGTAATTAAGTAATTTCGGTATTGAAGTGGCGTGACACACAGTATTATATTAATAAAATCTTGATTCTCTATCATTTCACCTTTTTGAGATATTATTTTTTTACCTCTACTGAAAATTTACATTTTTGGGATGAACCTGGTTTGAAATTCATACATTTACTTCATACATCAACGAAATATGTATCTCTCAATTTAACTGTTGTACAATGATGCCACTTACCTGCGCGCTAGTTACGCTCTACTCAAAATTTAGGCGAGACTGAACCCATCGTAAGTCGAGTAAATGCATGTAATAGTAAGCAAAGTACAGAGAATGTATCGTCACCGTGGTCCGAAGACTACACAGTGCGCTGCAAGCCGTGCAGCCACGCGCTTCTGATTTTTGATGCTCTTTCCGGGCGAAAATTTCAATATCCGTTCTTGGCACACTCCAATCAAGATTTCCTAGATTTTCATCGTCTTTTCTTTTGTAAGACTTACCTCTCCAGAATGTTTTTGATAATGTCTTTGTGCCCTATAATACGTATATCATATAAATTTTACGTCCTGTAATTTTTTCCTATACTTTCTTATAGCTTCGTTTTTGCAACTTAATACAGTTAACGTCTACCTAGTTTATTATCACTTTCGGCCCCAACAATATTACGGCGTCGATTTAATCTTTTCCTCCTGTGTTCCAAACGATCTAACCTATCACTTTCTCTCTATTCTAGCCACTCTCCTCCTGTCTTTGTCTTTACTCTTAATGTTTAGTTAGGGATATAGTAATCAAGGTGTTATCTTGTTCTTTTTTTCAATCTATATGTTAGACTTCGAAGATCAGTCCGTTTAAACGGTAACAGATCAGCTGCGTTATTCGTTTACCCAACCTTTTGGGGAACTTCTCAAGGATTCTTCGCTTTTACCTCTTCCTCCTCATTTATTATTTTTCCATATTATTTATCACGTCTTCTCATAAAATGCCTGCACTATCTGAGAATTTGGAATGCAGAGTTTTTGGATAATTTATGCGTTCAAATTGATACAATTAAGCTTAATAAACCTACAGTATTAATTCTTTAGCCGTTACGTTATTATGCCAATATTTTAGTTTACCGTAAAATGTGGTACAAGAATTGTGTAATTTTTTAAATATAAAACATAACTTTCCTTTCAGCAGCACAAAGCATCTTTACGGAATAAAATCATAATAAAGTTGAATATTCTTCATATTCTTGTAAGAATGAAATACCTGTAATTCATCTATTATTTTACATTTCTGGTTTCGTTTCTTTATCTCGTGCAGTAATTCATTAAATCCTTCTCATTTGATGGCTTTCTTCTCAGATTCTTATGTCTAATCCTGTTCTCATTGCTTGCATTTGATTTTGGTCGTCATACTTTTTTATGTACTCTTCTTGTAATAAATTCTTCCCCTGCCATCCGATATATGTATAGGCCTATACATATCCAAACCATCAAGTTTACCCTTTTATTGGTTTTCATTTTACGTGGCTAACCGTAAGTTGTTTTCTATACATCTAATTTTTAATTCTATACCTTCTTGATTTGCCTTCGTTCTTCTGAGGCATCTATTATTTATTTTAGCATTTATTCTTTATTTATGCTTCTGTGATAGAGTTTACGGTTTGCTATTATATTAAGTTGTTTAAATTAACTTATTTATTACTTCTGCCATTACATATTTTAGTATTGTACTTTCCTCTTATAAATTACTATAATACATTGACGCACGATTAACGTTGATATCTTTAGAGCGTTTGTAGAATTTAGATGGACGACTGTTTCCTTCTTTTCGTGTGGAAGCCATGCACGCAAGTCGCATTCTTCTCATTCAATTGTTTTCATAACGTTAAGAAACCCGATATCCTACACTTCTCTCTCTCTCTCTTTCTCTCTCTCTAACCAACCTCTGATTCTTACACACACGTAGATAAATACATAAGCATGAAACATTGATAAAAGATTAAGCTGGCCTATGTGAATTTGTTCAGAATACAATTAGGTTAATAGGAAATGTTTTTTTAAGGTGAAAGCAAAAAACGGGAAGCGACAGAATGGACTGCAGATAACGTATGCTATGCATGTTTACGAGCACAGCAGGTAGTGGTTTTACTGCGGCGAGAAAGCAACACAATACTGGCTGAGGACACAAAGCTCAATATTCAGCGAAATTACTGCTGGCATCGTTGTATACCGCACACAATACGGTGACGGCAGGGGCGGTTCATTCTTAGGGCGTTAAGGCGCGCACCCCCAGATTAAATCATATCATTAAATAATCCATTATCACTACTTATGGAAAGTCATTACATATTTCTTTAATACTTCGGACAACAAAATATTTTTGTATTAGATAATAGCAGAAATGTTTTCGGAACAGCATGCATTACGGCGCTCTGACTATCGCGCCATTTCTCAATTCCCCCACTCTATCCAAAGTTGAACGAAGTTGTAAGCTTAAATACGGCATTTAGACGTTCGCTCGGCGCGCCGGCTTCCGCGCCACGTTTATCAGAACGTGGCGTGATTCACTCAGTACAACTAATCGCAGATTATTGATAATAAAATGAGATTTGCTCTTTTTAGTGTTCATAGTACCTCTGGCTTGGTTAATTGAGTGCGGGCATTTGTTTAGATTTAGGTTTTGAGTTTGTGTGTGTTTTTTTAATAGCTTCACGAATAATTTAGGGAAATACTGTAGTGTCGAATTATTAGGTTTTGTTTTAACATTTAATCCAACATTTTAACATTCAGTGCAGGCCCTTAAAGCAATAACTTTTGCAAGATCAAAAAATTGAACTAAAGTCATTAGGTAGGCCAACTCCTGAATTCTGCATGATGCAAACAGAAAATAAGAAAAGTGGGAATCGTGTTTTCAGATGGCTACTGCTTTCAAAAGATGCATACAAAAAAAATGACTGGATCTGGGTGGCTGCGACGTTCAGAAATCTTTGTTCTGTTTTCCATGTATTTTATTGTCTCCCAGAGACAATGGTGATCCAATAATGTTGGATTCAGCACTAGAATAGGGGATGCAAAAGAAGTACGTGACATCATTATAACTCACGTAAAAGATAGATTTACTTACACGGGTCACCTAGAAGCAGCTTCATTGATGTCCAATGACTTATTTCCACTTTTTTCTACAAACTTTCCGGAAGAAAAATTCAAGCTAGTGATTCGGCATTAACCTTTCTTACAAGACAACAAACTCGGGAGTGAATTGGAACTATTATACAGACGGCATGATTATAATATTAAAGGCGCAATAAAACTTCTTAACTTTATAGAAGAAAACAATCTTACGTCAGTTTTCAAAGAAGTGTTGATACTTCTAAAATTGTCATAACTACCCCCATGACAACTGCCGAACCTGAGCGCTGCTTTTCGACTCTGAAAAGACTAAAGACTTTCTTGAGAAATACAATGAAAAACGATAGACTGAATACCCTTGCGATGTTATCTATCAACAAGGAACTTGTTAAAGAAATGAAAGACTTTGATGCTAGAAAGTTCGTTAATTTAAAGGAAAGGCGAATGGACTTTGTATATAAATAAATGGTCTTTTTAAAGTGTAGGTATCATAAAAATAATATAATGTAAATATAGTATATTACTTTTTTGTGGAAACAGCATAGACATTTTTGTGAACACTTTCGATAGTTTGTAGTTATGTTTATTAATAAAGCTGCTGACTCTCTACAAGAGATCACAATATTTGAGGTGAGATCAAATTTTTAAATAACCGTTGCATGCTGGACGTGTTACTATTCTTATTTTATTAATGAATTATGTGATCAAATATTGGCGGCATTCCCATTGTGCGTTAACTATTTATATTGATAAATAATTAAGAAGCCTAAAGGCCGCGCCCTCCAGCCTCTTAAGTCACGAGCCGCCACTGGGTGACGGATGCGTTTACGTCTGGGCTTTTGCATACGGATATGTTTTTGGTTGGTCTATGTATGTCCCTTGTGCATGTGTAAGGGTAAATGTCATGAATATATGTAAGAGAAGAAATTTTTCCAAATAAGACGCATCACCACAGTCATCATGTAAAGGTAACATCTCAATGCTGCAACCATCATCCACCCATCCACATGTGAGTGTTTGTAGACCTACAGCTACTACTGTGCCGTTTCTCGTATCCTACACATCACAGGCTTCTGTTTCCTATCACCACGTTGCTGTTGGCGTATGTCCTCTGTCACAATCTCCTGGATCTACACTTCTTTCCCGCACCTACACTCCGAGCACGTAGCCCGCAAAACTCCCAGTCATCTGTACCAGCTCCGACCCTTAGTTTGCAGCAATTCTGTGACCACTTAGGTGGCGCCGATGGTTACCTACGCGATCCCTGTATGGGGCTAGTTGGCCAAAACCTATAACCGTAAGCTCCAGTTTCTACTGGACCGAGAACTGCGCTGGGCATGTTTAACGGGCAACTATTTAACTTCTAGCAAGATCATCCGAGAATACCTGCGTGTCCTTCCATGAACGCTATTACACGGACACTTTCCAGACAGTTTTACCGCCGCTTCCAGGGCAATCCTCTAATTAGCGCCCTCGGTTAAAACCCGCCTGTGCTAGATGATTTGGGCTCGACCTCGGCGAACCCTCACGCTCAATTAGACTTGTCTATTTGATACACTACGGTTGGTAGCAGGCCACATCTATAAATCCAGTGATTACGGTCCCCGCGGCGGGAGATCTATAAGAAGCTCGGGACGCGACACAAGATCGGGCGACGGACATGCCCTTCGTCTCGCACAGCTCCTCATCTTGGATCTACCCCGTTTCCATCGTCTAACGGGAACCCAGTGTAACAACTTCCTTGGCCAACGGTCATCACATCAGGCATATGCTCCACGTTGCCATCCCATACTAGGTGCTTTCTGTTTACAGCGTCTTACTTTGTTTTCTCAACACGAAGTTGCTTCCGTATGTATTATCTTTTTATGCACTGGAACCAGGACAGCCTACAATGCCTTCTTCAGAAGTCCATTTCCACTCCTTGGAATCTTCGGGAATTTCTTTAATTTATCTCTCAAGTTTCAGAGCTATTTAACCTAACCTAACGTAACGTAACCTAACCTATATACTTTCAAAGATGGCAAAGTAGATAATCATTTTGGTTTGGTGGATTATTTTCCCATCCAAAAGTAATGAACACAACTGTTCTATTGCCATTCGCTCTTGTTTTAATTTGTCGCTTATAGACAGCGCATCACTTATCGCATCATTTGTAGAAGGATTCATCACTTCTGCCATATTTACAGTAGGTAATGTAATGGGCAACCATTCCTTCTGAAATCTTTTGCTCTTTTTATTTGGAGATAACTCGTCGCATGCAATTGTTGTCTCGACATATTCCTACTAAGGTTTCCTAGGTCGTCTTCTCTTTTGTGAGGTCTAGCCGTTCAGATGCCTAGGATGTATCAAGTAAATTTAATCTTCTTAGATTCCATTTCTTGCAATAACTCCTTTCCCTCTTTCAAATCCTGTGACACCTCATTTGCGTTTCAATCACTTAGCCTTTGTGTCATGTCAGAATCAACTTAATGTGTAGCAAACATTTGGGAGCCACCTATTATATTTTATATAAGATCGAATAAATAATATTCGAGTCTAGTAAAAAACGCACTGACTTAACAGATCAACAGAGAAATATTTTATAATTTCATAAATAATATTATGTTTATTAACATTTAATTTTTACGAAAATAGTTCTGAAAGTTTTGAACTACATAGAAACGGAAACTCTTCAATTGAAATATCAACTTAAAGTATTTGTAAAATAATTAGTGCATATTATTAAACCAAATATCATTTTTTTTTAATTGTGCGTCTAAATGTTTTGTTAACAGTACAACTTGTGACATTTTTTTGTTAAATGTAGACTGGTTTCTCTTTGGCGCTCTTGTAATGTTTGTATGTCACGGCTAGAGGGCGTAACAGATCATAGGCCTAATGCTTAATGATAGACGATAAGAATGATGTGATTTCTAAAAATTAAAATATTGATTAATTTTAATTGATTTATTGATTTCAATAAATATTTATATCAATATTTATTGATTTCAATCAATATTTTAATTTGTTTAATTTTTTCTAAACGTATGATTTCAAAACAGTATTGTTTCATTTATTTCCTAACAGAACATATATACAGCGATAGTGTATACGTTACATTAATTATAACATAAACGACCACGAAATTAAGCGACTTTGATGCAGAACTAATTATGGCGATTGAACGTGTTTATTTAATTAGAAATATAAAAACAGGGAGCGAAATAAAGTGTAAGTTTGTATGGTCGTGCAGTCGAAATTCGTATAGCGTTAATTAACTCATCCTGGTCGTTTCATGCGTTAATTGCATTCCCATTGAGTTCGTTTCACTTGAATATTTATTGTAAATAAAAGCACTTTGGTTGCTTTAAATAAACCAGTACAAACATCATGGTGTGTGCCGTGTACAATGATTATGTTATCGACTATCACGACTTCTAAATTTCGGCATTAAAGATAGTGAAAAATCATTAAAATATATAAACTAAGTTTAGAGTGGTTTAGTGCGTACAGTCTGATACTTGCAGATGGTAGAGAATAGTTATAAACGAGTAAGTTACATGTTGATTAGGAAGAGCATTTTTCAGGCCATGGTAACATTTATCTGTGAGACTTGAATCTCAGTGGAATAAAGTTTCATATACAAGTTTTTCATTTACACTTGTAAACTGGAATCTAATTTCTAAAATCGCTTAACAGTTAGAGTCACGGTTACCACAAAAATAATTATTTTGTTCTGCAAGTATGTAGTGTTTTTGTTTGCTGCTTCTATAGTACTTGTTCACCTATGCTCGTCTCATGTTCTAGCTCTTCAGAGGACACGCAACTCATTATTCCATAATTGACTCTCACGGCCGGCGTCAGCTCTGTTAAAGTCGTTATTCCTTGCCGGGTTATTAGGCCGTGGTCTAATGCTGTTAATTACAACAGACGTTTCGGCCCCACAATTGGAGGACATCTTCAGTGTTGTACGATTGACAGTTTCACTAGCAAGGTGTTCATCGGTTTCTACAGTACTGTGGTCAATCTTTACTGGCAGCTGGTGAACACCTTGACAGTGAAACTTTCAATCGTATAACACTAAAGATGGCCTCCAATGGTGGGGCCGAAACGTCTGTTGTAATTAACAGCATTAGACCACGGCCTAATAGCCCGGCAAGGAATAATAACTTTAATCATTATTCCATGTTTTTCCTGTATGACTAGAAATTACTTTTGGGATTCACTATTCTCTATCTATTGATTAAATGACTAAGTCACAGCTGATAAACTTCGTTTTTTTCCAACTCTCCGCACCCCTACATTGCCTCATTCTTTATCAATTTTGGTAATCCCTTTCATCTTCCGCAGCACTCTCACCCCACATACCTCTGTTTGGTTCTTCAAGCCTTCTGTCAGTATCCACGACTTACAGCCATACTTGAGCTTTCGCACCAGAACTGACTCATTTTTAACTTCTTTTACTTAACCACTTCCTTCTTATTTGAAGTGGCTTACATAGAATTTTATACAATTTCATAGCCTTGTAGAATTAAAATTTTTACAATATATTAAATTATCACAGCAGTGTGTTATAGCGAATTAAACAAACAAAGAGAAACCTGGGACTTTTTCAAACATCCATTCGAATTGTAAATGTTAGCCGTCGTATTGTACGTAGAGTAGTATGTATTATGCATTATTAAATTGATGATCACAGTAATGCGGTTCAGCATTTGTGTCTTCTGCAATGAATTCACTTCTGGCTCTGTGGGTTCGTTGTAAAAATAGTGACGGGAAAATCTTATGGTTTATGGTTGTCACAATTAAAACAACAGAGCAATGTGTGCGTCGGGATCGCCGTGCATGGTCTCCATCTTGGCAGTCTTTCACTCGCACATATAACTCGCGACCTAAATGTCCCCGTGCGTGTGTAACGTGAGGACGTTATACGAGTATACGAGTGAAAATGAAGAGCTGAGGGCGATGCAAACGCGCGTGTTGCGTTGTCCCCCGATTCGCTCGCTCTCTTAAGCGTAAGTCATGTAACATTTCTGTTCTCCTTGTGAAACGTTGCTTGCGATTTAATTGCAACAATAATATTATTAAATTTCCAAGTCCTTCATGAAGGACGAATCGCATGAGAAGTTATATGCAAAGACGCCAATGAAACAGTTTGAACTCAACATCGTTATAGACTAAATAAACGATTTGTTTTTAATTTATATTGCCAAAAATCAATACTTTCATTAACAATTTTGTTAATTAAAAATTTATATTAAATTTTTTATTACATACCTTACTTATAAAAATTTACATTTTTTTTGGTGTAGGGTATTTTGTTACTAGCACATCGTTACTTTACTGATAGTAATCCTATTTCATTACTATTTTTATAAAAACTACATTCTATTATACCCCTGCAAAGTCTGATACAGAAAGACAGAGAGTAATAAAACGGTGATTAAAACTTGTTAGTTTTGGAACAGAGAGAGGAAAACAGATAAATTACTAGACAAATAGAAAGATTCTGCCCGGTCTTTACTCTGCACAATGTAATGGCAATATATGCAAAACAAATAGCGCAGAGAGAAAGTAAGCAAGTGTTGCCACGGTCGCATGCATAAAACATTGGGCAGAGGTTTTTTGCAATTTTTCACGACGACACTGATCCCTTTGTTTCCGTGCGTTAGTGGAAAACATTGATATTTGCTCTTCTTCTTTCCTGTTCTCATTTCTTCCTTGTTCAGTCCGAGTCTGTCTATTTGTTTCTTACATTCTGTTAATAATTGCCTCTTTCACTGTGTGAACAAACGATTTATGTGACTTTGTGTTAGAAAAATAAACTGATTATTCCAGCTACGGGTAAATTTTGTGCACACGATTGTAATAAATAGCACTTTCAAATCCCAGTTGAATTTCAAATGGGTGAGAACGGTTAATATTTCTACAGCTTTAAACGGTACTTTCCCATATGAATATGGCAACAACTTGCAATGAAGTTACAATTCATCTCATATTTAAACAACTAATGAAGAATATTTTAGAAGAATATTACATAGAGTAAATAATATAACATAATAATAATATAACCTAGAGTTAATATTATCGGAACAAAATTTGGGTAAAAGAGGCATAGGTAAAAAAAAGATTGGAACCGTTAGTAATGGGTTGAGAATTGAAGGGGGATAAGAATGAGAGATTAGAAATAAATTCTAACCCAGAGTTTTACCAAATGTTGCAGGTAACATAACACCACTTATTTGTTGCCAAATTAATTGCGTAAACAAGAGTTTACAATGCAAGACGAATCCCGGATTTTCGAAACGTTCGATCGCCCTAACTTTAGCAGCGTTATAAACTCTGCTAGGAAAACTTTAGTTTTCCTAAACTCAGTTATAGCTTATGTTAATATAGTTATCTTGTTGATTCATCCTCTTCGTTCACTTTATAAAATATTATTATATATATATAAACTTTCACGTATGAACTTACTTTCTTTATCACTTCCCCATACGTTTCGAGGTGATGTGCCTCTTCCTCAGTGGGAGTTTATATATATAATAATATTATGTTAATATGTTCTTTAATTATCAGTAACAAAATTGAGAAGATCTCGTATGACTTTAGTAAATATTGTTCGCCTTAACTTCGATTAGTCAGAATCATTATATTCGTATACATCTCACAACACTCGGTAAACGGAACGGATATAAGTATATTTCATTCAAATGACCATACATCCCATACATGCAGGTAGGTAGATAGACAGGTAGACAGACGGACATACCATTGTGAAAGCTACTGACATTTGTCTTCTGCATTATACTTTCCTAGACTTTCCTGCCTTATACTGAGGCTTAACAAATATAGTTGGTTAAATCACGATTACACAGTAACTTCTGAAATTTGATCCGACACCACAGAAAAATCGAATCTACCACTCACCACGACGCTTCAAAATTCGTTTATTCGATCAATATGACACCAGGACCTTAAAGTAAATATCTAAAGCATTTCATAATATTGCTAAAACCTAACTGTCAAACAAAAAACAGAGTATGACTTGGTTTGCTGTGCATATTTTTTATAATTGCTATTTACCGATTTTATAATGACGTCTTGAAAGTCACTAAACAAGACCTGTTGTAGATATTATTACCGCGAAGTGTAATATGAATAATTCTCTTACGTATGAATCATTAATCTTAGACGGACTAAAAGTAAAAAAGATTAATAAGCCTCAAGGCTTGAATCTAATCACTGGTTTATGATACTGTTATATAATTTTCATCAGCTAACTGTTTAGTAAACGGTAAACAGAAAATCTGGTTGCTATGGTAACCAAGGGCGCCAATTAAATAGGATTAATTATGTTTTGCGGAATAACTTACAGAGAGGTTCAATGTATCCCTACCCATTTTGACGAACTAAGCGTTTTGGAAAATCCAGAAAACACTTGGCTAATATATTGTTCCACACACATAGCTTGAAAGCAAAAATATGTTACGTTTTTGTTAAATAACAATTTACAATTTAACTGAGTGTAAAAAAGCATTTGCTAAAGAGAGATAATAAGTTTTTGGAGGAAACAACCAGTTGGCAATAAACATTTTATACTGTTCTATTGTTGTATTTGTTGATGGATTTCACTCTAGTGAAGGTAACACAGACGTAGAATTACCGAACTCTAATCGTTCTAAAACAACTTGCTAATACAGTCGCCCGCTGCACTAGGCCTATATCATACAGGCAAAAAACCGGACGTCTCTTCGTAAGCTTAGGGGATTCCGTGTGCTTGTAAATTTTTGTTTAGTCCAGCGTGTTTTGGAACGTACTGTTTTATCTATTGCTTACGACCGGATTCAATAAGAAAACTATGAAAGTCGTAATTACAATTTGTAATAACCCAAGGTTGGGATGTAGAATCGTCGTTAAATAAACGTAATTATATCTCAGGGAAAATTAAAAAAGAATATTAAGGATAATGACGCATCGAGTGACACTGCTCAAGTTTCGTGAAGTGATGGCTATTCCATATTTAATTTAAGGGACGCGAAACTGGAAACATCAAAAACACATAAAAAGAAAATGGAGAAAAATCTTAAGATCTATGAAGAGGTGCATCTTGAGAGATCATCTAAAAATGAAGATTTGAGGGAAATATTGACGTAACGTTTCGGCAATCAGAAGTAACAGAAAAGAATATTCACAGAATTGGAACTCACATGTGCAACGAACTTCGGTCACACGTGTACTTAACATATTCTGAGCCTAAAATTACCATGTGGTAAGAGGGATTCTCAGATACTGTTAAAAATGAATATGTGATACTATGTGAAGTCGGAAGCGGCTGAAGGCCAGTGCATGAAGTGACAGAGAAAAATGTGTTCGAAAGATATTGATAATTTCTGAAAATTTCGGTAATTGATGGAAACGGTTAGGCCTAGTCTCAAAAACTTAAAACATTTGTATAGCGTAAAGGGCCGTGTATATTTAAAATTAAGAAGCCAAATCGAGTAGTGTCAACTTACGTTTTAGAGTAGACAATGGTTTGTATTAGGCTATATATTGTTACATTACAGACATTATACGTGTTTCTCCGCTATTCTAGTGGAACCAGCTGTAATGTTGTGTGCGTACGTGATTGTTAACAAGCGTTAACGAGATTGTTCCACACTCACCGGTCCGCGCGCGCTGTGTTCAAGGCCGCAAGCAATTACTCTCTAGTGTTGACGCGTATTATGGATTATTCTGGAATCTCAGCGGGGTATAAATATAAGAATTCAGCGACGCTCAGCTCAGTTTTAGTGGCGATTTATTCCAGTGAGGTTCAAGTTATTGTTGGGCGATTTACACAGTGCGTTTCAAGTGGTGTATTAGTAAAAAGTGATTGCAGTGCGGGCATTATTATAGTTGACATTATTATTGCGTGTGGACAATTTTTATTTGAGTTTTTGTTAGAGACTATCTTGTTGATTACAAAACTGTTAATTGTGATAATTAAAGCTGGTTTTTAGTGACTTCATTGGTGTCTTGTATTTTGTTTTCAACTGTACCATACGACGACGAAGGAGATCGTCGTAACAATATTATTATTGTTTGCATTCTCTTTGGAACTGTCGTTTATTTTCTTACGTCGACGCAATTTCGTATAATTTTTTTTTTAGTTTTTCACATTTTATAGAATATTATAATGCGTCAGAAGGCCGCTACTATTGTGTATTTGTGACTAGGTCCATCCATTTTATAAAATCGTTGTCAATAAATCCTATTAAGAGATTAATTCAGTGAACAATGAATGTCACAATTCTTTGTTCCATCTGTAATACGTTAAATATATTAATTAATTTTAATAAATAAATAGTGAATATTAAATAAGTAGCTCCTTGGAAAGATCCATGGAGACGGAACCGATACAACCTAGCGAAAAATAATAACTCAGGACCCATATAGGCCTAAAATGGTAACGAAGGTATGGGGTAGAAATAACAAGTGGCGGGAAGCTGGAGAGTGTGTAGTATTTGTTCAAACTTTAATAAAGGCGATAGTTGAGCTGGAACAATAAAAGAGATGAATGCAGCACATAGACGTTCCTTATATACAAGTATGGTACACGACAGATTTAAGGATACTGTCGAAAATATAAAATGGAAGTACAGTTATGGATATCGGCTTAATAGAAGTATGACAGGCTAGCTAATTTTGTAAGATAAATGAAAGAAATACGCTAGCTACAAACAGCAATACAAATTAAATATGCTGTTCAGAAACTTTGAGAGCACTGAGACTGTAAAAGCTAAGAAATTATATAAATACTTAGTTTTCAGAACGTAATATTAAAGAAATTAGTAATACTCATGACGAAAAATGAATAGCTGTGTTTGTAACATTACTCTGTACTTAAGAAGCCTGCACTACAGAGATCTAGTCGGCAATAAAACAAACCAAGTATGCTCTTATTCTGTCGACATAGGTATACTGTCAGTATTTTAATAAATACTTTTCATGGAATGATTTTTGTATCATAGCAGATGAGAACTTGTGTAAAAATCGTTAACAACGTTTCAAAAATTAACGATGTCTAACTAAATATTGCAAATTATTAATCCAAGTACTTTACATAAAGTATACAATTCTAAAGGCATATTTATATGAAGACGATACGGACTCAAAATGTTGCGTATGTAGGCCATCACTTGCTCTACGAAACAGTTGACCACATCTTAATTATTCTGTTTTGTCAAGTGTGTAAATAAGTAGAATTAAATTTTACAATGTTCTTAAAGTACTGTTAACGATTTTGTTGTTGTTATATTACGTAGACTAAGTTATTAAATACCAGAAACGCAACAGCTGAAAATTTTAATAAGATTTTTATTAAAAACCAGAATATTAGTACAATAATTTTGCTATGTATTATAACAGTGATACAAATATATCTTTTACTGGCCACAAATATTGTCACCAAGTTAATAAGGTTACTAGACTGCAGTTACAACAAATAAACATTTAATGTTACTGACTTGTGATACGACTTCACACTAATTACCGGAACCTAATAGCTGTAAAACAGCTATAGCTAATGCAGTCGATCTCTGCGTTATTTCGGTTCGAACACAATACTGGACGACGTCTCTCCATAAACCTAGGAGAATCCGTGTGCTTGCACAGTCTTGTTTATTCAGCAACGTACTGTTATATTTACTGTTATTTACAATTACATCATTGCGTGATGAGTGATCATCAGCTGGTTCCAGGTAACGTGTTCTACAACGGCTGGGACTGCTAGTCAATAATTTTACTTTTTCATAATTGAAGCTAATGTTTTATGAATGGTTAAAATAATTCGTTTACCTATGAAACTATTTTTTCTATAAATCTTAATTGATTATTATTCTTCATTACGTTTTAAATAAATCTGAATCAATCTGTGCCCATTTAAAACAATTTGGTTAATTGTATATTTGTTTTCTTTTCTCTTTTTTTCCTCTTTTCCCGATCACAGTCCACACTGTCTGTTATTTATTTTAGAATTTTGCCAGAAATTTTAAATAATAATTAGTTAATAATCTCAAATAAATAATAAGCTCAACTGCACTTGTGAGTATATTTAGGAAACCTGTATTACAAGTGATGGCAATGATAATTTTATTAGCTTTACAGACATTTAAACAAATTATTCCCATCTCATATTAAATTCAGTTTTACATTCAATTTACTTAAGCCTTCATTATATACGACGTTTGGTTAACAGTTTTATTGATTATTTAAAAAATTGTGTCCACATTTCTTAGTCTTCGTTCATCATGTTAATCTTCGTTATTATAAATCCGCTCCTTTATATCACTCTCCATCGGATATAACCAACATTAATTTTAGTCTTCAAAAACATTTGTCAAATGATCTTTTTGGAATGGTCTTGAGTTTGTTCAGCAATTTAGGTAGTCGCTAACCGTTGTCCTTTTTTTTTTTTTTTTTTTTTTTTTTTGGAAGATGAAAAGGTTTGAAAAGTTGAAAAGGATCATACCTAGCGAATACGGTGGATACAAATCATTACAGTATTTAAATTATTGACCAGGCAATGGCATGTGTGCTGGTATATATTTAATCTACGAATATCTTCTACGAATATCTTCACACGAGTGACGCAAAATGCACCTGACGTATTCTTTATTGACCACAAGAACTAGTGACAAATGTTCATGGAGTTTAATACCACAATCCTTCTCTTACTATCACGACTTTAACTGATTCATTATTGTCTTTGAAGTTTTTTGCCATTTTTAAACAATTTGTTAATGCATATCACTCACCGAAAACCCCTTCTTCACTGTTTTCTCCATGTTAGAGCAATTTATCCCATTCTTTACCAACACTTAGGGCACATTCGTCAATCGCGTGTTGTATGGTAAAAATTCGCTTATACACTAAAAATAACATACTACTACTACTACTACTACTACTACTGCTGCTGCTGCTGCTACTACTACTACTACTACTACTACTACTACTACTACAATAATAATAATAATAAATAATAATTTTTGAAGTTATAAAGTGATGTATAATTATTTAAATTTTAATGAAAAATTGAATAGCATTTTCTGGTACACTGATACAACTGTTAGAAAACATTCACCTCTTGCTTGTTTTTGTAAACAAAGGAGGGTACTCGGATAATCGGGTATCGTTTGTAGAATACATTTAAGGGGTGACGTTTCCATGTGTTTTTGAAAACAGGGAGCTTCTGAAGCGAACTTAATTACAGAGGCGTATAAATGTGATCTGGTTTTCCGCAATACATATAATAATATACGTTAGATTTTTGCGGCTTTCAGTGAATACGCGCTCGCTCGCGTGTGCGAGGAAAATAATTAAGACGCGAAGCGAGCGACAGACAGGCTTCTTGATTGAAATTATCGATTCGTGAATCTGCGACCTTGTGGATTTTTCAACAGTTTTTAAACGAACATGTGTTGGTGTGTTCAATCTCTCAACACTCGGCATCAAATGCGCACGGCTGTACATGTCATTGAAATGATTACAGTCTGGCAATACGTAAATACGATTACTTGTACATGTAAGTATTAAACGTTACAATCCCAAACTTGCACCTTCGTAAAACTGCAAATCTATAATTAAAACACGGAGTGTGTGTTCGTCTTTAGGTGTATAATATCACAAAAAGTAATATACCGAAATTCTAAAACAAAAATCGATCTCTAATCAAAAAGATCTCATTACTACTAAACTCCTAGGAACGTGGTGGGACACACATTAAACACAGCTCTTACAAACCTCTTCTAGGCTTAAGATATTCTTTGTAAATTGAGTTCATGTCTCTTATTCTATTTTCATTACTATTGTTTAGAAATAATGGACCTTTTGTTTACAAACAGGTTTATGCTTATTTTTATCCGGTTTAGAACAGTGTCGTCTTGCTCTTTTCAGTGTCTATTTCTGCCTATCATGTCAGTGTTAATATCCCTTTTTGTCAGTGTTCAACTCACCATACCATCCCTTCTTGCCAACTTCTTGTAGGGTGACTTGGTCACCGTTTTTCAATGGGTTTCCACGCTAGGGCCATCTCTGTCAAACTGCCTCTCCATTACTCGTATTGTCTCTATAACAAGTTTGTACCAGTGTAGTTGTTTCTTTCTGTTTTTTTTTCTAGTATTATGAGTCATCTGTCCTCTACCCTCATTATTTTACGAATAATTTTGTTAATCCTTTGTAGTTTCGTCACCCTTTCGTTGTGAAAAATCCATCTCTGTAACCTCAAGTCGGCTCTTTCAGTTCTGATTTAACTGATATAACTCGAGAATAATACCTTAACGCCTTTTATTACTAAAATACAAATGTGCACTTCAGCGTTTTATTATTTCATTGCTCTGTAAAATTGAGTTAAAACATCCAGCTGATTCGCAAGCTAGGATAATCCTTCACTTAATTTCCGTTTCATGCGTTTCATTGGTTGTGATAGTGAATCAAAGACATTTATAGTTTTGGCATGGTTGGTTCCTGCTAATAGTTTTCTGCTTTATTGCCAATATTAAATATATATATTATATATATATACACACACTTGGTTTTCTTAAAATTAGTATCTAAATTCTACTTATAATTTTCATTCGTGATTTTCCAGATCATGTGTCCTAATTGATGTCTTAGGCTCTCACGGCCGCCGTCAACTCTGTTAAAGTCGTTGTTCCATGTCGAGCTATTAGACCGTGGTCTAATGCTGTTCATAACAACAGACGTTTCGGCGTCACCACTGGAGTCCATCTTCAACGTTGCACGATTGAAGTTTACCTGGAAAGACTGATCCCACAGTATTGTGGTAAAGCTGGACATTATTGGTGGACATCTTGCCAGTTAAACTTTCAATCGTGGAGCACTGAAATGGTCTCCAGTGGTTGGGTCGAAACGTTTGTTGTTATAAGCAGCATTAGACTACAGCCTAATAGCGCGGCAAGGAACAACGATTTTAACATATGTATCCTGTTCAATGTCCTGTTGATCCTGGGCTACAACCAGTTTGTCATCCGCAAAAAGGCAGGGTTTCGCTCTCCAGTGGATCCTTGTGATTCCTATAAGGTGACATTTATTATAGAAATCCTCTGTCCTCTTCTCTTTTATTCTCTTAACGCTCTTTCCATGTAAACGTTAGAAACTGAAGATTGTAATCTGCGCCCTTGTTGTAAGCTCTTACTGACGTTAAATTCTTCTGCAATACGTCTTTCTATTTTATTACGAGTTTTCAGTTCTTTGTATAATGATTTATTGATTTGATCAAAGCCATGCCAATGCGAAACTGTTACAGTATCTCATTTAATTTTTAACATTGAAAATGTTTATAAGCACGTGTCGCACATTTGCGGCAGATCGCTGGTGTGCGATCGAAAATGGGAACCGGTGAGTTTCCATAGAAACTACTTCTTTGTTGTCAATAACGTAGTACACATATAAAACTTCGCTTATGAATGCGACTACATTTAACTAATAATCTGTACATTGGTAAATGAAGAATGAATTCATTGATTGGTGAATGAAGAATGAATTCATTGATTGGTGAATGAAGAATGAATTCATTGATTGGTAAATGAACATAAATATACCGTATATTTTTTAGATTTATTGAAGCATTTTCAATGCCCTTCTCTGTGCATTGCATTTGTGCAATGCTTGTAAATTTTTTAATTTTTTGATTAGCACACTGTCGTATGCTTTCCTAAATTCAATAAAAACCATATGATTCTCAGCCAGTTACTTAATATTTTTTTCTATACAATAACAGATTTATGCTGTAAACAAATTATCTATTATTTTTTGTTTTAGAATCGCACACCTGAAGACGAATATTGATTCCGAGTGTTGTGTTCGTTAATAGAGTTTTACGGTACGGGGAAACCGGGATGTAATGGATAAGGTGTAAACAGTTTTATACATTTCCATTTAGTATATTTTATTCTCTTAATAAAAATAACCTTATGTCTGACAGTGTTTGGATAGTTTTCTTAGCGGTATTATTGTATTTTACTTAAATACTTAATGTAAGCAAGAATGGATGTAAGCTTATGTAGTGTGTGCTTAGCTTTTCCTTCCCGCAACAGGAATATCGAAGAACCTAAAGTTTTAAACTACAAGTTTCTACGATCTACGGAGATCTACAAGTACTTTTCTCTTTTGTGGCAATCTACGGAGTCTACTGCATCTTCCCATTTTCTTTCGTCTCTAAATTCTTGTTCTTTGTTTGACAGTTGTATCTTTCGTCAACTGCTGACCTTATTCCATATCCTATGAGATGTCTTGTTTCTACTCTACTTGTATGGTGTGTGTTCTTACGATATAACTCTTTATCGTCGAACATACTCTTTCGGTGTATGTCAAAATTTTGCATTTATGCCACCTTAATATTGTTTTCGTCTCTTAACAAAATAAAGAATGGCTTTTTTCATTTCAGAGTGAGAAGAAGACTATTGAGTAATATTGTTAGTTTGTGGTTTTGCTTACTAATTTATTTTTGAGGGATTGTAGGTTTCTCAAAGCATTTCTCCCTCTCTCACTGTGTTCTGAGTTTGTTGAATGAGTCAATCACTAATAACTCTACCGTCGTTAAAAAAATATTTGAATCATACAGTAACCATTGAATTTAATTTTTTTTTGTAAGCATAAAAATAATAGATGAAGTGTCAATTTTCATTTTTCTTAAACACCGTAGGCTAGAAAAAAAGATGGGAACATTGATTATTCAGGCCATCACGACCGGAATTATTATTTAAAGAGTTTACAATTTCACGGCTATTGGGCAGTGGTCAATTGCTTGTTTGACTTTTTTCTACCGAAGAAGGCCTCTGGTGGGTAGCCGAAACGTCTAGTGGATAAAGTGTCATCACAAACAAGCAACCGAGCACAGCTCAGCAGCTGGGATGTTATAAACTCTTCAATAGAAACATTTAGTTACATAAATAAGCATATGGAAATAAGGAGTAAATGGTGACAGAGTGAGGAGGATTAAAAAAGGGAGAGAAGATAACGCAGGTCGTTGGAGCATTACGAAGAAGAAGACAAGTAGAAAAACTTTTAATAAAATAATAGGAAAAGGGTTTCCAGAGAACTATAAGAAAAGGAAAAGAGCAGGACAAGTCAGCAGTTTTTAATACCTGGGCTACAGTGTGTCTTATAATACAAGCAACGACGTTGTGAATAAGTTGCATAAATTCAACCTTATGTGCGGGACCACCAGGCGAACTCTTAAGTCAGCAAGTAAAGAAACACTCCTAAAATTCTACAAGGTGATGGCCCTTCCAACACTTCTTTATGGGTCGGAGAATTGGACTTTAACGAAAGACCAGGCCACTCGCATCCAAGCTGCTGAAATGAGATTTCTCAGGCACGTGGCAGGGTATACTCTCCATGACCATAGAAGAAACACAGATATACGGCAGGAAAATAATATTATGAGTATACTCGACAGGATTGGCCAGTAGTGGCTGAATTCGTGAGAATATCTTTGCCGAATGGGTGACTGCCGCATCCCCAAACAACTATGGTACTATAAGCCGATAGGCCGGAGAGGTGTGGGACGTCCAAAGAAGCGTTGGAGTGACCAGCTCTAGTCTATTTGCTTGAGACCGGAACAAACTATTTTTGGTTTAATCCTTGTAGAAGAACAAGAAGAAGAAGAAGAAGAAGAAGAAGAAGAAGAAGAAGAAGAAGAAGAAGAAGAAGAAGAAGAAGAAGAAGAAGAAGAAGAAGAAGAAGAAGAAGATTATGTAATAAAATTTTATCATTGCTATTACCTTCACTCCAATGATTAGGTCGTAGGTAAAATATATGCTGTTAATCATACGTAAGGAAGTTCGTGATCCATAAGGAAGCAGTTGAGTAAGTTGGAAGAACAAGAATCATCTTCTTGTCCAAGTTCCCAGTGTACTAACACCTCTGTTTCCATTACGCTAAAGTCTCAAGGCTGCTAATGGTAGACTATTTCATGTGGTCGACCCATTTTTAGGTGACTTTAAATATCTTTATTTCTTTTCCGATTTAGGAGAAAATATCCCTGCGTACTACTCTTCAGCATTTTGAATTTTCTTTTCCTCGTTTTTACCGCGGATCGTGTTACACTTCCATACCAGAATGTGGGGATAACTACTGTTCCCTAATGTTTTTTGGCATTTACATATCATTCCACAAATGCTTATAAAATTTGGTAACTTTTATCTCCAGTAAGTATCTGTTTCATATCTCACGTCCTATGTAACTAAAATAACAAGTTCCTGAAAAATGTTATTGTCCATGATTATCTTTAATCTAATAGTATGTTTAGACTGGTTGTTGCTTATAGAGGTGAGACTTCTCTCTCTCCTATGGCACTACAGCTCTTGTTGGGCCCTGACCTCCTTCAATTTTCCCCCCATTCTCTCCTGTCGGTAGCCATCCTCCTCCAGGAACGCACTTTCAGTATTTTTTTCGCATCCTCATCCACCGCGTCTTGAAGGTTCCGTGGTGTGGTATTTTTCCGGGGGTAGTGTTGCATAGTAATCAGAGGTGAGACTTGGATATTAGAAAAAAAGGAAGAAGCTAGGAAGACTAGCAAGGTTTCGCAAGGAAGGAAGGTTTTCCTAGGAAAAGGAAGGTTTTGCAAGGAAGACTGTACGATGTGTTTATGGCCTCGTTAAGGACGACGATGAATGGATAATAAGAAATAACCAGGAGACAGATGAACAATTGATGCACAAGGACATGGTAAGTTTCGTAAAGGCTCAACGCATACAATGACTAGATCAACTGGAACGGATGTGTGATCAATGTGTGCAATGTATGCCAAAGAAAACTCCGAGGGCACAGCCGTATAAAAGCAGAAAGAGAGGTCGACCTAGGATAAAGCGGTTGGATGATGCGCTGGAAGATTCGGAAGAATGGATGTGAGGGGTTACTCTGAGATGGTAACGGATGGGTGACACAGGAGAAGACTGGTGTTGGAAATCAGGGCTGAGGCTCACGTTGGGTTATAGTGCTCCTGGTGAAGAAATTAATAATAATAAGATGATGATGTATATGATAAAAAGTGACGGTAAAATGGTGCACTCTTGTTTAACGAATTTAATTGTAGGCGTTAGTCAATTGAAGGAATGTCTTCAGTTACTACACCTTTCAAATCTAAGACAGTTTCTGCTCTAACGAACTTTAATTAATTTAAAGGGAACCTCTTTGTTCCATTATCTTTCAGAGTAGCAGACGTTTAGCATAGTCTAAAGCATTCGTTATATTTATTATTGCTAGTTGCTTTTTTAAGGTGAATTCTCCTCTCTTTTAAATTATTTTAGCAATTATATGTCAACCAGACGTAGGGTTTGGTTCAGAGTTTAATTAAAAATTTGCTGTTGACTGCTCCCACACTTTAAGTTCTTGAGTTCATAGCTCATCACTGGGCATTTACAAGATGGGAACGTAGTTAGTGGGAAAAAAATCAAGAAGGGTAGGTTCAAGAAAAAGTCGGCGACTTCGTGATTAAAATTATTAATTTATGTAGCCGTCTCACTGTGTGTGTGTGAATATTTTATACTAAATTGTCTGTTTTTTTTTGTCTGTTTAACTTAGGTTGAACGTTGAGACGGGCAAAATAAGATTTCCATGGGTACCAAAGAATTTTTTTATTAACTCATTCCCTGCACCTTAGTGACTTCCACAAACCTATAATATTGTTACGGTGGTCACACAGATCGTCGTGTTGTGCAGTGCAAACGGAATAACTGACACCAAGGAAGTCGCTAATTACAAACTTTAATTAGACACAAACAGTAGTTATAAATCAAAAAAAGGCACTCTTATACAATAAATCAAAGTTAAATTTGTCCGACGGCAACAATAAATGTCACCATTACCGGCTCTCACTAAGTAACACTCCCCACTAAACCGCCACAATAACATCGATCCCTTTGAACATCGCCAGGTCTAAATTAAACTGGGGCGCTTCTAAATCAAGTATTTATACCTCCGCCGCTTTGAAATGTAGTGACCTAGTGGACCTCGATGCCGGTAGGGTCGAAGAGTAACCGTCTGAAAGGGGCATTAGGTAATTCTATCGCGTAGAATGATCTGTAAACGTCTGCAACAGCATCGAGCGCCGCGGCGTGCCAAGAATGACGTAGATACTCAGCGATGCGTTACTAGTTATTACCTCAGCGTAGCAATATAGTCTTTGTAAAGCTTTGTTTATGTACATTTATATGTACTTACGTATAATGTATACTAAGGTATGTGTATATATACATGTATATGAACGTCTTTCATCGACAGACCTACCAAACAAAGCTGTCAAATGAATACGGAATTTGGCTGACCCGATTTGTGTGGAAAGCTAAAAGGGATCGAAGCAAACAAGCAAGCACAATCGCATAATCCCTCCATCGCACATTAATCCCTAGATAAATGCGTAGCCTTTGTCCTTTCTGCATTGGAACAACACTTGTATAGCGTTTAATCACTAAAAAATAAAACCTTTGTAGCATTTCTATAGGTAATCGTTTCAATACTTTGCTTCAGGAAAGTACGCTATATCACTTAAGCGGTCGGATTCGTCACGTGACTGCATTCTTGATTTATGATTTTTTAAATAATCAGAGTAACTTGAACTTGAAAAGTCGTCTTCAATGTGGGGAGAATTCGATGCGGCAGAGTTAACTATCACGTGGTAAAGAATTAAGCAGTACTGTGCACTTACAATAGTAGATATGAAAGCAACAAGTCATTTATACGTGTATTATTAGTTATTATTAGTAAAATATTTTAAACGCTGTAAAACACAGCACAGCATAACACCATACAACAGTTTCACGACTGGCTTATGTATACGGAAGTCTACTTTCTCTATACATCGTCCCACTCTATGTGAAGTTAATGTTTCTGACAGCTTGTTTCTACTTGTCCCGTCGTGAACATTTTCCAGCAACAGCTGCTTTTCCTTCACCACGGAACCTTCAAGACGCGGTGGATGAGGATGCGAAAAAAATACTGAAAGTGCGTTCCTGGAGGAGGATGGCTACCGACAGGAGAGAATGGGGGGACAAATTGAAGGAGGTCAGGGCCCAACAAGAGCTGTAGTGCCATAGGAGAGAGAGAAGTCTCACCTCTATAAGCAACAATCAGTCTAAACATACTATTAGATTAAAGATAATCATGGACAATAACATTTTTCAGGAACTTTTCATTTTAGTTACATAGGACGTGAGATATGAAACAGATACTTACTGGAGATAAAAGTTACCAAATTTTATAAGCATTTGTGGAATGATATGTAAATGCCAAAAAACATTAGGGAACAGTAGTTATCCCCACATTCTTGTATGGAAGTGTAACACGGATCCGCGGTAAAAACGAAGAACAGAAAATTCAAAATGCTGAAGAGTAGTACGCAGGGATATTTTCTCCTAAATCGGAAAAGAAATAAAGATATTTAAAGTCACCTAAAAATGGGTCGACCACATGAAATAGTCTACCATTAGCAGCTTTGAGACTTTAGCGTAATGGAAACAGAGGTGTTAGTACACTGGGAACTTGGACAAGAAGATGATTCCTGTTCTTCCAACTTACTGAACTGCTTCCTTATGGATCAAGAACGTCCTTACGTATGATTAACAGCATATATTTTACCTACGACCTAATCATTGGAGTGAAGGTAATAGCAATGATAAACTTGTATTACATAATCTTCTTCTTCTTCTTCTTCTTCTACAAGGATTAAACCAAAAATAGTTTGTTCCGGTCTCAAGCAGATAAGTCACTCCAACGCTTCTTTGGACGTCCCTCACGTCTCCATCCTTCCGGCTTACAATTCAATAGTTTTGGGGGGATGCGACAGTCATCCATTAGGTTAACATGTTCCAACTATTCTAATCGACACTGGGCAATCCTGTCGAGTAAACTCCTAATATTCAGTTCCTACCGTATATCTGAATTTCTTCTACGATCTTGGATCTTGGAAAGTACGTACCTGAGAAATCTCATTTCGGCCGCTTGAATACGACTAACCTGTCTCCGATAAACTCCAATTCTCAGAGCAATTGCGTGGAAAGGCAATTGATGTGATAAAAGCAGTTAGTTTATTCACTGGGCACACTACGACCAAAGTAGTGCAGCTTTCATTTTTAATAATTAAATTTTATTTCTCGTTTTATTCCTAATCTTTGGAATACTTCGTTGTGAGAAGGCGCAGTAAAACGATTAATAAACGTGTGCTTGTTTAACTGTTTCTGGTTTGTATTTTCTTCTACCATAGTCATCGAATCGTTAACTTAACAATATATAAGTATCGTATTATATAACATCAAGTCCACATGTGATTACAAATGAGTCCAATTTAATTGATATCGTTAATATATAGTGTTAAAATTGGTCAACAATGTATTCGTTTCGTATAGAAAGTAATCATTTTTTTTTAATTATACAAAGGTCGAATTGTTAACCTTTGTCACCCTTCTTCATTTTAATAAGGGCGTTTCATGTGTAACAAGCGAGCGTGTGAAATATGATCGCCTCGCATAAACATACAAAATTTATTTTGTAAAAATCGTTTTCACTGGTGTTTGTTTACTTAAACGAACGGTAGGCAGAGGGAGAGAGAGGGAAGATGAAGGGAGAGTTAGAACAGGCAGAGAGGTTTAACGTGTCAGAATAAATCGGTCTATTTCTCTCTTACACTTTCACACCTCACTTTTATTGAAGCACTCACAAGCTTTCATGCGTGCGACAGCGTACGTGTGCACGCACAGACAAATTGATATTGTTCTATTGTTAAGAATTCCAAAAACTGTCTGCTCTAATAGTTTACGCATGCTTTAACATCAGTTTTTCTTTCCTGCTATTTTCGTCAACATAATCTTCTTCAAGGATTAAACCAAGAATGGTTTGTTCAGGTTTCAAACAGGCAAAGATTAGAGCTGGTCACTCCAGCGCTTCCTCGGAGGTCCTACACCTCTCCGTCCCCTCGGCTTATAGTTCCATAGTTGTTTGGGGCTGCGGCAGTCATCCATTCGGACACCTCTCCGGCCCTTCGGCTTATAGTTCCATAGTTGGTTGGGGATGCGACAGTCACCCATTCGGCAAAGATGTTCTCACGAATTCAGCCAGTACTGGCCAATCCTGTCGAGTATACTCATAATATTATTTTCCTGCCGTATATCTGTGCTTCTTATATGATCATGGATAGTATACCCTGTCACGTGCCTGAGAAATCTCATTTCAGCCGCTTGGATGCGACTGGGCTAGCCTTTCGTTAGAGTCCAATTGTCAGACCCATAAAGAAGTGTGGGAAGGGCCATCACCTTGTAGAATTTTAGGCGTGTTCCTTTACTTGCTGACTTAAGGGCTCGCATAATAGTCCCGCACATAAGGTTGAATCTCGCAACTTATTCAGAATGTCGTTGCTGGCATTATAAGACGCACTGTAGCCCAGGTATTCAAAATTGCTAACTTGTACGCAGTTATGTATGGCTTTAGATGTGGCTGAACCATGTATTGTCAACACCAATGTAAGAAAAAGAAAGTCACAGTCCGCAGATTCAGACGTATGAAACGACACTCGAATACAAGCCTCGAATTCAAAATTTTGCCCTCCGCGAATAAGGAAACCGATCGTAAAAGTCACCCCCGAGAATACAAAAATCCCTGTATACGGAACGCGGAGAGTTTGCTGTAGATAGAAACCTACGGTAGTCTTCTTCTGCACAACAAGGACTAGGCATTTGCCTGTTTCGTCCTCACAAACTTACGACACCGTTTTCGTGGTCTTCCTATATCTCTTTTCCCTCTTGGGTTGTAGTTAAGTATTTTTTTTGGGTATTTTCCCATTTCCCATTCTATTTACGTGTTGTTTCCATCTTTTTTTATATTCAGTTATTTTTTCGTTTATTGCATATACATTTAGTTCATTTCGCACGTATTCATTTCTTACTAAATCTCTTCTTGTGTAGCCTCTGAGCCGTCTCAAAAATCTCATTTCTGCTGCCTGTATTTTGCTGTCTCCTTTTTTGGTATTTATCCAACTTTCACTCCCATACATAAGTACATGTACAGCCATCGTTTTATAAAATTTTAACCTTGCGTCTTTACGTGTTTTGTTATCTAATGTTCTATTTATTGTGCCACATATTGCCTGGAACTTATTTATTTTATTTTCCATGTCATTGTCATAATTGTAGCTTGTGTCGCAGCCCAAGTATGGAAAATTTGATACTTGTTCGATTTGCTTATTGTTGACAATTATTTTCGACCTAACGGGACACTTGCCTTGGAAAGCCATAACTTTCGTCTTATGGAAGGAAATTTTAAGATTATATTCTGGACATATTTGATTCAGTCGGTCCACTGTCAGTTGTAATTTATCTTCACTCTCTTGTATTATTATTTTATCGTCAGCAAATAGTAACGTACTCAGGTAAGTATGCCGGTCTAGCTGGACTCCAGGATATTCCTTTGATTGCCATTTTTTAAGAACATCGCCAATATATATATTGAAAAGAGTGGGAGACAAGCTACATCCCTGCCTCACCTCTTGTAGAAACCGTCAATTGTATATTTTTCTAATGCAGTCACCCAGATTCCTCGTTGCAGGTCATTTTCATTCTCGTCGCAATACAGTGCACCTTCAGCTTTCAGAACTGTGTCACTATCAAAGTACAAACGTTTACACAAAACCGAAAATAAATGGCATCAGCAGAGGCAACATTGTTATCAGTGTGTAGCGTGTAGAGTGAACGTGGTGTTTTTTCGTCGTTATCTCAAGTACACTAACACACATACACACAGGCGCTACCTATCCCTTATCTGGTGGTCGGGTATCTCTGTGACGACGACGTTGACGATTCAAATTCAGTTGGTATCGGCGTCTGGCGCCTTGATCACGACGGTCCAGCGCGTCCTCCTCAATCGAAAACCGATTGTTACTCGGTACTCCCACGTGTAGTAGTGTTCCGCGAAATATACCAAGCCGTGTTCGTTTTAAACATAACACGTGACACGTTGTTACAGCGTCATGACAATGATGTAGTTGATTCCATCGTGCAGCAAAATTTTTATAAAAAAAGTGCGTAATTTACGAGTGGAATGTAAATAAATTGTGTAAAAGCGGATGGTGTGCATGTCTGAATGTGTCATTTAAGTGCTTGTCTATAAGACATAATGTAAAAGGTGTTTTGTTAGACTTAACTGAGGTTTAATAGACTCGACTGAGAGAGAATTTTGTCTTTTGGAATTTGGTAAGTCTGAACTACAGCTTAGTGAATTTAAATATAATGATACCACCCGTGTTGGCGGAAGTCTCCATCAATTAATATCAATTATTATTTAGTTAATTATTATTTATCATAAAACTATTATCTTACAAATCGTCGTGTTAATAAATATTTGTATATTTAATTTAATAATATATTTTATGTAATATTTATCTATTTTGCACAATATGTGGTTTGGTTGTAAGAATACATATTAAGTGTCATTTTCAAATAAAGTACCTTGTAGACACAAGATAAAAATTTGGTCTTAAAACTTTGTTACTGTACTTGGAAAACATGAGTAGCCTCAGAGAAATGGCTGAGATTCTATGACTGATTTATTTCAATTTCAAATTTGTTCATGCTCATGAAAGTTATACAGTGTCCATGGAATTGAGTTTCATGATATATAAGCAGCCGCTTCTTTATTTCAAGACTGAACCGAATAGTATTTTTTTAACAAAATTAAAATTTTAGTTAAGTAAGTTTATTTAAATGTGCAAGTAAACTTAGGGTATCGTTCAATTCAATGCAAGTAAAAAAATTACTGAATAAATAAAAGTGATTAAATGTTATACCTAATTAAATCAAATCAAAAGGACGACCTATAAATTTAAATTGGTTGTGATTTTTTTGTACAAATATTGGTTAGTTTTAGATTTAATTCTCTGAACAGCTTCTACAGTCAGTGCTTTTGACTTACTTTGTTTGACGTGTTCATGTTTTTTTTTTTACACAATTAGTATGAAAAAACATAAATTCAAGAAATTTAAATTTTAATTGTCAGTCTTTTTTACGTTTCTTTTTGTAAAACACAAGATAATTTACTTTTAAAAGAACATATGTGTAAAAAATAACAGCTTGTAAAATATGTGTTCTCAATACAGACTAAATATTTTATTTTGTTGATGGTTTTATGAAACAGAAAATTTAACTATATAGTTTTAAAATGGAGAGAAATGAGAAATCATGGATTTATGTATCTCTGTACACGTGTTTTCACTCCACGAACAATATCTGTCTATGGAGGTAGCGACAAGACGCATTTTATTTTCATGTTTCTTCAATTTTGAGATTAGGAATACGTCACAGTATTCATTGACTGTATTCATAAGACATACCATAATTAATTAATTTATTTTGAAATGTATCTAACTAGTAAATTTAGATTTGTTTTTTTCACAAAACTAGGAATACGATTTGATGATAACAAAATTATTTATTTAATTTTGTTAAAACTTGGGCATAACATTGTTGAATTTAATATAATCATTCAACAATTGATTTTCCCTGTGTTTCCCACGTAAAAAAGAATAGTGTTGTTAACTGTGCAAAGTTAAATTATTGTATTTTAGTTCAGTCTTTGTAATAAATATGTGGAATAAATATTTTCTAATGTACATGAAAAATCTCGCGATTTAAACATTTGTACTACATAAGTGTAACATTTGTATATTTTCTTAAGTAAAGTACTCTATTTGAATTTTTGTTTGTGTTACCCGTAACTTGAAACATCCTGCAGAAAATTAAAAACTTGCAAAAGGATATCCATCGAGTTTTAGTTTGCATTAGGAGCTTACTTTAGTTATTTTTATGTCAAATATAGAAAAATGTTTTACCGTAAATCAATAATACTTTAATAGTAATAATCTAAATTTTATTTAAAGATATTTGAGCCGTACACGTACAATTTCTAAAATTATCACAGAATTAGAGTAGCAAAATGTATGCTATTTTGAGAACTTGTATTTCCTTCTCTTGATGTGAGCTTAGATTTTCGTTTAGCTTAATATAGGGAGTATCTTCCACAAGGTGTTTTTATATCGTGAAAGATAAAGTAACTTATGCCAAGTGAAGATAATTTAGGGAATGCATTCTTGAAAAAATAATGTGTATTATAAAAATATGAAATACGTATGATATTAAAATAAAAAATTACGTGAGTGTTAATAGAATTATGGGTACGGATGTTTGAGACTAAGCATTTTAGTTAGTGAAGGAATTACAAGTCTCTTAAATTGAGATGGAATGTCATCGACCAGTTTATGTCAGTATGGGAGTATTGAGAAATTCCGATTATAGTAACACTGTACGGACATGCAAATTGTCTTCTTCTACCTACCACATTAGAGTTTCTTACCCTTCTCAGTTTTCTTGGTTTCTGCTTGGGTATGCCTTAAGTATTTGCTTGGAAAAATGTACCGAACATTCGTTATACATGTTCATGCTATCATAATTCGCTTACTTAAATGTACTATAATTTATTATGTCAGTGAATTACAGTCTGTATTTGTATAGGCCTATGTTAGTTTTCTTACTTAGGATCACAGTTTATCCAGACTAACTCTTGTAGTAATGAAATCAAGTACCGTATTGTAAGTGTAAATAGATGTTATTACTCTTATAAAAAGTAGCTCAAAGGAAACAACTAAAGCTGACTATATGTGGAAGTATTATTCTGCTAGTAGTGACGCACGCATGAAAGGCCTGGTGGATATTAACCAATGCAGATGAACAACTTTTAGAATACTTGAACATAAAATCTAGTTAAAGATCCGGTCGTGGAAGAGGAATGAATTATGAAATTGATCAATTAATACACTGTGCTGACATACTCCGGTTCAATAAGAACAGAAGATTAGAATGGCTTGGTCACGTAAGACGAACTGACGATAACAACTAAAAGAATCGCAGACTGAGTACCGATAAGCAGAAGAATTAGAAACAGACCTGGGAAAGGTGGATAGATGACGTACAGGATAATTTGAGAAGTATGAAAGTGAGAGGCTGGAGAAGGTTGAATTGTGAGAGGACGGAATAGGAGAAATTCATTGAGCAGGCAAATTTAATTATATGAGAAAAAATAATTTTAAAATTAAAATAATGACATTTATTATTTGAATTTAGTTATATTATATTTAAATAGCTTAAAGAGAGCATAATATTGAAGATACAAATCCCAAAAATAAAATATAATGTTCCAATGTTTTATGATTAGTTGAGAAAAATCATTTATTCATAAATAAATTTAAACTTAATTTACGTCGTAACTGAGGTGGCTGAATTAAGGTAATTGATCTATAATGTCAAAAGAAGAAGCAGAGGATACGTTAGTACTTATTATATTTTAGTACTTAAGTAATAATTAATAATAATTTATTAAAATATGCTGAAGTCTCACAGACACTAAGTGAAGTATATCGAAGTCCAGTTAAAATATTAATTCTTTGGGTTTCACAACATTTATTTATATAACTCGACTAATCCTGCTGTAATCCTCTATCGTAAATAGTAAATAAACAAACGTTTCTATGTAGAGGAACAGTCAAATAGATAATATTACATGTATAACTGGTACGGTTGGATTAACAATGCAATATAGCCGCTAGAATAAAACACAGTAGACGCTTTCAAAGCTGGTGGTGACTATTGTGTTGTGGCAAGCCTTTGTGGAAAACTCTCTGGCAAAGTTGAAATAACGTTCTGGAAAATGTTTTGCACAAATAACGTTGTTTTTAGAAGCATAAAATAAATTAAAAATAAAAACGAAAAAAATTCCTACACCTAGTCAGGGTTTGCTAAAGATTTATTTTTCCTTGCTTCTTATAAAAAATTCCTCATTTTACAGCCTCTGTATTTAACGTGTACAAGCGGACTTTTTAAAACACCATTCGTCTACCTGATAGATTTTAGTTTCCAAAATTATCCGCTGGAATTGGCAACGTTCAGAGCCTTTATATGTTATGCTTTAAACTTAAATCTTGCACAAAGAAGAAGAAGAAGAAGAAGAAGAAGAAGAAGAAGAAGGAGAAGAAGAAGGAGAAGAAGAAGAAGAAGAAGAAGAAGAAGAAGAAGAAGAAGAAGAAGAAGAAGAAGAAGAAGAAGAAGAAGAAGAAGGTGTCCACATTTACTTGCACTAACACATTCCAAGGATTATGCATCCTATTAGCTGGTAACAACTGATAGTTAATTTTAATTTTATTATTTTTCTAGTTTTTTAATTTTCCAAACCATGTGACAAGTTTTATCTATCTTTAAATTGGTCTAGTTACTTTTCTTGGTATAGCAAATAAATGAAAATTGGAAAAAGTACTATTAAGGTATTTGTTCTTACCTAGACATGTTTCGAGCGTCACGTAGTTTGCTCATATTGTTAGTATGGACCGCGCGCGCACCGACCTGAACTTCGGTTACGTTGTCCAAGGTTGCCTCCGTGGCTCCCTTATGGATTCATCCACAGAAGCATGGACCGGTACTAGTGCTTTATATACAAAAATTGCATCAATTGAATGGCTCGAAATAAAATGTTTAACGAAGGGTTGTGAAGAGTTAACACGACACAGAGCGCACCGTAAGTTTAAATTTTCGAGTGATACCCAAGCTTAGGCTATACACTGCAGCCAACGTATAGAGTATCATAGACATGGTAACATTATAATTAATATTTTAGGTACTTTATTTGTAGTCACCTGTGATCGATTGTATTATGAACTCATTACGCATTGACGCAAAAAACCTTTATCGACATGTCCATATTAGCTCGAACATATTCTGTAACTCTGTACACTCTTAAAATTTGTACGCACGTGTTAAATTAAGGTATCCGTTTTTTTCAGGCAAATCAATACACTAATGGGTAAAATTTAAATATTATTGCTCGCGCCTGTGGTTATTCTCTCTTTTAATTTCTGGTTCTGAATTCGATTGTAACATCCTTTTTTGTTTTGCCTTAAACTAATCTGTATTGTTATATACTCACTTTGTATGTTAATACGAATACCTTTAGTTAGGAGTTTTTAGAATAGTTTAAATTGAAAATTCAAAATGAGCAGTGGATCTGTCCGACGATGTTCCATTTTCGGATAAAAGCATATCTGAATAGACTCATCTGATATCTTGAGTGTCAGGAAATAGAAGATTTTGAGCGACATCCTCCTAATAATATGTTTGAGCGTGTTTTTCTTCAATGTTTTCAGTTTTTTGGAACGCCAGTTATAATAACATCTGAAAAACTTCCTGTACATTCGGATGCTTTTATGGGTTACAAGTCCTTACTTGACACATTTGATGGAATTATCATAGCATTACGTGATACTAATTGTCATTTTCAGTACACGTTTTAATGTTGATAATAATAATAATAAAATAATAATAATAACAATAACAACAACAACAATAATAATAATAGTTAACACCACTACTACCACCACCACCATCATATACATCGTCGTCGTCGTCATCATCTTCATCAGCGGTTCGATCTTCATGAGCAGTTTCTACAGCTTCGTACCAAGAAGCTGTAGTCTGTCAGTGGTGCAACCACCAACCAAACAGCCAAAAGCACCCTGTCTTGTTCAGTTCTCCGGTTTCGGGCTTCCGTGAGGTTGGTTTCAGCCTTCTTGAGAAAGCCGACGATCAATGTCACGACTAACCAAATAAAGTTGGCGACTTCACGGTTTAAGTTCCTGTGGATAAACTTGAAAGGCGACCACAGACGTGGAGGCTTGTTGGGTGCAACACATTCCTAGCGGCCAAGAAAGATCTTTCTGCCCCACGCGTCGGTCACAACCGTCGACCTGACCTTGGATTTCCATAAGCCTGTGGACTAGCCTCTCAACGTTCTTGTGAACGGCATAGTACATGACATCCGGCAGTACATTAAGGTTTCTGGCACATGCTGGGCTAAAACTCATACGCTGTCTGCCTGTCTGTTTTTAATTTCAATGCTTCGCTGTGAGAACGTATTTTAACTTTGTAGACTATATAACACTGGCAACTGTGTTCACGTCCATATGGCGGTCTATGCTCATTTGTTATTTATCGATTCCGTAATGTTTACGCAGACGCTTCTGTCTCATCGTGTGTTTATTAATCGTTTGTTAAGTAAATAAACGTTGACTCTGTTTATATAGATTTTTCCTTTTACCGGGTAGGAGAGCGTGTTTTAGTTATTACACTTCAGTTTTTACCTCAACCGTAAATAATTATTCATAACAGTTAAACAGCGGAGTAGACTATAGTCAGCTGTCCGTCTGGTTAAGAGATGCCGAGCATAAACAAACACAGGTAGCCAATAATGTTTACATACTGCGGTATAGAAATAACTTAAGCATTTTCTTAGGTTTTGTTAACGTTAATACTAATAATTAAATTATGTACATGTACATACATAATACATACATACAATGAGACGTGACATAAAATAGCACAAAACTCACTAATATAATTAATGGAAGAAAAGATGAAAACTGAAGGAAAATAAAGGGTTATAACATGAAGAATGATAGCACAACACTACTAACTAAAAAATGACTAAGACACTGACAAGGACTAAACCCAATAGATTGGATAAGGTGAGACAAAAAACAAACAAGGATGCAACCCACAATATGATTACAATTATGAGAGCCCAAATAGTAACTAAAATAATGTATAAAATAAAGGTACAAAATCAGATAGGGCAATAAATGTAATCTATATGAAATACAAATGTAAACTAAATATAATATGTTATTTAAAGAAAGATAAATGTAAAACCCAAGATATGAATAAAAAAATACCCTGTTAAATAATAAACTAGCAAAAGTAAATAAAATAAAATAAATCTTAGCAACAATAATTATGAGTACAGAGGTGGCAAGTGAAAAAGTGATAATAAAGAAAACCCAGTGTATAGGACCCAGTGATAGTTATTTTAAACACATAAACACTATTTCAAGAAAGTGAAGTGTAGGTAACTATAGAATAAGAAACTGTTAATAACAGACTATATAAATAATATAGCAATCCAGTTAGATTAGTTTGTTAGCATAGTAAGTAGGATATAAGATATATTGTATTATTATTTGAGGAACGTTATAAAGTTATATGAATAAAAAACACTTAGAAAATAAAGATAAAAAGTGATATGTTAGAGTGAAAATAGAGGGGAGTTAGACACTATATCCTCTTAAATGAGTTTGTATGTGAATAATAGTATATAGTTTAATGTTCAAGATTGTTATAAGAGTTCTTTGATAGTAAATAACCAAAGTAGTATTAGTAGTATTAAATGGCAAATCATGTTAAAACAAACCATTAATAGGTAAAAAATTTAGATACAGGCATGGACCTATAAAGAAGAATTAAATAATTATATAATATGTGTGATGGTTAAAAGCAATCAAATGTTATGAATTAAGTTAGTTTGTTTCATTAGTAATGTTTAGTAATGGTTAAAAGCAATCAAATGTTATGAATTAAGTTAGTTTGTTTCATTAGTAATGTTTAGTAACATAATACATTAACATAAATAACTATAAAATATTGTAAAGAGAATAGGGTAGAGGAATTATAAAATCTTGGCATTAGGCTTAGCATTGATGAGCAGAATTTTGTGAATTTTAAGATAAAACAATAGCCAAGAATAAAATAAAGTGAATAATCTGTTCAGGTATCAAAGTAAAAGTGTAAGATACAAAACTGGCTAGATAATGATTAGTTTAAATGTAATTGACTAAAGAAATACCAAATTGGAAAAATTAGAAATCTGTTATAAATTGACCAAAGGTAACCATGAGTGGTATCAAATTAATCTGTAAGCAAAAAGCAAAACCATGGTATTATTGTATTTAATATTACAAATAGCATAAGGAAGTTATAATACTTTAAAAGATTTTGATAAATTTTTAATAGAAAAACGTTAGTTAATATAACAATATTATAAGTTATTATCCAATGGGAATTAGAGTTTCACAGAGAGTTGCCATGACAACAAAAGCTTGTTACATAGGGAACCGTTGAAAATTATTATTCCATTATTGAAGTTTGAGAAGGGTGGATGCATGAAGCCCACGAAGATATAAAAAGTAAAGAAATCAACCTATTTTGTCTAAACATTGATTAAGAAGACCCAATTAATAACTATAATATAACTAATGATGAGATTTACACCAATTCAACACAAGAATTAAGAAATATTCTGTAAAAAAAATTTTTGCTGAAGAAGACCCAGTTCAGAATTAACGACTTACCGAAGGAAGAATAGAAGAACACCTAACTGAACCTTGGAATCAACATTAGCCAGCCGGACTGAGGGAATCTGAACACCATAACTGGACCATTAAGACAAATTGAACCTGGAACTCACGGAACTATACCAGAAGGGACAAGCAGAAGTATTCCAGAGAAGCGTTACCCAAGATAAGCCGAAATGAAGGAGCGTTAAGTATATTTTAAATGCTTCACCGAAAATAAAACACTAGACAATCCACATTAGTTGAACAAATTTTTTCACTTCACCAATCACTTTAATAACTTTTTGGAACTTAATTTTATTTAATAAACACCTCTAATAGAATAAATATATCACTGCAATTTGAATTGTTCTGAATCTGTTTCAAAAACGTGAACTTGCTAAGCATAAATAACCTATCAAAACACTAGTTCCCGTAGCGGTAACTTACTATCAATACTTAAGTATATCACCTGTTCTAGAATAGTTATAGGGTATATTGTAAGATTTTGTACTTTTATTAGTCTGTAAAACAACATTTTCTGTAGTCCAAAGAACTTTCCCCTGAGATTTAAACAAACGAAGAAAACTAACGCCATTACGCAGCGTCTACATGCGAACTAAGTGAGCAGACTGCCAACTGCGGAAAAAGTAAACATGCCGGCGCAAGATTAAATATTATATTTTGCAGAAATTGTAATTGACCACTATATCCCGAACTGTTAATAAATTCTCGTACCCATTCTAAACTGTATGTCTGATTTCATTCAAAGTACTAATACAAAAGTTTGAGCAAATAAAAATATAGAATACATAATAGTTGACGAAGTCGATTCGCTAAGCAGTGTTGGTCAACCAGGCGGCGAGGCAGCAAATTCGAATTGAACGGCGAGCTGGTGAGCAGACGGTCGACTTTCGTAAGTACTTATAAAACGTAATAAACGAATCGTTACAAATTGACGACAACAAGGTAGGGCTTAACAAACGCAAATTTAGTTTCGTTACAATATAAATATATGTATTCAAACACTTTATGCTACAGTCTATGTTTTTATGTATATAAAATATTTAATATTTATAATGACTTTACCTCACGATGTTTTCTCCTTATGTGAAACATGTTTTGGGACGCTTTGTGTTCCCATCCTCAGCCTTCCACACCAAACAAACTAATACCTGAACAAATACAAATCAATACAAAACATGACACAATGCACTCAAAACACTCAACATCGAAAATACACAAAATACTAATATATACACCACAGTCACACACAATAATACCAATTTAAAGTGTCAAAGGCCAACAGGACACCACAACAATAACCATTCAACACAAAAGTACTTCACAAGACTCAAAACTAGTAAGGCTGAGGATGGGAACACAAAGCGTACCGAAACATGTTCCAAATAAGGAAAATACATCTTGAGGTAAAATCATATAACTATTAAATATATTATATATGTATTATATATTATATATATAGCCTATATATATTATGTAATGTAACGATATGAAGGGGCCAATAGATAAATAAAAATAATACAAAATGACTATAATAAGAACATTCACATAACCTGGATGAAGAAATAAATCCAAATTACAAAAGCTTACTAAAAGAAGTACTATACAGTAAGAACTTGTTATTATATTTAGATCATAAGACAAGACTAAATGTTAGAATTTAATTGTGATAAAACAATTAGTGAGTGTGGAAAATAGTAATTGCTAGTTGCAGAGAGGACTGCATTAAATAATAGCAATTACCTAAGTGACCAAGTGTAGTGATAAACAACTGAGATAAAGTGCTACAAACCAGATAATCCAATAGGATATAGAAAGTAATAGTGTTTACTGTGTTATTACATTTTAATTTAAAAAGTTTTAATGTTAAGAAATAATGATTGTTTAGTGTTATCATTCACATATTCAAGAAATGTGACTTTTAATGTGCTAATGCACAGAATATATGAATTTTGATAAACAGAAAAAAGAAAAATGTCACTAAGTTAAAATAATATATTAAAAAACAATTTATGATGAACCAAATAGTAAAAAGGATTTAACATCTTTACTTGCGTTATAATATAGGGAACCCGTATTAATTGGTTCTGCCAATTAAACAGGCTGCCTTAGTTGTAGCAAGCTGAAAATTAATCAAATCACTAAAACAATTAATATACAAGGAACTTGGGGGGGGGGGTAGTCTGCTGATTTATGCACTCAATTCAGTATTGTACTAAAGATGACCTCTTTTTATTTATGTCTATTTGATTATACATAACATATCAACTTTTAACTTACAGTGAAAATTGTAATGGGTTTTCTACATTAAGATTTATAGTACAGTTAGCGCATTTTACCTCGGATCCGAGTTTCTATGTATTACTTAGGAATTTAAAGTTTACTCTACTCCATTAATGAATTACTTTATTACTCTTTATACCATTTGAGGAATGGTTTCATTTAGTAGTGCAATGTTCCAACGCTACATCACACTTGTTACTTTACAACTTATGGTTACTGAAGTTACTTGTTACAACATTTATTCTTAAACTTTAGAGATTGTCATTTTAAAGTCTTTTAGTTTACAATTACTTCTATTTCAAAAGATACATATCCACGGAAGACAAGCCTCCGCGTCACCTCTTAGTTAAGGGTTTTAGTCCTTGTCCTCCACGCGTGATTCTTCGGTCCTCTCTCTGTAGTGGGTTGTCATCGTGGTAGTCTTTCTGGTGAAGGTCCTCGGACTTAACTAATGTTGATTCGGATGTTACGGTGTCATGAAGTCGTCCTGTTTCTCGGTGGTATTGTAAATACAGTTGAGGTCTTCGTCTTCACATTTTACAGTTATGCACATCACATTTGGTAATAGTACGGTTGTATCTGAATTTACATATACAACACTAAGATAACTTTAACTATATTTCTTACTGGGAGATGTCACCTTACGCACTTAATTTTCTACATTACTTTTTTCTGTTACACACTACATTCTCGTTATATAACTCTTCACACGGTTATTTGAAACTAATAACCACATTAAACAAAAAGTAAATATTTTGTACAGCGCTCTGCTTTGAGCTGCTTACTGGTTGAACGACGCATCATCTCTGCTCTGTAACTATGTAGGAAGGGTCAGTTAATCGCGCGGAGGTTACGCGTCGCAGCGAAATAGTTCCACATATTTAATAGTTCTCCTTTATTTAAATGGTTAAAGTTTGACTTTTTAATTATTCAAAGAAATTCTTAATTACAAACGTTATTAAAGTACACTACTGTGGTCTTGTTTAATTATTTAAATAATGTCAAATTTACAAGTATCATTAGTTTGTTTAGGGGTCGGAATTCAAGTTAATTGCGGTTAGCGCATGTCAATGCAGGGTTAATTAACAAGGTTTACCCTATCTGTACACTCGTATTCCTTTTTATTTTATTATTAAAACTCTTTATTAAATATTATTATAATTTTATGATAGCGATAAAATTTAGTTTAAATGTGCGATTTATTAAAATTTAAAATTTCTCAGCCTTTACATTACCTATTTATTAATTATTATATTTTTAATTAATGAAATCGTCACAGGATGTTAACATTAATAGTAAGTAGTAAACATTTGTTTGAAGGTTTAGTTATTTTGTTTTAATGTCAATTAAAGTTAATCATGTAAGCATTACAGTATTTAAGTATGTTAATTCATGTTAATGTTATCCTTTTTATACCATGTAATTAATGTATTATAAGTTTCTAAAAATGTATTTAAGCCAACAGGCTACACAAGCTTTGTAAGCTGGAAAACTGTACTAAAGAAATGGACAGAACATATGCCAAAACAACATAATTTCATTGTAAAGTAACTGTTAAATCATAATGTCACAGTAAACTTGTAAAAAACAGCAAAACCATTAATTTAGGCCTTATTTAGAAATCAAGAACAGCATTGTAATAGTTTAATGAATTTGTAAAATAGCTTTTTGAATATCAAACTACTAAAGGACCAGGAACAGCAATTTGTAAAATGTTTAAAATAATTATTAGATCACACCCATATATCATATGGGATATCAAAATGTTTGTAATTTTATGAAGAAGATCATGATGTAAATTAATTCAAGGTTTATTTAATATTAATTAGGGTGTAAAAATAATACATAAAAATTTTAAATCTTAAATAATTATGGTCACATGACCTAGTAACCCGGCGTTTTGACCAATGGGAATTTTGGTCAAACTCGTCGAAGGCAGAAGAAAAACGTCATTCTATTGTTAGACTTGAAAGCGAACACCTGAAAAAAATCTGTGTCTCTCTACAAAAAGAAGTGTGTCATAGAATCGTGTCTGAGGCAGACCAGAAGAGGTTAACAAATTTTAAAACAAATTAATAATCAAGAAAATAATAAAATAAAGTATAAATAGAAGAAAGAAGAATAAATCAAAAATATTATAACGTTTTAGATAATTATTCTACAAGTCGGTGAGAGATATAACCTACTTATAAAACACTATTAAAAATTACACCACACCAAAACGATTTTCACTAACACTTGTGCACCAGAACAATAGTGAAGAAACTAAATTAAAAAAACAATGGACTATTTATATAATTAACTTTATTTGTAAAAACTTGGTTTCAAAACATTCGGAATCGTATTATACATGGAGTCGGCGTGAACGAGAGCCGTCATCTTGAGGATCTCGCAAAGGACTCGGGGTATACGTCATTTCTGCCTTGTTCACAAATCGAATTTTATAATTAATTTTATTGTGTTCTGTCTAGAATTAAGCTTTGTTATTTTAGTAAATAAGAATTATTTAAAATTGTGATGTATAATACTTCTTGAGGCATTTCGAACTTCAATAACAGTCAAAAGAACCCCGAACTGAGTATTAATATACGAAACAAATACAGAGTCGAACTGGAGCAAGAATCGATACCGGTGTTATGAAACATCGATCTGTTAATAAACAGAATTGTATTTAATGAAAATAAATGAAAACAATTTTCCTAATTAATCTCAAAACTGTTTTTTTATTGAAATAAAGGTAAAATAAAAGGAATTCTAATTACAATAAAGAAGAGTTGAGTAATTACGACGACCTAAATAAGACGTAACTTCAAATAAATTACGGTAAGTTGACTAACCTCAAAAGAAGAACTCAATGCTATAGCAAGATCAAATTACTTAAGGAGGAACCTAAAGTATTTTAATTAATTTCAATAATAACAATAAAGTTTAATAAAAACAGGAAATATAAACATCGTTTCTAACAAGAGGTGTTAGATGAATTGTAAAATCCTACCGCCACTATTCGAATACAACGGCTAGGCCTAGTGCCGCTTGGCGATTACGAACTGTTCAAATTATAATAAACAATTCACTTTTCCTTCAACTTAAATTAAAGAATAAAGCCATTAATAAAATAGATCATACGTTACAGATTGGCGTTTCCAACGCGAGGTAAAAGAAATTTCAACTTATAGTCAAATCAAAACAACGTACGGTAATACTATTCTCTTAGAAACTCTAAGAATTACTCGTTACAATACGTATATTGCAGCGATACAGCCATATGCTGTATTGAGCATTGATTTAAATAAATCTAAAATTTGTTTAATTAATATACGTTTGGGGTAAACGGACAGGTCTGGGATTGTAAAAATGTTTCATTGTTACACTAGTGGAGAAATTAACCTGTTCCAACAGGCAAGGAACACCTGCTCGATTGTATGTGTGTTACGCGTGTATCTTGTGTGTGTTAGTGATGCATGTACAGACAGGAATCTCAGCTACCCTCCCCAAGTAATTAATAAAATAATTATTTTAATTCACTGTGTGAAAACTAATTAGTGTATAAACAAACAAAAGGCACCAAAGTGTGTGTAAATTTTATAGTTATCCACAGTATGAAAATGACGTTAATAGGACACACTACGCGAAGTCAGTGCGAAATAAACGTGCCAAAAATACGCAAATTGCAATAAGACGCTCAACTTAATACAGTGAGTGCTTAATCAAATGAGCTATGATTTGTGCTATCTCGATTCCGTGCAAAACATTGCCATTTGCAAAAAAAAATTGCAAATATATGAAAAGGTTCGGGAGTGGGGGCTAGCATGTGATCTACAGGTCTCGACAAGATGATTTCGGAACCAACAGGTGCGGAATCTCGAGAGGGTATAAATTAAGGGTTCGACTGAAAACCCTTCTCTTCATTTCAAGACACAGTTGCAGTCGGACACGCTGTCCGTCGGCAGAACAGTTTTATTTTATTACAAGTCTCATCTATGAACGAATAAAGACGTTCAATAATTATTTTTACGATATTTCGGGAAACGTAAAGTACCGGGACCGTTTAAGTCAGCAGAGTATCTACGGAGAAGCTACAAGAACGACGCGGGATGCTGGACGTTAGGAGATGCTTTTTAGACGCCTAACCGACGACTGAGATCCACCTTGCAGCAGATAGTAATTCTCTGGGACGGACCACACACTGCCGGAGAACGACGCTGGACTCTGGACATATCCAGGACCACGCCAAGCCAGGAGTAACGGAAACCCAACTCTGGACCCCGTCAATAAGTCGTAAGATCATCAAAACTCGAGGTATATGCATAATGCATTTATAAATGATTTTTTTAAAAGAGCTCATAAAGACTATATAAAAAGACAATGAATTAAAACAAAAAAAGTTTATAATTAGAAATAATGTATTAGAATTTTAGATAAATGATTTAGTCGTAAGAATGAGCGATCGCATATAGAGAAATATAGAAAAAAAGAGTTTAAATTTGAGATAGTATATTTTTGTTTATCACAGTAAATTATTGAAATGATTTGATATTTGCATTTTGTAGAAAAGAATAATTTAAATTTTGAATATTAAACAAATGCCAGTCGAAGAGTAATGAATATAATTTTAAATTTATTTTTTTGAAACATTGGTATAGACTGAGCAAGCTGAGGTCAGATCTGAATTAAAAGAATTCAATTAAAATTACATTTAAATTTTATTTTGTTTTAGTAAATCAAATAGAATCAATGTCTAGATTAAGATTATTAACATGTCTAGATGTAAGAGTGTTTTAAATGTGTGTAACACCGTATAGCTTAAGAGATAAACACTTAATAATAGTGATATCTTGATGGGAGATTATTAACAATGTTTTATTATTTATAATGCTTGATAAAACAATAAATATGAATGTTTAACTACTCATAAATCTACTACTTTTATTATAGTTACACCTGGTATCGTTATACAACCTGCATAAATTACAGTATATCGAATTTATGTTATGTATCGTTGTAATATATATGTACATGTATGTACGCTTTAAACATTTAAAGTTACTTTACATTTTTTTTGTACATCGAGACACTCATCCTCGCAAGTGTGACCTCTCCCACGCGCGCGCGCGCGCACACACACACAGAGAGAGAAAAAACAACGCTTTTTAAATGACGTTTAAATTTTTTGTATTATATATTTTACAATTATCGCCAACATTAATTCGCTTTTGCTTCAACTTAGTTAACTACAGTACATTCCCGATTTTCGGCGGTGACATTTGGTTCGCCGATCCCCGGTAATCCGCAGAAATACAAAATAAATCACTTCCCGCTTAAAGATGCTCCAACAAATTCATAATTTGCTTCAAACAATTACGATTTTATTAATAAACAGATTTAGTTACTAACTGCTTTTTGTTAATTAGGAATTTTTGATTTATAAACAACCATGAAGACTTTGGTAAGCTGAATGAATACGCTCGCGCGTACGATGACACACATACACAAATGAAACAGCTCAATGTGGCTGAATATTAACATTCTATTTGATGCTTCAAACATGTTTCAAGTAAGGAAAAAACATCTTGGTCGTATAGTAGTGTAGTGTAAGTAATGTCAAGAAAAAACTCCTGTTAATAAATAAACTAAATTATTGCATTAGCTTATTATAAATAAATTCGGAAATAAATAAAATATGCATGTATGCAATGAAATAAAATAAATATAATGCATACAATTTAATTTTCCAGTTACATTATTCAAATTTATATCTAAAAGTAATATGAAAATTCTGTTAACTTTTGTAATGGTTGTAATCTGTTACGTGCTATGCGTATTAAATGGTATGATGAGCTGCTGGGCCCAAACAAACGTAACACAAAAAATATTTCGACACCAACAACTGTGATATTTATATTGAATGCTATTAATAAGGCATAATAGAAAATAATTAGTACTAAGTTTCAGTGAGCAGAATCAGCATTGATTTAGTTTAGTATAATAAAGATTAGCCTCTTTAAGTGTAAAAAATTAAGCCAGCCAGTGGACTAGAATCAATGTCGACGCATCAATCAATCTCAGTTTACAAATCTATTACATACATGCTACCATAAATTTCTTAATTATAACAAAAGTTTGTGTATCACATAAATGAATAAACTTAGTTAATTTTCTTTTCTGTCTGGAGTGCTACAAACTTGGAGTTCCAGATGCGCTTTAATTAGTTTACTTGAAAGAACAAAGGGCGTGTCCTCTCGAAGCATGATGTCGCCGACGACGAAGAAAATTGCCTGACTCCGCTTACCCAATTACAAGCTTGGACCCCAGTAGCTGACTGAGCAAAAAAAGGTCGACCGGCTGAGTACTGAATAGTTTTGTAAAGAAAAGGTGGGGGCGTGACGTCGAACAACAACAAAAACAACCTCAGATGATGCACTACCAAACCGACACGATACGTCACGGACGCATCATTGTTTAGATAATAATAATAACGACATACGCCGTGGGAATGCCGAATGACTGCAACAAATCTTTATATCAGTTATCATAATCATTAAAATGTTTATAATTAAAAGTGAATATAATTTAAAGAGAAATTAAATTTGCACTAAAATAATAATTTAAAACGTGTTTAAAGTGCGTCATACGTTTTCCAAGTTCTGAAATAAACAGATAATGTTAATTGATAGAAACAAGTCGATATTAATTAAATTATGTACACTTAAATTGAATTTTATAAACAGAGCAAACAATTCTATATATAAATAAGAAGGAACACGATGGCTAAAATTTGTCGTTATCACAGCAGAAGGACATAATTCTGAATCAATCGGCAATAAATTTTGCCGCGTTGTACAAACTGGAAGCTTTTCATATGGGACCACTTGTCTCTACCACCGAGGGGAGAAAATATATTTTTCCTCACTGTGCCTTACTTTTTTCGCTGTAATGAAAATCAGGTACCTATAGATTTTTTTTTTTTAATTTGGTTTTTCCGTGTAATGTTTATGCAGTTGACATTAAGGTACCGGGATTGAAACTCCACAAGATACGGTGTAAACTACACTGTATCCGACTACAGTCTCAAGCATATGCGAAACGTAATTTTATGTCTTGGTTAGGTCTGTCCTAGAAAGAGATTTACGGGGAGAGGATATTAAGAGAAGGTAGCACTTACAAAGAAATTCTAAAGATTACATACGAAGTCTTAAAACACTATAAGACGTGAAGGCTAAAGTCATATTGTGTGAAGTGGCGTGATGAAGTAGAAAAATAGAACAACTACTAACAAGAGCGTGTTGTTTGCTGCTAAGTAAAATAGGAATTATTAATCAAACAACAATGTGATGGGTAATGAGCTAAAAATAGCACCGGCCTGCACATTGCCATAGTTTCTTAATCTCTCTACTTCTCAAAAGTAGGTGATGGGCTTGGAAATTCTTTCTTTCATTCCAGAGCTATTATCTTTACTTCCTTATATTTTCTTTGTTTGTTAATCTCATTCGTATATTGTCTTGACTTTCATCTAATTATTCTCTCAAACAAGACATTGAACTGGAATGTCGTAATAAATGACGAACCAGATTACGTTTCCTTTCACAATTGTTTTCAGCAGCGTCCTCCTTTTGTCCATCTTTGTCAGAACTTGCTGATTCTATATTCTCTCTGACCCTGATGTCTTCATTAATCGTCTTCATCACGTCTCAAAGACATCAAACTTTTACTTGTTTTTTCTTTTCTTGCAGCCCGAGATTCTGAGACATAAGTACAAATACTGGAAAGAAATTTTTTATATGTTGCTTTCTCGTTTTCAAGCTTCTAGTGTCGAGAAACTTTGTTCTTGAAAAAGTTTTTTCAGTTTCTGCTTCTCTGCTTTTTACATCAGCTGTAGACATTCAATCTGATGTTGTAGAAATCCCCAGAACTGAAAGTATGTATAGTTTATCTCCTGAAGCCATACCTTAACCTTCAGTTTCGAGTGTTTTGTACACATCGTGATTTATGTTTCTTCTTATTTATTTTCGTACCAGATTTACCCCTAATAATAACATTGAACATGATTGAGTGCTTATTGTAGTTCTTCTTCATTGTTTCTTAATAGCACAGTGTCATCAGTAAATGAGTGGTGTTAAGTCGTGTGTGTGTGTATGTGTGTGTCTGTGAGAGAGAGAGAGAGAGAGAGAGAGAGAGAGAGAGGTCAAGAGTGGGGTGAGTGACTGGCTCTCACGTGAGGGTTTAAAGGGCAGAGTCAGTGTGTGTATGGAACTGCAAGTGAACTGATGTGTGTGTGCTAATTTTTAATGTGTAGTGCTAGCAGAAATTAAACAAAATTTAAATCAGTTTTTCCTTTGGTTTTTTGTGTATTACTGTCTACTATATTTTAAATACATTACATAACAAGTGGTTTCATAGCATTCTCCATTTATTCTTATACCACTCCTGCTGGTTTCTGGGAACTCATTCATTGGCCGAACCAGGACAATCTTGTATCAGAATCTTGGGAATTGAGTTGGCAGATATAATTTTAGTTTTTCTTATTTGAAAGCGTTATGTGTATATTAATTTTATTTAGTCTGTGGTTACTTTTGGTACATAGTTGGTAAGCACAGTACTAACAACTCGATTGTTTAATTAGTAAGTTTTTGGTTGCTTGAAATTAATTTTTTGTATTAAGTTAAGACCGTATTCAGCATTCGTAAGTTTTTGTGTTCATTACTGGAAGACTTATTTTTTTAAATATTCACTTTTCCTGGTGATTCTCTTTATAACAACTAACATCAGGAAGCGCAGTACCAACGTTATTATTGAATGATGCATTGAATTCAAATTGTGCTGTGTCAAAGATAGTTATCCACGATATAATCTTTTCGTCTGTTTTACTAGTTTATAAGATTACTCTTTAATATCTTCTTCTTCTTCACTAAATGGATTAGGCTGTAGCCCATTACGACTTCACAGAGTCTCTGACCATTTTTTCCAGGGTCTTCCACCATATCTCGTCCCCACTAGCCTATATTCAAACGTTTGTTTAGGAATACGCGTGTCTACCATGCATTCCACATGGGACTTCCAATTCTGCCTGTATTCCTTTAATCCCTCTAGAACCGACCGCAATTTCAGGGCTTTTCTTATGTTGTTGTTTTGTAGATGATCTCTCAAACTACATCCCTTAACTGGTCTTAAAAATTTCATTTCCGAGGCCTGTATTTTTGAAATATCTTTTTGCAGGATAGTCCATGTTTTACATCCATACATTAAAGACGGCACAGCCACGACCTTATAGAACGTTAGCTGTGTCTCCCTCTGCGTTTAATCTTTGATAGTCGTCTTATTGTCCGACAGGTAAAACTAAATTTATTTAACTTTCTCTCGATATCGTCGTCCTTCCTATATGAGACATCACATCCCAAATAATTAAAATGTTATACCTGGTCCATAAGACTATTACCAATTACAATTTTTCCTCTTACAAGATTGCTCTTGAATATATTTTTTTAATTTATAAACCAAATTCAAAGTTCAGAAATGAGGTTTTCTGAGACAAACAAAGGGTTGGACAAGGTGAGATCGTTTGTGTAATGAGGACATTAGGAATGAAGTAGAGGTATTGTACATAAAGGATACAATCCAGAAATATTGCCTGGAGTTAACGCAACATCCATAGTGGAGGGTAAACGGCCACCTAAAGTAGCATATAGCTATAGACCCTTTGGAAGAAGGAATGTAGGCAGACCAAGAGCAAGATTTCGAGATATACTGTGAAGTCGGAACAGGCAATGTGTTTAATCCGTGAAGTGAAGAACACATTTTTTTTTAATCTGACATATTTTAAAATGTGACCTTTAAAAATAAAAAAATAATTAAAAAATTTTTGTATTGCCATTTTTGTTTAATTGGCAACAATCTAAAATAGACTGATTTGATGTACCAACGAAGTTTTCGTTCCTCTTGTGTCTTCAAAGCCAATTATCTGCTCCCTAATTAGGTGTACAATTTATGTGCGGTTAGGGAGCACTCCAGCTAACCAGATTATCACTGTCGCCTCTTAAAGCTAGGAGTCACTAAATATGTACTCGTCCCGCTACACCTTTAAAACTATAAAACAAATAAAAATACCACAATTTTTCTGTTATACTTCAGTGGACAGTAAAAGCCATAATAAATACTACCTGGTATGAAGCGTAGAATTAAAAAGGTCCGATATTAGATAATAATTAAATGTGATGGGACAGAATGTAATGTGGTAAGTAAGAAGTTTATTGTCTTAATAAATGAAACGTCAGTTTAAATATTACGCAAAACTATAAAATAGTATTGCATTTTTCAAATATTCTAACACTCTTTTTGGTTCCTCCTAATATAAAATTATTTTGTTTGCTTTCTCAATAACTTTAATTTCTTGCCGTGTCCGCCTCGCGTGAAACGTTTGTGTATAGGAGTTTTAGTCATCAGGTGAAACCAGTGGGAGGCTGCGATAAAAGTACAGAGGGAGGAAGGAAAAGAAAGGAAACGTCATATAACATGCTGGGGAAAATTTCAGAGAGGAAGAGAAAACTAGAATGAGGGAAAGGCACTGGAAAAAATACGAGAGCTATTCAAAAATTAACCTCCCATTGGCAGACAAACAAAAATTGAAATGTGAGAAGATATTTTGTTATACGCAAAAGTTAAATACACATCATATTACGTTTGCAAATAATCACCATTCACATCCATGGATTTATTATATAGTTACACCAGCTACTGCAGTCTCATCATAGAAGAACTCTGCCGCCAAGGTTCCTGGCAAAGAGTTTACGCCATTAATGAAATCCTCATTGGTGTCAAAGCGACATTTATACACATTTTACATTATATAATGAATCATGGATAGTATAACTGGTAGACCTAAATGTAAATTATATTGGACACTAAAGCTTATTGTAAATTACTTTAATTACCCAGTAACTGGACTTTGTTTTGTTACAGACTGCAAGAGACAGTTTCAAATCTTTGTTCACTAACGGTTTTAATGGTGTTTCCCAATTGTTCCATTTGCCATACACCACCTCAAACCGTGTTCGTGCTGACATGCTGTTGTTCCATACATATCTAATTATGGAATTATTATTATTCCTTATTATTATATTATTACTATTATTATTAATAATTATTCCTTCAGTTCAAATCTAACCTTAGGAACTGCCGCAACGGTTAAGACAATTGTCAGGGCTAATAAAATAAATTATACAACTAAAATATTTGTAGTAATGTTAATTTCAATATTATTAAAATGGTCTACCAAGCGCCGAGCGACCATTCGATCAGAATAAAATGTCTTTGATCTTTATTACAATGTAATTCATTTAATTTTAGTCTCTTTAGATTTATAACACATTTGAATATATAGAAATAGTTGAATATATGTATAGTATTTAAGAATGGCAGCATTCGTAATAAATGTGGACCCGGACGAGCGCGCGCACGTCTTTATTCTGTGTACACTATGTTTATGCATAAGTGGGGTAAGTAAAGTGCGGCCCCCCAGGAATCTGTCTTACAACATAAGTGCCTTTCTGGGATTACGAAGTTGGAGATCCCTGACCTAAGTAGTGGTAGAATGACATTAATGTTGCCTCTGGCAGTAGTTCTGCAGATCCGCGAAATGGCCAGATGTGCTCTTACTGCGTGCTCTCTTTCTCTTTCCCTCTCTGTCAGTCTGTCTCCTATCCCCTACCCCTCTTTCACACACACACACACACACACACACACACACACACACACACACGCGCGCGCGCGCGCGAACACACACATGTCTTGTAGTGACCTAATTATTTCCTTCTCATCCAACTAAGAGCTTTCATAACTAAATCACTTAACAGTTTTACTTAAAGTTTGGTGTAATGTTAAGTATTCTCACATTTACATACGTTTATTTCAATTACTACAAATAAAATAAGCAAAGTTTCTTCTTCTTCTTCTTCTTCTTCTTCTTCTTCTCCTCTTCTTCAAGGATTAGGTTACATAAACCTGTTCCGGCACCCACACCCATCTCTTCCTCGGACGACCCACGTCTCTTCTACCAATGGCTTTGTAGTTCAGTGCCGCTTTCGGCAGTCGATCCTCTGTCATCCTTTTCAGAGGACCCACCATTGCCTTCTGTAAATAATTTCATTTATGTCCTTTACTTCTAGTTCTGCTCTTATATCTTTATTCCTTATTCTATATTGCAATGTATATATTTAAAGTATTTCGAAGAAACTGCATTTAAGCACTCTGAATCTTGCCGCTTTCCTTTTTTGTCATGACCCATGCCTCACTTGCACAAATCAACGTGGGCATTGCAATTGTCTTATAAAATTTAATCCTTGTGCTGTGTCTTGTTTTATTTCTAAGATTTCTATGAATCGTACTACAAATATATCTAATTTTATTTATATTCTCTCTTATATCCTATTCAGATTCATAGCTTACTGCACAGCCGATATATTCGAAACGGCTCACTTGTTTTAAAGTGCTGTTGTTTATAACTATCTTAGTCCTCACAGGATATTTACGTTTAAAGGCGATGGTTTTGGTCTTTCTTACTGAAATTGTCAGTGAGTACTCTCTTGTCAGTGAGGAGAAAAGTTTTTTGAGTAGAAAATTATAAAATTTTACTAAACAAAGTCTTCTCCATAAATGAAACTTCTAATAAATAAAAGCTGCTATCTAAGTATAAAGTAGACAGGAATTAGCAGAAATATAAAGGCCACTAATTAAATTAAATTGCAAATTTTAGGTTATTACAATTAAAAAAACTTTTTTACAATTAATATGTAGTACTATTGCTAAAAGTAATATATGTGTTCAATGGCATATGGACTGCGTAACTGTATATTAAACACGGAAAATATAAAAAAATTATAAAACGCAGTTTCGACAATTAAAAATAATATCTAGATGAAACGAAATCAACTTCTAAATATCAAAATATTTGCGTTTAGTTTGTGTGTTAAGCTACAACAGAGCTGTGGAATCCGCAGTCACGGACGATAAATTCTGCCTTCTGACAGAAAAACATCGTCAACGGAACACACACACACACACACACACACACACACACACACACACACACACACACACACACACACACACACACACACACACACACACACACACACACACACACACACACACACACACACACACACACACACACACACACACACACACACACACACACACACACACACACACACAGCAGTGAATCATTCTTATCGGCAAGAGAAGAGCTATTTTTTTCCGGAGCTTTATTAATAATTTTTTCCTTTCCAATGATACTTGAGATTTATATGTTTTCCGTATAACAGAGAGCATAAGCAGCAGAAAAGTGGAAGGGAATCGGAGAACGAATAATGAATTAACGTGAACTCTTCAGTAGTTCAGTGATCATATTTTTTAGGACTTCCTGTAATATAGTTAGTTTTTATTACAATAGATATTTATTTCTTGTGCACGCACTGCAATCTTGGTTACAAAGAAACGGTAAATCGGTTCGCAATCTATCGTTTTCATTGTAGCTGGTTCCCAGCGTCGTTGACGTTCTTTCTCAAACTATTCAGTCCGTGGACTTCGCGGGGCCCTTCTAAGTTCTGATACGACACAAGCAATAATTATGATTAAATAGTATTAATATATTTACTTTGTATGTATGCAAGTACGTGCACTTATGTTTTATTTTATGCAGAATTGTTTCTTCTCTCCGGACAGTTTTTGAAACGTTTTGGCATTGTCATCTCTGCTATTTTCAGGATGTTGATACAATTTAGTTATTTGTTGGTATATAATAATAATAATAATAATAATAATAATAATAATAATAATAATAATAATAATAATAATAACAATAACAATAATGATGATGCTGATGATTTTTTTAAGTAGAGGGAAAATACATTACGCATCATTATGGAGACATGGGCTTTCTGGCATAGGCGACTCCCATCAACTAAAAATCCCACATTCTCTTCAGCCCAACCCCATCGGAAGCGAATATCGTAAGAGTTTTAAAGTATTTTATAATACTGATACCAGATACTGATATCAGAACAATATTACTCTTGTTACTTTAATCAGAACAACGAACCTGCTTTTGAACAATTCGCTCTCCACTGATGGTTTCAATGTCTGTTAATTTTAATATTAAGCCAGTCTCAACTTCAACTTTTCAACTTTATATCTTAACTATTAAGTGCGTGAACTGGGTAGGTGCGGTTTTGCACCACAAATGAGTAGTCGGTAACACAGTTAAACAGTTCAAAGTTTATTTTTTTTTGAAATTCAGTACAATCAGCCAGCCAGCCATGATCGGTAAGGATGAGGGTTGTTCAGCCAGCGTTGCCAAACTAGGCTTCACATATTTACCTTTATATGTTTCGAAATCTAGCTACTTTGGTATAAAATCGGCTGTCTGTAGTATGTTATGCGTTTCATCGCAGACATCACTAACACCCTCAATTCGAGTAACAATCGTATCTGCTACACAAAATTATATGGTTATTGAAGACGTTATTAAACCTATTTTTTCAACTACTTTTACGAATACAATTAGTTTAAAAATTCCTGCCCCCCCCCCAAAATAATGGTATCTCCTATTGATTTTTTCGGATTCTAATAATTTAGATTTTAAATTAGTAAAAATAAACGATAAATTGAGGTTTTTTTTGAAAGTGATCGAGAATCCTGAAACTTTGTTACGGACGAACAGAAAAACAGTTTGGAAACCACTGATTTAAATGGTTTGAGGCAGTTATCTCGGACTCTCTGTAATCAGAAGGCCCCTTAAAGCATTTCTGAGGTCATCCTAAATGATTAACAAAGTTACACACCGCATGATTTTACGTAACACAGTACTTATGTCACGTCAATGTTTTAGAAAATTTCTTTAAGAGAGGTCGAAATTCATCATCAGACTTTGACAGAATCTTTTGTTAATAATTTACAACTTGACATTTTGCCCAAAAACGTACATTTGGAGAAGATATGTAGACCGTGATTGCGATGTATAAAATGCATTTGGAAAATTTAAAGACGATGGAAGTGAGGGAAGGAAGATTAAGGATAGGAATGTGAGGAGGACATTTGTAAACGCGGCCTGTAAACCTCAGAGAGGGCTGTAGCGCTGAGTGGTAGGCAGGCAAGTAGGTACATTTGTAGCCTAACTTCAGTACAAATTTATCGATTTAAAACACAGAAAAAACATTTGGTACGTGCCGTCTTCAGATTTATTGATAACGTACGAAACGCAGTCAAGTATTTAAGGAGACTTCTCATAATTCATTCGGGGAAACTGTTAATAGGAACAAGTATTAACAAAAATACAATCGATATAAACTATGCAGTATAATGAGCAAAAATACAAAGAACCCGTGCAATTCTTCTTCTTCTTCTTCTTCTTCTTCTTCTTCTGCTTCTTTAGCACTATAGCCGATCTTGAACCCTGGCATCGAACACTCCATCGAACACTCTTCTCCAAAGTCTCCTGTCCATTGCCATCTAAATGTAACCCATCACATCCATTCTTCTGAGATCTTCAAGCACATTATCCAACCATCTTATCCTAGGTCGGTCCCTCTTTCTGCTTTTATGGACTTGTGCTCTCATGATTTTCTTTGGCATACGCTGGTCATCCTAGGTGAGCTAGCCATTGTATTCGTTGAGCCTTTATGAATCTTACAATTGTAACCCCTCTTTCCTTTTAAGTATTTTTTTTTGAATATCAAACAAGTTCTTTAATTTTAATTAATTTTTTTTTTGAAAGAGAAGTCACAAGTCAATTAGGACTAGGCAGGAGCCTAGAGAAGCAAAAATTGTGCCGGGTCCAGTATGACGGGACTTGCAATGAACTCCGCCGTAATGTAACAATAACAGATTTATTGTATTCCTACAATTCATACATGTGTACCTCATAACAAATGTGTATAAATGTGTACCAGGTAAACGTATATACATATATAAAAAAATATAAAAATGGTACATCATAACAAGTGTATATAAAATCAAGTGTACAACACCACTGGGAGTGTGGGGAACATCTACCCGCTACCCGTTAACCTCTTCTTCTTACCTTTCTATGCCGCACTTTAGGTATTCGCTCCTTTCGGACACCACTCTCTAAGAAATTATCTCGTGTTGAGCTGTACTGACTGGTTTCTTCGGAATCAGAATCAAGGGGATTATGCTTGTCGTCTAACTCCCCTTCTACAATTTCTTCCTTTTCTACAATTTCCCCGTCTTCGTCCACATAATCCAAATCAACCTCCTGACACTGCACCTCCTCAGCATCTTCCCGTTGCTCCTCTGATCCATCTTCAACCGCATCTTCCCTCAGCTCCTCACCAATTTCTCCATCACATTGTTCACCAGCCGCTTCACAAACTTCTTCACTCACCTCTTCTCCAATCTCATTTTCCCCAACACATTTATCATCAACATCATCGCCACTACCACCATCTGAACACTGCACATCTTCATCCTCTGGTTGCTCACCTGGTCCACCTGAAACTTCTTTCCGCTCTTTGGAATCTTCAACACTACTTACAGAAGGCGTCTGCACATCTTCACACACTACATCATTCACACTCACACACTCCACAACGCTGCCACCAAATTTCTCCTCAACTTCTACCTCACTTGCGGCATGGACATCCCCTTGTCCATCCACAACCTCAGAAACACTCGCAGCCCGGACATCCCTGTGTCCATCTGCAACTTCAGACTCTCCAGTCTCCCTAACACCTAAAACTATACCTTCGTGTGCAGCATCCGCAGACCGCTCTTCTGCCCTTTCTGTCGATTCCACTCCTTGACCACTCTCAGCAACTACAACGTCCTCAACATCTTCCACCCTGGAATCCAGCTGTCCAGGTTCCTGTGCAATGACGAAATTAATTTCTACTGGCGATGGTAAAGCTACACCATCAAGTGACTTCTCATATCCCTGCGTAGGCGATGACGATATTATCGGATCCGGATCCGTCACGAACCGAGAGGTAAATACCGGAACAAATTCTGCGGCCTCTGGATTCAACTATGACGTCCTCTTCGAGTCCGGTAATTCAGTAATAACTGATGCGTTCTTATCCTCTTGTATTGTTCCCACGAAGTAATTCCGCTCTTCTACTTCTGCTTCCTCTTCTTCATCTACTACTCTCTTAAGCACTTGTACTTCCTCTGGAACCTTTAAAGTTTCCTTTTTCTCCGAATAGGGATAACGCCTTGGTACAGGCTCCCTACTTGCCGATGTCTGTTCCCTAACATAATTTCTTCTTCCCCTGTTAATTTCATGTTTCTTTGTTTTCTGTGCTGTAGCTGTTGTTACCGCCTTCACACTTGCCACCCCCTTGTAGCCTCCATCACTTCCGGAATATTCTGACTTTCTAAGCGTCTCTTGGGTTCTCCTCCAACCACTTGTTTGTCCCTTTTGGCTCTTCCTGATGAACCGCTGGAGTATTGGACATCGGTAGCCTCTTTTCCCCGGGACTCGTCAACCTTCTTGACCGTTCCTGAAAGCACACACAGTCGCTCAAGGTCCGCAAAACAACGTGGACGGTCCGCGAATGCCAAACGAGATCTCTCCTGGGGAGTCAGTCCTTCCAGAATCGCTTGTATCACTTCTGTCTCGGGCAACCCCAATCTTAACACCCGGGAAGCTTTCCGTATATCGCGCACGAAGTCTCCTAACGCCTCTCCGTAGGCCTGTGGGCGATAGAATCTTTCCAACTCAAGCTTGGCGCGTCGTCGAATGGGTAGGAAGAAGTTCAACACCTCCCCATGGAAAGCATCAACACTGTCACCCCGACGCAGAGCCTTGGTGACCAGATCAGCCAACGTACTCCGGCAATACGGATATATAAGAGACAAGACCTCCCCATCGGACACCCCCGGGAAATCTGCCACCTGCAGGACCAGGTCCAAGAAAACCAGCAGCTGGTCCTCATCAAATCCATTCACCACCGGAAATTTCTGGAGAACGCCTGTAAGAGGGTGGGGCAATTTCTCGTAGCATATCCCCGCCAGAATTGCACAATTCAAAACCAACAATCATAAAACAAATCCCCACTAAACACCTAACACAAACATAACCTACAAAACATATTCACAAACATTTAGGAAAAACCCAAGTACTATACTTCCTTTGAGTAGACCCCCGGGTTCTCTAGCGCTGCGGAGACCTGGCCTATTCTGAACCATTCACATCCACGACAGAAGGAGACAAGTGACAAGCAACAATACTAAACACACATAACATCAAACAACGACTCGACACACACGCCGTACCAACACATAACTCACAACAACCAACTAACAACTGAAAGTCATAATTCGGGAAGTAATACTTCGACATCAACCGGACACAAGTCTGTGCCGGTACCGATTTCTGATCGGGCCATACCGCATCCCGTCAATATAACACGCTAAACTCCGACCCTAAATCAACATTCCATCTTCCAGGCCACGCTCGAGACTCCCCGGCCGTACAACCATTACATTTTTCAAACCCAAATAACCGCCTCAGTGGTGCGACCCGACTCACAAGTTATCCTACCTCCAACTAGCCTACACTGGCATATATCAAAACTATGTCACAACAATCGCATTAATATTGCCGAGTCTGCAAGCCCCGTCACACACCAGGACCCAAGAGTTCAAGCCTAGAATGAACCACGCTCTCCGCTACCATTTGTGGTAGCAGACTTTATAAACCACGCTCTGCGGTACCATTTTGTAACTCCTCTTTCCTTTTAAGTATGTTTTTTTGAATATCAAACAACTTCTTTAATTTTAATTAATTTTTTTTTTGAAAGAGAAGTCACAAGTCAATTAGGACTAGGCAGGAGCCTAGAGAAGCAAAAATTGTGCCGGGTCCAGTATGACGGGACTTGCAATGAACTCCGCCGTAATGTAACAATAACAGATTTATTGTATTCCTAGAACTCATACATGTGTACCTCATAACAAATGTGTATAAATGTGTACCAGGTAAACGTATATACATATATAAAAAAATATAAAAATGGTACATCATAACAAGTGAATATAAAATCAAGTGTACATCAGAACAAGTGTGTATAAATGTGTACAAGGTAAACCTATATACATATATAAAATATAAAATGGTACATCATAACAAGTGTATATAAATGTGTACAAGGTAAATATACATGGATATATATATTTATGAAATTCTCCCCCATCTTGTGTCTAGCTAGACACGGACAACATAACACACACAGAAACCTAAGGCACACAAACTCACAATTACATTAATTCTAACACGACCGCCCCTGGAATGCACCCGCCCTGCAGGCAGTGTAACTACAATATTCATAACCCAGCAGTGATAACATATTCGCCCATCAACAGCCCATTTTGTAGAATTACATAAAAGCCAAAACCCCAGAAAGGATGATAATAATTCATGACGCATAAATAAAACCGGACCGCCCATTTGTGTGGCATTCCCCTGATCAATGACCCCTCATGAGCGTATGAACCTTAAGTTCCCTTCACAGTATTAAATAAAAATTGACAGAACTACATCACCTGATTTCAAACAGTGATGATAGAATTCTAAACGGTTATTTTACTTCACAAATTCCGAAGGAATCAAAAAATCCTTATGTACTTTAACAATCAGAAATTAATCACTCGGGGCTTTACAATTTCAGAAAATTTTGACAATATATGTTTTACCAAAAATAATGAGTACATGTTTTATAGTTAAAGAAAATTAAACAGCAGATACTACCAGTAAAAGTCAATCAATATGTGTTTTGCCAGTTAAGAAAAACAATCAGTATAGCCCTTGTGCAAGGAGCAAAATCAACTAATATATTTCCAGAAAAATAGCAAATTATTTCTATTAACCCCGAATGGCTATATACAAATAATAAAAATCAAAAAATACAATAAGGTGGTGGTGCTCTAGCATCTGTGGCAGCGCGCCAGCATGTAGTTGACAAAATTTGACAGGCCTCCAACCTGTCTGAGGTTGCACCAGCATGAGTCAGAGAAAAACTAAGTCCCCTTTTTGTTAACCCCAGAAAACGTTCCAAGAAAAAAAACCCAGGAAAACCCCCAGCCCTTAAATGTAAAACCCAAGGTGAAGTTAAAATATATTCATCTCTGTTCCAGCCGGAACAGAGATACTAACCTGTTCAATACATTTTGTAAAAACTAAAATGACAATGATGAGCAAACTGTACAATGTGCAAGTGTGAAAATATCTCTGGCACGCTCCCCCAGTGCATCACCCACTCACAGGCAGTGCACTTAGCGTTATGTAATTCAATTATAAAAATTGTACTTGAATTTAACTAGTAAAGTTCTGAGTCATGAACAGCGGCTTCCCATTCTAGCAGAGAGTCTGCACACGTGGGCCCATGGATGCAAAGATTTTTGATAAGAAAATAATAGAGTGCATATCACCTTATCACAGCTGGCAAGTGTTACATTGAGAACGAGTCCCCATCTCCCTCTTCAGACAAGATCTTGTTCATGGTTCACGGCTTAGGCAGGTGTACGGCCATCAGCAAGCCAGGTATCCGGCTTAGTTCAAGAACCCTGTTCATTCAAATAAATTAGAGAACTGTTCACTAAAATGTACACCCGAGTTCAGGTAATTAACCTCATAACGGGCCTCCAACTAACACTCAATAAATGCACAATTTTCATTAATAAAGTTTTTGCAACCAGCTAAAAGAGCAGAGAAATCAGCCATGGAATAAGTAAATTTGAATAATGAACAGACCTTGTTAAATGTGGCATAATATAAAGTGATCAGCACTAGGTCAACATGCTTCGATTTAACAGGTTATGCACCACGTGGTAAGTGATAATCGTTATTTGACCAAAAAATTCAACTGCAAGGCACTCACAGCATTAAGAATGTTTTAACATTAATAAAATTTCATCTGAGGAAGTTCACACAAGGAAACTCTCTACTGTACAGTTAATTAAATAACCTCCCAACAGCCTATTGCATGCATGGACAGTTCATACCCTGACTATGCACTAAGTTTTAGTCCTTACTATTTTAATGTTGCACCTCTTTATCATGACAATGGCAATTGCAATACCTCTCACACTATTCTAACATAATAAACGGAACATGGGCAATCTACTGAACATTACGTTAATCACTGAATACTGAGTTCTCTCTTAATATAAAGCTGTCGGGCCGCACACACACATATAATTACGTATTTTATACGGTTGCATATACCTAGTCATTAATCCATTTAATATGAATTACTTATAAAGACAAAATAATGAAATTCTTACCGGGAGTCATTTACGCCTTAAAGACGGATACAAACTGCGTCGTAAAGTTCGAAGAGAGAGAAGGAACGTTGTCTCTTGCAGCCGGGCAGTGAATGAGAAATCTGCTGTCCGCAGCAGATAAAGCGAACGTTCGCCATCGATTGCGCGCGCAACCATAACTGCAGCGAACAAAGGTCGCCCGCCTTCGCTCACTTTTACAATTAAATAGAAATGTTTCTAAAACCTTTTTAAACGGCCGGATTAACACCGGCACACAATGTCCTCGTGATTCGATAGCTCTTCTATCTCCTGGTTATTTCTTATTGACCATTCGTCATCTTCTTTGACCGGGCCATAAACATGTCTTATAATCTTTCTTTCAAACCTTCTTAGTGTTTCTTGTTCCTTTTATATCAGTGTCTATGTCTCGGCTCCATAAGTAACAACCGGTCTGATAAGTGTCTTACATATTTCTATTTTTGTGTTATGACTAATGAGTTTGCTTCTCAATAGTCTGCTGTTGGTATAACGTCTCCTCCTGTTAAGACATTATAACACAGGGAACCAGTTTAATGGCCCTCTGTCAATTAAACCGGCTGCCATTGTTAGTACTAATTACTTACCAACAAATTGGGAACCTGTAAAGATCAGGAGTTTGACTAATGTTACGTAAATTTACTCACTCTCTTCTGTTTAGCAAAAACATCTCTTTATTACAGCTTCCAAAATAAAGATTCCAAAATAATACCTTTAATGATTCTTATGGTTATTAAATGAAAGATTCTGATAGATTCTGCATTTTATGCTCTTATTCTCTTTAAACTGTTACTATGATGAGCTCAAAACAATACAACTGTATATTACATAGAATACCACGGATCCGGGTTCTAATTCTTTTTATTTTTTAAAAGTACTTTGACATTATGCAAACTATTTGAAGAATAGTTTGATTCACTTTTGAATTAATTATATCTGTATCCATCTTCAGATTACTCTTATCTCGTTACAGAAAGTATACATATTATTAAGTTATGGTTTACATGATTTGTATGAGTCTTTACAAAATAAACTGTTTTTTACTCTGGGTTCTTAGAAAACAATATAACCACGGAAGTTATGCTTCCATGTCACCTGGGTATGATGTTGGTCCACGGCTGGTCCTCTTCATGGTCCTCTTCCGTAGGTTTTCCTGGGTGATCTTAGTTGTAGTTTGTGTTCCTCCATTTCAGTGGTTGACTCTAAGTAGTTAGCGCAGTCATGAGGCTCGGATTCTGGCTACCTGGAGCTCATAGTGTTGTAGTTGATGATTCACTCCGGTCGGTCGTGTTCACTTTTACATTTTGGTTTAAAATGCACTGATGTTACCTTATGATATGGTATGGAACATACCTTAACGATTAAACCATTTCATAAAGAGATGTGTCGGCTATGCCTTTATTTCTTATTTTATTTACATTTAAACTACGTAACTTTTGTTTTTACATTTCACTTCTTTTAACTACATGTGGGGGTTGTGTAACCACGAAACACTTATTCACGGATACCTAGTTTTGCAATATAGAAGTATTCGTCTTCACAACACATGACAAGGCTGTTGGTTTGGCCGTGATTCAGAGGAGACTGTCGGTAAGGTTTTGTGGTCGAGTAGGGAGATTGGCGCAGTTCCGCCGCGAGAAGAAATAGTTCGTACTTTTATTATTATTGTTTACCTCTACTTAGCTACTATTAATCCTACTATAGCTTCTTTATTTAGTCAATATTTTATTTATTATTATCACGTCCTTTTTTATATAATTAGGATGGTTATTTTAATTAGCTCAACAACATTATGATTTGCTTGTCCGTACTCGCGGTTGACAAGAAGGTACAGGAATTTTGTACAAAGGGGAGGGTGGATTATTTTCTCACTTGTCATTTCAAACAAAAATATTTTTTTTTGTGTGTTTTGTGCTATTTAAATTGGCTTTAAATCGTCACATTGGCATAATGTGCCCTATTTCCTATTTATTTTCCTATTGTCGTGTTTATGGACCCTTCATTATCTATCTTGTTAACCCAGGTATCAGAACTTATTTACTGCATCAAATTAATTATCCTTTATGTATAAATTTCTTCTCCTTTCTAATGCACAAATGAGCATGTATTTTAGTTCAGCTGATAATATTTACATTGAGTCCCCTTACAGCGGATTATTGATTCAACCTCTTTGTATACCTCAACTAGCCGTTGTCTTGATCTGGCTATTATCACAACACCGTCAGCGTGAGCATATATTTGGCTTGTCTTATTTAGTGTTGTTCCTCGCTTATCTATATAGGTGCAGCGTGTTAGTACTGGTGAAAACAGTAAACCTACCATCAGCAGTGAGCCTACTGTCCGCTTAGGTAAGCTGATTATATGAAGCCACGTGCGCCGAAAGCCAGTGTAAATTGTATGTTGGCTGTATGACAACGGAACGTGATACTCATGTGTATTATATACGTTAAACGTGGGGATGCAACTGATACTTTAATGGGTAGTGAACTATAGGTAACACATTCCGCAACATTACTGAAGGTTATATAATAAGAGAGTGAATTAACAAAAGAGTGAATTCTAGTGGAGGTTGTTTGGTGATCGTGTCTTCGAATTTTGTAAACGTAAACGACCCAAGCCTTGCTAATTGAACTTTAAACGGATTGTGCATTGTCAGTAACCAAGTGATTTTAATGGTTCGTTTTTTGTTAACTCGAAATTAATACATTTAATGATTGATATACTTTATTTTGAATAGAGGTGATGGATCGTCTCGTTTTCGAAAAAAAGCGATTAAGTGCGATAAACATAAAAAAATGTTATCATCATCTTCACGGACTAAACGAAGGATGGTTTGTTCCGGTCTCAAATAGGCAAAGTTTAGAGCTGGTCACTCCAGCGCTTCCCCGGACGTCCCACACTTCTCCGACCCCTCGGCTTATAGTTCCAGAGTTGTTTGGGATGCGGCAGTCATCCATTCAGCAAAGAGGTTCCCACCAATTCAGCCGATACTAGGCGATCCTGTCGAGTATAATCAAAATATTCAGTTCCTGCCGTATATTTATATTTATTCAGTTCCTGATCATGGAGAGTATACCCTGCCACGTGCCTGTGAAATCTCATTTCAGCCGTTTGGATGCGACTGGCCTGGCCTTTTAGTTAAAGTCTAATTCTCAGACACATAAAGAAGTGTGGGAAGAGCCACCTTGTAGAATTTTAGGCGTATTCCTTTACTTGCTGACTTAAGGGTTCGCCTAATGGTCCAACACATAAGGTGGAACTTATGCAACTTATTCACAACCTCGTTGGATGCATTATAAGACACACTGTAAAAAACATAAAAATGTGTTTTATAAAACTTGTGATAAATTTTTTAAAAGTCTGGGATATCGTCTTTGATACAGTTCAAGGTCAATATTCATGTTAAATTGTTATACTCGTGCCCAAAGAAATATTTGTTTCAAGGAAGTATGTATCTTATAAAATGCAGCGTGTATTTTTTACCGTTTCTCTGTCACAACAAGCTTAGCGTAATGCAGTCTTACACATATCACTTTATTGCTTGACCTCATGTAAGTTATCATGAGTTGAAATAATGGACGACATAGTTTATCGTACAACGAATAGGTCTCGCTACATAAACTGCGAATTTGTAATTTGAAAATAGGCGAGACATGTGTGGCTCACTTCAACGTGTTGGGCCGTAGTTCATCGATCTGGAGTATACTTTTCACTGTAGTTTAAAAAAAAAATTAAAAATTTTATAATTATTTACACCTTCAAGTATTTTTGACCTGAAACTGTATTTTTGTATTTTATATAAACTGTAATTTTTATTTTTGGAAACAAAAATATTTTTGTGGAAACTTAAGAATTTCCACAACCAAAACGAAGTGCTGAGAAGCAATCCTGTAAGAGCTAAAATAATGATTAACAACCAACTAATTGAACAAGCCTCTCACTTTAGCTACCTAGGGTTTGATATATCATAAGAGAACAATAGAGACATAGACAATAAACTACATAAGCTTCAAATGATGTGCGGCACCATAAGAAGAACATTAAAAAACAAGACACGGAAAGGCACTCAGCTCAAGTTTTACAAGGTAATGGCTGTCCCTATGGTTCTTTATGGAAGTGAGTCATGGATAATGAGAAATGGAGATAAAAGCCGCATACAGGCAGCGGAGTTGAAATTTCTACGATCGGTGAAAAGTTATTCTAAACAAGGTTTAGAAATGTAGAGATTAGAGAAGAGGTGGCAATATACAACTTAAATGAGAAAATAGAGTTGGATAGAAGAAATTGGAAGGACCACCTGGAGCATATGGATGATCGAAGACAACCAAAAGGAGCAAGTAGATACAAACCAGCTGGAAGAAGAAGCGTAGGGAGTCCAAATAAAAAAATGGGAATATATCCTGTGAAGCCGGAACAGGACACCAAGGCCTAATCCTTTTTGGGGAAGAAGAAGAAGTATTTTTTGACAACTCAGTAAGGACAATGCGGTGTTCAAAAGAAAAGATGAAATTGATTTTTACAATTAATAAACAGCTTTCCGGTTTTTTTTTTTTTTGAGAAACTGCAAAATCATTATTTCGTTAAAATAAGTTTGATAAATTTAACTTAAGGCATGAGAACGACGTATTTTGTTTACTGTGAATCTGATGAACCGAAAGGCGTGGGAACAGAAAGTTTACGATGTTTTTATAAGCCGATTTTAAACTAAATAATATTAACTTATTTCTTTGTTTTAAGTTGAAAATTATACTAAAAAGGTATTGTGATGATAACATGTTTATCGTTTAAATGTCAAAGGTGCAGAGACTCGGATATGGGTTGTAAGTAAATGACCAAGACAACGGGGTCACATTCTCTGCTCTTCTTTAATTAAAAACTAAAAGCTGAAGGAAGATTAAATTCTCTATCGATTATGTTGATGATAGAGTGTCTGTGTTTTAGATTCAAAATGTAACGTGTCTTTCTGATTTCAGTACTCTACATGTACGTGAATTCTACCTGAACCTAATCTACTTTATATAAATAAATAAAGGCCTATATATATATATATATATATATATATATATATATTGCAACAGAACACAGGATGATAAGATATGCTGTTTATATCAGAGTACATGAATGACAAGCATTTTCTTGTTTAAATTTGTTTTGTGTAATATTTTGTTTTTTAGTCATAAGTTTTGTATTTAAAAAATGATAAGCATATATGTTACACCAAACTCTTCATAAAAAATTGTACTATATTGTCATGTATTTTTTGTACGAAATGGTGCGCGTGTGCGGGTGTGATAATCTGCGATCGATATAGCGGCAGTGGTAGTTAACCGATTTACATGAAAATTTGACAAGGAATTATTTAAATAAATAGCTTCGATTTGTGTATACTCTGAGGTTTGTAATTATTTTAGAAATATGATTTTTTAAGTAAAGCAAAACTCAAGTGTAACTCTTATCAATGATAGGGTAATAATAATTGTAGATAATTTCCATGCAGGACTATGCAAAATTATACAAAGTTTTTCATGAATTTTGTGTATCTGGTTGTTCCATCAATCATGTGACTTGGGCTTGGCCTATCAAATTACACCAAATTCAGTGAGATTCATACGTTGCAGAGCTAGGTTGAACACAGTCTGTCTGTCGACGTTGCTAGGGGAAGTTGTGCCCCGGGTAAGAGAGTTATTCTCTTACAAACGTAAAAAGATCTTATATAAAATAAACCATAAACCTTAAAATTCTTAACGACGTTTTGCGGTAAGAACCAAGAAGGAATAGAGGAATATTTTATATAAAGTAAACTATAAACCTTGTAATTCTTAACGAAGTTTTGCGGTAAGAACCAAGAGGATAAATAATTAAGTAAAATTTAAAATAAAATTCAGTGCTGTGTCGTGTAAGTTAAGATATCCGCATAGGGAACTTAAAGACACTACAAGATATAGTGGAAGCAGTTAAACATAACTCTGAAATATCGCCGCTGGAGCTTCTTGGTGTACAAGGACGACGAGACGCCAGGACACCAGGAAGGAGTGAAGCTGTAGAAGAGGACGACGAGACGGGACCGACGAGACGAGAGGAGGACGTTGCAGCAAACAAGTAAAATCGATTCATATTAATCGAACAATACAAACAATTTAATATACTATCAATACATGACAATTTAAAAAACATTATACATCTTTATAAACAATATTTGTATGTAATAAATAATATTTCATCTCCTCCATAATAGACTTTTATCGATTTCTACACACTCACAATATCCTTATTAGAATAATAAAGTTTGATCTGTTGCAATATATATATATATAGGCCTATATATTCACACACTTTTTACTACAGTCCGTTTCTTGAAGTATATATTATATTTAATTTTTATAATGAATTTACCTCAAGATATTTCTTTCCTTATTAGGAACATGTTTCGGGTACCATTTTGTATCCATCCTCAGCCTTCCGGATTTTGTGTCTGGTGAAGTACATGTGTGTTGGTTGTTGTTATTGTGGCTTCCTGTTGGCTTCTGGTACTTTAAATTGGTTTTATTGTGTGTGATTGTGATGTATGTGTTAGTATTTTGTGTATTTTCTATGTTGAGTGCTTTGAAAATTGTCATGTTTTGTATTTTGTGATGGCAAAAAAAATCGTGTTCGAGATTATTGCAGATTCTGATTGTACTACACTCAAAACATGAAAAAAGTCATTTTTCGAAAAGTGTGTGTGTGTGTCTGTCTGAGTGTGTAGATTTTTTTTATGGCAAACGATAACAGTCGCAAATTCAAACAGAATCAAATAATTTTTTGCATACAGTCCTTATTTGTAGAGTAATCAAGACCTATATTGTTTTTGGTGAAGATCGGTTAAGGGAAAGGGGTAGTTTACCTGCAACGGTTTTTTTTAATCAAGGGTAATTTTTTCTATGGCAAACGATAACAGCCGCAAATTCAAACAGAATCAAATAATGTTTTGCACACAGCCCTGAATTGTAGAGACCTCAAGTCCTATTGTTTTTGGTGAAGATCGGGTAAGGGAAAGGGGTAGTTTACCTGCAACGTTTTATGTTTTAACAAGGGTATTTTCTATGGCAAACGATAAGAGCCGCAAATTCAAACAGAATCAAATAATTTTTTGCATACAGGCCTGATTTGTAGAGTACTCAAGACCTGTTGGTTTTGGTGAAGATCGGGTAAGGGAAAGGGGTAGTTTACCTGCAACGTTTTATGTTTTAACAAGGGTATTTTCTATGGTAAACGATAAATTCAAACAGAATCAACTACTTTTTTGCATACCTTTTTAAATTATACAGAACTCAAGGTATGTTGATTTTGTTGAAGATCGGTTAAGGGAAAGGGGTAGTTTACCTGCAACATTTTATGTTTTCACAAGGGTAATTTTTTTTTTTTGAAACGATAACTGCCGTAAATTCAAAGAGAATCAAATAATTTTTTGCATACGGTCCTAAATTTTAAAGAAGTGAAGGCCTTTTATGTTTTAACAAGAGTAATTGTTCCTATGACGAACGATAACTTCCGTACATTCAAACAGAATCAAATAATGTTTTGCATGCATGCCTGAATTGTAGAGAGCGCAAGGCTTGTTGATTTTGGTGAAGATAGGTTAAGGGAAAGAGGTAGTTTACCTGCAACATTTTATGTTGTAACAAGAGAAATGTTTTCATGACGAACGATAACTGACGCACATTCAAACAGAATCAAATATTTTTTTGCACGCATCCCTGAATTGTAGAAGACTGAAGGTCTATTAATTTTGGTGAAGATCGGTTAAGAGGAAGGGGTAGTTTACCTGCAACATTTTATGTTTTAACAAGAGTAAAGTACTTAATTTTGATAAACAAAGTATCCTGATAAGAAGCTCATAATAATCCACTGTAGAAACGTAGATGAAATATCTATAAATGAAGAGGCTAGTTGAACGGGGTGGGGGTAATTTTCTATTAATGAAAATTATAGTTGAAGAGGGAGGGGAGCATTTTTTATGTGTGTACTACGTTATCGGCAACAAAGAAGTAGTTTTTTGTTAAAATTCCTTCCCGGGCTGTTTAGCCGTAGTCCAATTTTTTCTGCAAAACCAGACGTTTCGGCAGTGCCGTCGACTGCCATCATCAGTGAAAATCGAGTGCGATAACGTGTGGTGGTATACGTTAGTGACTACAGTACTGTTGTTAAGTTTGAAGCAATAAGTGGAAAGAAGTAGTTTCTATGGAAACATTTCATTTCGTAAATGATTTTAAATATAAATCTTAGAACATGGAAGTCATGTATGGTTCTCCATACCGATATTTTTGTATCCTATAACGTGGGGCCACTTAATGAATCGCATTATTTTAAGAGCGGTTGTTGTCCTTCTGTTGCTAAGCGAGTATTTTTAGGAATATTTTGATGCAAATTTTGTACATGTTCACATCATGCATCAAAATTTTACGAATAGTTTGGTGATTTAAATTATGTTCATAACTAATCATTTTCACTGGTGAACGAAGACCGTACTTGAGGTCTCTCATCTTTGACACATTTTCTTCTATCCGTTTTGTGCTTGGTCTAGAAAGGTCTAGATTTCACCTGTACGGTTTCACGGCCGTCCGAAAATGTTTTGTGCCAACTAAAAATATTAGACCAAGACATGGATTCGTATGCTTATGATATGCTTGTTTTAACCTGCTTAAAGGTTCTGTTGTAATTTAACGCATTTTTATACAAATATGATTGCATGACGCTGCTTATTATTGAGTTCCATACAAAACACACACTTATAATAACAATGGCGCAATCAAATCTGGTGCGATTAAACAGTTGAAAACAAAACGTTACAGCTATCAGGTGTTGCATAGTCGGTCTCCTACTTGTACACTTCGTGTGGAAAAAACGATTTCATTAAGAGAAACATTTAGAGAAACGTTGTATATTATTGCACACTTTTTATTGTGGATTCCACTGCTCTGCTGTAATATTTGACACGTTACAACTTTATAGTAATTCAAAAGGGTTTTTCACTTTTAAGTCTTTGAACGTTGTCTGCCTTTCAAGGACGTTGTTGGACGATTTCAACGTTTTTAGAATAATATAGCCTTCCGTTCATGTTTCCTTGCCACCAGCTTACAGAAGGAGTGCAATATTATTATGAAAATTATAATATATAATAACTGCAAAAACATTCAAGAGTTACAGTAGAGAAGAATATAAAACACACACACACACACACACACACACGCACGCACGCACGCACGCACACACACACACACACACACACACACACACACACACACACACACACACACACACACACACACACACACACACACACACACACACACACACACACACACACACACACACACACACACACACATTCATGAAACTTACGTATTCATGATGGAAATGTGTATGCAAACAGAAAACTAACATACGTTCTCTTTTGTGTTTACTACACAGACAATGTTTATATGATAAACAAGTTTTTTCCTTCTTTATAATTTATATTTATATTTTATATTTTTTCCTGTTTGTATCGGCCATCTGAGGACCACGTGCGAATTTCAATTCCTTATTAGTAGAGGGAAAATGCCGGTTCAAACGCACAAAGGAATGCCGCCTTCTTAAAAAACACTAAAAAAACACTAAAAAACATGATCTCAGAGATGACGCCGCCACCGCTGGACCCGCAGCATCCCGATGGACCACAGCACCGCGAATTTCCGCGAATAAATTTTTTTATTTTTTTTTTAATTTTTTTTTTTTTTAATTTTTTTAATTAAATTGATTTGGTGGGATGAGGTTCAATGGACCACCAGCATCCGTGAATTTTATTTTTTTAAGAAAGCTGATTTGCATATCAGTGGGTGGTGTTGGGTGGGAGGTTGTTTTTTTATTTCATATCAGTGGGTGGGGGGTGGTTCCAACTCGAAGCATTATAGTGTATACTAAAATATATGATCAGGTGTACCAACCTTTGCATGAGTTCAAATTTGTTGTGTGTTATAATGTATATTAAATCTATATGATCAGGTGTACCAACCTCTGTAGTATTATTATAGTGTATAGATATTTTATATGAGCAGGGTTGTCAACATTTTCTGCGGTGGGGGGAGGGAAATTCAAATATGTGTTATATAGTGTATATATTAAAATATATGATCAGGGTTACCAATCTTAAATTATTGTGTGCGTGTATAGAGCAGATCTGCCAACATTTCTTTCTCTTCTGTGGTGGGAAATTCAAACTATATATGATCATAATTGTTACTCTCTCTCTCTCTCACACGGTGTGTATGTCTCTCTCTCTCTCTCTCTCTCTCTCGTTGTCAAACGTTATGCTCACCGGCATTATAGTGTATATTAAAATATATGATTAGGTGTACCAACCTTTACATGAGTTCAAATTTGTCGCGTGTTATAATGTATATTAAATCTATATGATCAGATGTACCAACCTCTGTATTATTCGTCCCCTCTCTCTCTCTCCCTCTCTCTCTCTCTCACACGTTGTGTATGTCTCTCTCGTTGTCAAACGTTATGCTCAAACTGTGGTCAGTACCGAGCGCATGTATATGAAATTAGAAAGTTTATATTTATTCGACAAATATTAACGTCCTCTCTCTCTCTCTCTCTCTCTCACACTCTCACTTGTTTCAACTGTGTCAACAAATAGTAACGTCCTCTCTCTCTCTCTCTCTCTCTCTCTCTCTCTCTCTCTCTCTCTCTCTCTCTCTCTCTCACTCTCACACGTTTCAACTATGCAAGGTTTCATACCCTTTCTCCTGTCTCCCTCTCGTACATTGAGTAGTCGGTGTGATGAATAAATAATTTTAGCCCTCTCTCGTTGTCAAAACGTCGTCTTCATTTTCAATGTATTAAATAATTAATTAATAGTTTTATAATGCAGTCAGTGTGATTGATCCTTGTTAGAAATATATATATTTGGCGTCAATGAACTACTTACCTGTTATGTTGTTACAGACAATACTTCTGTTTTAAGGTTGCAGTTTACACACACATAGGTTCAGTAGTGTATAGCGAAATAAATTAAAATTATACACACACATGAAAACGGCGGCTGAAATTCATACAAATCTTCTGATGTAACAGTTCACAAAAAATAAATTAATTGTACACATGTTCAGAGGTGTAGAGTGAAATAAAATAAAGTCATAATTTGTTTAAATGATTAAATATATTTTAACATTCACAATATAAAATTCACAATTAAATAAATACATTAGAAATTGATATTTTTCGAAAGTTTATATATATATAATTGTGTGTCGTACTTGTAGAAGAAGCAACCTGCAACATAACAATACAACAACAACATTAAAATCATGTTAAATATCACACACACACAGATGCACACGCAACGCGCGCACATACAGACGCATACGCAACGTAATCACACACACACACACACACACACACACACACACACACACACACACACACACACACACACACACACACACACACACACACACACACACACACACACACACACACACACACACACACACACACACACACACACACACACACACACACACACACACACACATACGCATACGCAACGTAACCAAACACGCAACGCGCCCACACACAGACGCAAACGCAACGTACACACGTTTGGGTTACACCACACGTGCACGCACACACACACAGACGTACACGCACACATACGCAACGCACCCACACACAGACGCAAACACAACGTAATCATACACATACATACAACATGTACATGTAGGACCAATAAACAGATAACAGATTTAAATATGCTATAGTCATTGTAAGACGTTACAATCATTGAAGTGTTTAATAAGTAAATTGTATGTATGTATATATCACTGAATAATAATAATAATATAATCGTTCTAGTGTTATCGTTTGCTGCAACAGGTAAAGCAGTTACAAATAATTACATATAGGTTCAGAGGCGTATAGTGAAATAAATTAAAAATCCATTCATCAAAACTTTGTAAATTAGAATCTGCACTACATTCAAACATACGCACACACACACACAATGATAAAAAATTGTTTATTAAAAGTAGTTTGTTACCTTAACGAGGTACGATTTCCATATGTACTGTTTGATTCCTCATGCCTCGAAACACGAGATGTAGGTCGCTGGGGCTTATATGACGGAGCTCTTCATCTGTAAAGACGCAAGCATACCTCTTAGGTAGATATACACGATAGCGTAGCTCACCATCTTCCAACGTTACAAGCACAGACTTCCCATATCTTGTGTCCACATGCACCATGTTAACAATCGGATACTGCTTGTTCAATGTTAATTCTGCACACCGTTTGTACTCAATAGCAGAAACTGCATTGAATTTTGTGATAAACGACATTATTTATGAGAAGTGAAGACGTCTGTATCAAGCTAGGTGCAACTAAACAATGACTACGAAGAAGACTAGTGAAAGTAATGGTGGTGATGTGGTCATCAGGAAAGTTCACGTTCATCGCCCGAAGCTTTGCATGTACATACACACAGGCAGAATTAGCGCTGTTACAAAATATATATATATTAGGAAAGTCAAGCCCACAGACTACTAGAAATAGTTATCGTTTGAAAAAAAAAGAAACCACACATTACGAACTAATATCGTTACAATAATAATAATACATAAACTTACGTTTACGGTCGTCCAAACTGAAGTATGGAGTGACAATAACTATACAAATAATTACATATAGGTTCAGAGGTGTATAATGTAAAACAAAATACAGATTATATGATAAGTAAATTGTGTGTATATATCACTGAATAATAATATAATCGTTTTAGTGTTAACGTTTGCTGCAACAGGTAACGCAGTTTACAAATAATTACATATAGATTCAGAGGTGTATAGTGAAATAAATTAAAAATAGAAATTAATTCCTCATAAGTTAATGTCCTTTCAAATAGTATTCTCTGCACTACAGTCAAACATACGCACACACAGTGATAAAAATTGTGTATTAAAAGTAGTTTGTTACCTTAACAAGTACTGTTATCCTACGCTGTTGGGGGGGGGGTCCTCATGCCACGAAACACGAGATGTAGGTCGCTGGGGTTTTATAAATTGTTTATTAAGTCTTTTAGAAATGGTCTTATACTTGAGCTTGGCCTGTTGACTATTGCTTTTAATTTTGTAATTTCTACAGGCGTTAACCGTTTCGGAGAAAAAAACCATTTATGGAGAAGATCCTCCTCCTCTTGTTTTGATGTGGTATTTATTCTATGATCCATCCTTCTTGTTCCTATAATAATAATAACAGTACCTGCTTCATTATCATATACATTATGTGCTATATATAAATATATACATAAGGCTTTCAACACACACACACACATACCATAAATCCAGAACAGGAAAGGTATTATAACAAACATTACGAAAACAAGTACGTACATAGATCAACGTTTAAACAAACAGATTATTACCTGAATAAATTTTTTTTAAAAACAGGACAGCGTATTATCTATATAACGTTCTGTTTCAGATAAGAATAGTTTGAATATAAAATGAAAGGGTACGTTGTATTTTGTTATGAGAAAATGCATTTCTAAATTTCGTTACATTTGTCAAAAGAGCTTATTGATCAGACGTATGAGTAATTATATTAATCCTTATGTAGCAAATACGCACGGATTCGTAAAATACAGCACTCAGGTGTAGGGCAATTAATCCTTTTTGTATTGAACGTATTTAAGTAGGCCTACTCGTGATATCAGTAAATTCTACCTAAACGTCATCTCAACGGAATCATTAAGTTTTTCAAAAGATCTTATTGATCAGACGTATGAGTATAAAATTGGAAATCTACAAACACATCAAAAATATCTGTCAAACCCCTATCGAACAAAAACCCCCGTTCTTATCGAGAGACAACAGTAACTGACCTAAGCACATGTGCTTCATTAGGCAACAGACCAAAAAAATCAAATAGACGACTATAAGCTCAATTTAAATAAAATCTGAATATTCAATAAAATTTTTTTTTTTTTTTTTTTTTACTTAGTAACATATGCAAATCTTTTACTTACCTCTTAAATGTTGTTATACACACAATAGCCGATTGAACGATGAGTGTCTCATACAAATGAGAAATAGTGACATGTCGTCTTGTGTGTGTGTGTATGTATATATATATATATATATCATACGGTGGTAGCGTACACGTTTGAAAGTTGATACACATTAAATTCTCTCTCTCTCTCACACACATTACAGAGATTGATATTAATTGCATGTATGTTCAGAGGTTGGGTGTCTAAATCGATGCATTTTACTTTCACTTTCTAATTTGACACATGGCTTACTTCCATACATAAATATCTATCGTCCATATCCGTCTACGAGTGTTGCTAAACGAAATTGAAAATGTTGTAATACATAACGTCCTGTGTAATAGTATGGTATGTTTTTTAGGACAGCCAAAAGCATGAAAGTATTATTTAAATCTGTATGGAAGTCATATATAAATATCGGGTCAGCGCTTGAATTATTTGCGCATGCGCATAACAGCTTTTTAGTACAGTTGCACACACACACACACACACACACACACACACACACACACACACACACACACACACATCGACACTCACTTGCAACAACGTCTTACTTATCACACGTTCATGCGCTACAAATTGATATTATAAAACGTTTAAGATACACTATAATAACATAATACCAGCGTTATAACCGTACCTTTTGTTTTTCAGTATTCATTAATTCTCAGTAAATAAATAACACTCGTCAGGGTAATATGTCAGTTTATTACAAACCGCAAAGATGTCGGCTACTCATGATTTTAGTATTGAAAGTGAAAGAATAAAATCGTTCAAGTATTGGGAAGTGACGTTTATCAGCCCCGACGAGTTAGCGTTTGCGGGGTTCTACTTCTACCCTAGAAATTTCGATGTTTGTGGACATAGTATGTCATTCGTAGACGATAGAGTGGAAAGAAGGTGACAAACCTATGAAGGAACATTAAAAAGTTTCATCCGTCTGTGTGTGTTCGCGTGTGCGTGTTTGGTTACGTTGTGTACGTGTGCGCTCGTTGCGTGTATACGTGTGTGCGTGTTTGGTTACGTTGCGTATGTATGTGTGTGCGTGCACGTCAGATGTGTGATTACGTGTGCGTCTGTGTGTGTTCGTGTGTGCGTGCGTCGGATCATGACCGAGGTATGCCCTTTATTGCATGAGAATATACAAGTAGAGCAGAGCAGACACGTTTACGCAATATCAAGTGCACACACATACACAAATGCCAATAAACTACATGTAACTATGTTACGTCTAACATGAAAATGCAAATTATATTTCCATTACCAAAATCTGACATGTTATACTTCATTATCCTACGTAACATTACAATGTTCTGTCTTTATTGTGTACTGTGACTTAAGCGTGCACTCACACACACACACACACCAGGAAGCCACAATAATAATAATAGTCAACCAACAACACATATGTACTTCACCAGACAAAAAAACCGGAAGGTTGAGGATGGGTACAAGATAGTACCCGAAACATGTTCCAAAAAAGGAAAAAAAAAAAATAACATCTTGAGGTAAATTTAATTATTAATATTAAATGTAATATATATATATATATATATATATATACAGCATTAACAGAATATTATGAGTATACGCGACAGGATTGCCTAGTATCGTCTGAATTGGTGGGAACATCTTTGCCGAATGGATGACTGCCGCATTCCCAAATAATTATGGAACTACAAGTAGAACCCCGCAAACGCTAACTCGTCGGGGCTGATAAACGTCACTTCCCAATACTTGCCCAGCTGATTATGATTACTTCCATTACCGTTTCTTCCGTCAACTCACTGACTACTACACAGAGGTTTTAGCAGAAAGGGACGTTGTTACCTCGATAGGATACTCTGGTTGCCCACTTTACAAATTTAATGTGACTGTAGAGTTAAAAAAGTCGTAACAGCTCGAAGTGTCGAGGTAACGGCGGGAATAGCCAAGCTGACAAGTCCACGTCCATATGTTCACCTGTACATTCTCTCTTCCTTCAGGTATAAAATTAACGAATCATCTTCATTCATCTTAATTGTTATTTAAATAAGCAGTCTCTGTAATTCCAACTTTGTCGTGCTTACTTGCTGAACTGCTACCTGTCATGCTTCGGACGAGGCCTTTCAGTGTCTCAATCATTATCAAGTCCAAAACCACGACTAGCTAACCTTCAGCAGGAACGTGGGGAGGAGCAGACTGAACAAGGTAAAAAGTTCAATACCAATTGTCACAGTTAAGAAATTATTTTTGTAATTATGTAGCGTGCAAACTTGCTGATGCGAATTAACGTTTGAGTCATACATACTATGTCTATTGGTGCGTGTATGAAAAGTCTCACTCTTAACATCGTTTAGAAATTGTGTTGTAGATGAAACTTTTTAATGTTCCTTCATAGGTTTGTCACCTTCTTTCCACTCTATCGTCTACGAATGACATACTATGTCCACAAACATCGAAATTTCTAGGGTAGAAGTAGAACCCCGCAAACGCTAACTCGTCGGGGCTGATAAACGTCACTTCCCAATAATTGAACGATTTTATTCTTTCACTTTCAATACTAAAATCATGAGTAGCCGACATCTTTGCGGTTTGTAATAAACTGACATATTACCCTGACGAGTGTTATTTATTTACTGAGAATTAATGAATACTGAAAAACAAAAGGTACGGTTATAACGCTGGTATTATGTTATTATAGTGTATCTTAAACGTTTTATAATATCAATTTGTAGCGCATGAACGTGTGATAAGTAAGACGTTGTTGCAAGTGAGTGTCGATGTGTGTGTGTGTGTGTGTGTGTGTGTGTGCAACTGTACTAAAAAGCTGTTATGCGCATGCGCAAATAATTCAAGCGCTGACCCGATATTTATATATGACTTCCATACAGATTTAAATAATACTTTCATGCTTTTGGCTGTCCTAAAAAACATACCATACTATTACACAGGACGTTATGTATTACAACATTTTCAATTTCGTTTAGCAACACTCGTAGACGGATATGGACGATAGATATTTATGTATGGAAGTAAGCCATGTGTCAAATTAGAAAGTGAAAGTAAAATGCATCGATTTAGACACCCAACCTCTGAACATACATGCAATTAATATCAATCTCTGTAATGTGTGTGAGAGAGAGAGAGAATTTAATGTGTATCAACTTTCAAACGTGTACGCTACCACCGTATGATATATATATATATATATACATACACACACACACAAGACGACATGTCACTATTTCTCATTTGTATGAGACACTCATCGTTCAATCGGCTATTGTGTGTATAACAACATTTAAGAGGTAAGTAAAAGATTTGCATATGTTACTAAGTAAAAAAAAAAAAAAAAAAAAAATTTTATTGAATATTCAGATTTTATTTAAATTGAGCTTATAGTCGTCTATTTGATTTTTTTGGTCTGTTGCCTAATGAAGCACATGTGCTTAGGTCAGTTACTGTTGTCTCTCGATAAGAACGGGGGTTTTTGTTTGATAGGGGTTTGACAGATATTTTTGATGTGTTTGTAGATTTCCAATTTTATACTCATACGTCTGATCAATAAGATCTTTTGAAAAACTTAATGATTCCGTTGAGATGACGTTTAGATAGAATTTACTGATATCACGAGTAGGACTACTTAAATACGTTCAATACAAAAAGGATTAATTGCCCTACACCTGAGTGCTGTATTTTACGAATCCGTGCGTATTTGCTACATAAGGATTAATATAATTACTCATACGTCTGATCAATAAGCTCTTTTGACAAATGTAACGAAATTTAGAAATGCATTTTCTCATAACAAAATACAACGTACCCTTTCATTTTATATTCAAACTATTCTTATCTGAAACAGAACGTTATATAGATAATACGCTGTCCTGTTTTAAAAAAAAATTTATTCAGGTAATAATCTGTTTGTTTAAACGTTGATCTATGTACGTACTTGTTTTCGTAATGTTTGTTATAATACCTTTCCTGTTCTGGATTTATGGTATGTGTGTGTGTGTGTGTTGAAAGCCTTATGTATATATTTATATATAGCACATAATGTATATGATAATGAAGCAGGTACTGTTATTATTATTATAGGAACAAGAAGGATGGATCATAGAATAAATACCACATCAAAACAAGAGGAGGAGGATCTTCTCCATAAATGGTTTTTTTCTCCGAAACGGTTAACGCCTGTAGAAATTACAAAATTAAAAGCAATAGTCAACAGGCCAAGCTCAAGTATAAGACCATTTCTAAAAGACTTAATAAACAATTTATAAAACCCCAGCGACCTACATCTCGTGTTTCGTGGCATGAGGACCCCCCCCCCCCCAACAGCGTAGGATAACAGTACTTGTTAAGGTAACAAACTACTTTTAATACACAATTTTTATCACTGTGTGTGCGTATGTTTGACTGTAGTGCAGAGAATACTATTTGAAAGGACATTAACTTATGAGGAATTAATTTCTATTTTTAATTTATTTCACTATACACCTCTGAATCTATATGTAATTATTTGTAAACTGCGTTACCTGTTGCAGCAAACGTTAACACTAGAACGATTATATTATTATTCAGTGATATATACACACAATTTACTTATCATATAATCTGTATTTTGTTTTACATTATACACCTCTGAACCTATATGTAATTATTTGTATAGTTATTGTCACTCCATACTTCAGTTTGGACGACCGTAAACGTAAGTTTATGTATTATTATTATTGTAACGATATTAGTTCGTAATGTGTGGTTTCTTTTTTTTTCAAACGATAACTATTTCTAGTAATCTGTGGGCTTGACTTTCCTAATATATATATATATTTTGTAACAGCGCTAATTCTGCCTGTGTGTATGTACATGCAAAGCTTCGGGCGATGAACGTGAACTTTCCTGATGACCACATCACCACCATTACTTTCACTAGTCTTCTTTGTAGTCATTGTTTAGTTGCACCTAGCTTGATACAGACGTCTTCACTTCTCATAAATAATGTCGTTTATCACAAAATTCAATGCAGTTTCTGCTATTGAGTACAAACGGTGTGCAGAATTAACATTGAACAAGCAGTATCCGATTGTTAACATGGTGCATGTGGACACAAGATATGGGAAGTCTGTGCTTGTAACGTTGGAAGATGGTGAGCTACGCTATCGTGTATATCTACCTAAGAGGTATGCTTGCGTCTTTACAGATGAAGAGCTCCGTCATATAAGCCCCAGCGACCTACATCTCGTGTTTCGAGGCATGAGGAATCAAACAGTACATATGGAAATCGTACCTCGTTAAGGTAACAAACTACTTTTAATAAACAATTTTTTATCATTGTGTGTGTGTGTGCGTATGTTTGAATGTAGTGCAGATTCTAATTTACAAAGTTTTGATGAATGGATTTTTAATTTATTTCACTATACGCCTCTGAACCTATATGTAATTATTTGTAACTGCTTTACCTGTTGCAGCAAACGATAACACTAGAACGATTATATTATTATTATTATTCAGTGATATATACATACATACAATTTACTTATTAAACACTTCAATGATTGTAACGTCTTACATGACTATAGCATATTTAAATCTGTTATCTGTTTATTGGTCCTACATGTACATGTTGTATGTATGTGTATGATTACGTTGTGTTTGCGTCTGTGTGTGGGTGCGTTGCGTATGTGTGCGTGTACGTCTGTGTGTGTGTGCGTGCACGTGTGGTGTAACCCAAACGTGTGTACGTTGCGTTTGCGTCTGTGTGTGGGCGCGTTGCGTGTTTGGTTACGTTGCGTATGCGTATGTGTGTGTGTGTGTGATTACGTTGCGTATGCGTCTGTATGTGCGCGCGTTGCGTGTGCATCTGTGTGTGTGTGATATTTAACATGATTTTAATGTTGTTGTTGTATTGTTATGTTGCAGGTTGCTTCTTCTACAAGTACGACACACAATTATATATATATAAACTTTCGAAAAATATCAATTTCTAATGTATTTATTTAATTGTGAATTTTATATTGTGAATGTTAAAATATATTTAATCATTTAAACAAATTATGACTTTATTTTATTTCACTCTACACCTCTGAACATGTGTACAATTAATTTATTTTTTGTGAACTGTTACATCAGAAGATTTGTATGAATTTCAGCCGCCGTTTTCATGTGTGTGTATAATTTTAATTTATTTCGCTATACACTACTGAACCTATGTGTGTGTAAACTGCAACCTTAAAACAGAAGTATTGTCTGTAACAACATAACAGGTAAGTAGTTCATTGACGCCAAATATATATATTTCTAACAAGGATCAATCACACTGACTGCATTATAAAACTATTAATTAATTATTTAATACATTGAAAATGAAGACGACGTTTTGACAACGAGAGAGGGCTAAAATTATTTATTCATCACACCGACTACTCAATGTACGAGAGGGAGACAGGAGAAAGGGTATGAAACCTTGCATAGTTGAAACGTGTGAGAGTGAGAGAGAGAGAGAGAGAGAGAGAGAGAGAGAGAGAGAGAGAGAGGACGTTACTATTTGTTGACACAGTTGAAACAAGTGAGAGTGTGAGAGAGAGAGAGAGAGAGAGAGGACGTTAATATTTGTCGAATAAATATAAACTTTCTAATTTCATATACATGCGCTCGGTACTGACCACAGTTTGAGCATAACGTTTGACAACGAGAGAGACATACACAACGTGTGAGAGAGAGAGAGGGAGAGAGAGAGAGAGGACGAATAATACAGAGGTTGGTACATCTGATCATATAGATTTAATATACATTATAACACGCGACAAATTTGAACTCATGTAAAGGTTGGTACACCTAATCATATATTTTAATATACACTATAATGCCGGTGAGCATAACGTTTGACAACGAGAGAGAGACATACACACCGTGTGAGAGAGAGAGAGAGAGAGTAACAATTATGATCATATATAGTTTGAATTTCCCACCACAGAAGAGAAAGAAATGTTGGCAGATCTGCTCTATACACGCACACAATAATTTAAGATTGGTAACCCTGATCATATATTTTAATATATACACTATATAACACATATTTGAATTTCCCTCCCCCCGCCACAGAAAATGTTGACAACCCTGCTCATATAAAATATCTATACACTATAATAATACTACAGAGGTTGGTACACCTGATCATATAGATTTAATATACATTATAACACACAACAAATTTGAACTCATGCAAAGGTTGGTACACCTGATCATATATTTTAGTATACACTATAATGCTTCGAGTTGGAACCACCCCCCACCCACTGATATGAAATAAAAAAACAACCTCCCACCCAACACCACCCACTGATATGCAAATCAGCTTTCTTAAAAAAATAAAATTCACGGATGCTGGTGGTCCATTGAACCTCATCCCACCAAATCAATTTAATTAAAAAAATAAAAAAAATAAATTAAAAAAATAAAAAAATTTATTCGCGGAAATTCGCGGTGCTGTGGTCCATCGGGATGCTGCGGGTCCAGCGGTGGCGGCGTCATCTCTGAGATCATGTTTTTTAGTGTTTTTTTAGTGTTTTTTAAGAAGGCGGCATTCCTTTGTGCGTTTGAACCGGCATTTTCCCTCTACTCTTATTCCGTGTTCTTTTCTTTTTCTCCAATATTCTTTCATCTTTTCACTGTCTCTCCTTCCTGTCTTCAGTCCACTTTGAACCTCCGTTTTCCTCTCTCCTACCCGGGTCTCTTTCCATTTTAAACATTTTTGCCCTAAAACGTCTCTTTCAATTGCTTCTTCTGCGTTTATATTGTTACGGCATCACACAACAATCTACGTGTTTGTCGAACGTTCCAGAGAGATCTAGAATGTAAGCGTGTGGCGTACGTGCTGTAGACGCATTTTGCGAGAATCTTCTCGACTGTGCCGGGCTTCGCTCGGGCGCTCGGCCTGTGTCAAGGCCGTAGTTAATTACGTAGTTCACACGAGAGATAAGACGCAGTTTGGAAGCTTCTGGCGTGTGAGCGGGACTATAAATACATGGGGTTGCGGCCTTAGTTTTGAGTATCAGTTGCGATTTTGGATAGTGCGGTCCGAGAGTTATAGTAACGATATTACTGTGCGCGTTCAAGTGGTTATTAGTTAAGAGTGGTGTTTGATAATTGGATGGTATAATTGTAATACAATTGTCTTTAATATTAGTGGACATTTTGTTGCGTGTGAACAATTTTCATTTGATTTGTTGTAGAGTCTGTGTTGTTAATTACGAACTGTTTTACTGTAACAATTAAATGTGTGATTAGTGACTTAATTCGTGTTTTGTACTTATTTTGTTTCCACTGTACCTACGACGATCGAGTAGACCGTCGTAACAATATTATTTTTTTCTAAATCCTTTTTGACTTCTTTAATCCAACTTGATGTTGACTTCTTTCCCCACAGATATTTGAAGATCTGTTTTGTTAACCTATTGTCGTCCATTCTATATAAATGTCCAAAAAATACTAGTCTTCCTTTTCTCACTGTTTCTGTTATATTTGCTGTACTTTGATATATTCCATCATTACTTTTTATTTTCCAACCTCCTGAAGTTTTTCGTGGGCCTAATATTTTCCTAATAATTGGTCTTTCCAATATTTCTAGACATTCATTTGCATATAGGCATTCTGGTTTTATATTTCATTTATATCTGTATTTTTTAAAATTCTGTTTAGACAGTTTTTCTTCAGAAATTAACTAAAAAAATATGTTCTTGTAAAATATAAAAATATTCTATATTATTAAAATACATTAATATAACAAAAATAATTTCATTATTATGATTATTAATATAAGAATACATGCATAGGTTTACATGTTTACACCTACATATAGCCCCTTCTCACACTCTCTGTCACCCTCTCTTAACACACACACACACACACACACACACACACACACACACACACACACACACACACACACACACACACACACACACACACACACACACACACACACACACACACACACACACACACACACACACACACACACACACACACACACACACACACACACACACACACACACACACACACACACACACACACACACACACACACACACACACACACACACACACACACACACACACACACACACACACACACACACACACACACACGATATTTTTGTTGTTGTGTATTTGTAGACAATAGTTTCTAAACCAGCACGGATGCGAATTCTAGTGATTCTAAGAATATTAGTGAAGCTGTTGTGGTGTTATCTTATAATAGGCTATAGAAAATGAGATTGAATTTTCTCTCTCTCCTCGATAGTTTTTCTTTTTGCAGAAAGCACTTTTCGTTGATTTCTTTTTGCGCTTCACTAGAGCTGTCCGTACCATTCCATACAATCTTCGTATGCTCGACGGCCACTTCTCTATAAAGTTAGTTTTCTCAATAGCAATCTGCTGCCAAACGAGATAATATGTGAAATCGCTTCAATTTAAAAATTAAAACCAATAATCTTGTGGCTTCTAATACGTGACCGTATTTCACGGTATGCTCTTTATTCGGAAGTATTGTGCTTTATTATTCTTTATTTTATGTTACTTTTCGGTCTTTATTATTTCTATTTTAAATTTAAGAAATAATTTTAAGAAGTGCAATTTTAGAGATGAAAGTAACACGATAGGCGCGCTTTCTTAAAAATATTGCTTTTTTGCTAAAATTAAAAAAATATATTAATAAAGTTGTGTTTGTGGTTATAATCGCAAACAGAAATACAACTGTAGAAAAGTATACACACCACTATAGAAAAAAATTTCTTTCCGATTAGCTCTTTCAATCTTTCAGAATGTGAAAGATTATTTTTCCGATCTGATGATGAGCTTTCAAGCTTTAAATCACTAATCGCAAAATTTGTTCTATAGCGGTGTTCAACAGTGTTATTGCTGGTGAAAATCAAAAACATTTATTTTCTGAAAATTAATAAATTTTGTTTCTTATAATGTTTAAAATCGGCATTCTAGACATTTTAATGACGATCAGTTTAATAGTACAAATCATTAAATATTTATTTATTATTTTTAAGATATGAATTTTAAAATATAGGCAATACTATAATACCATTGTTTTGAAAGACAAAATTAACCAACATAATGTTTTAATTGTATAAACAATTTAGTTAATTACGATTAGTATGATTAGTAACGATCGATTAAATATGACTAGTACATAATTAACCAGTGACAATAATTAAAAACACTTTAAAACTTTTTAACGATACTTGGAGCTTTTAATACTACGGTTTGAAGCCATATTGCATCCTGACAGTTTTGACCGAGTTAATGTTAGTTTAAAAACGGTAACTTGTACGTTCGAAATAATTGTTCAAAAATCAAATTTTTGACCTACCAATTTATGTTTTCTAAATGTACATTCTTTAAATTTAATTTAATTTATGTATTATGCTATTATCTCATTTTTATCAACACTTAGCGATAACGCTAATTCAGATATTTTGACAAAAATGTAAAACGTTTGAGTGGTTTTATAAAAGTAATATGCTTGTAAAAAAAATACGCTAGCTAAGGACTTTGTACAGGGCTAAGTTATAATTCAGAATGGTTGAAAGACCATTCTACAATGTGATGGCCCTACCTACACTTCTCTACGGGTCTGAGAATCGATTGGACTTAACGAAGTCCCAGCCCAGTCGTATTATAAGAAATGAGATTTCTTAGGCACGTGGCAGGGTATACTCTTCACGATCGCAAAAGAAATGTACGTAGATGTACGCCAGGAGCTGAATATTATGAGTATAATTGATAGAATTGCCCAATAACCGAATGGGTGACTGCCGCATCCCCAAACAATTATGGAATTACAAGCCGAAAGGAAGGAGAGGTGTGCGACGTGTGAAGAACGTTGGAGTGACCAGCTCTAGTCTGTCTGCTTGGGACCGGAACAAACCATTTTTTGTTTAACTCTTGTTGAACAGATGATGATGAATGGTCAAAAGAACCGAAAGGCCATTCTAGAAAGGTGTCCCATAGACACTTTTCCACCTCTTTTTCAACTTGAGAGGAATTTCACGTGGATTTATCATATATTTGGCAGGAAGAGACTTGTAGTATCACACACACACACACACACACACACACACACACACACACACACACACACACACACACACACACACACACACACACACACACACACACACACACACACACACACACACACACACACACACACACACACACACACACACACAGAATTGTTGTAAAGTGGAACACAGCCGTGTTTTGTTATTTTCCCTACTTGAACTGAACGCGGGCAACCGCTTGTTGGTATTATCTAATCTAGCAACAACGGCAAGTGCATTAAACTAAATATATACACGTAATACCACACACGCTTCGATAAACGCTTAATCAGTTATTTATTTTCAACAGTCTGTGCGACCGTGTTTGTGTACTGCTGCAAGGCGATGGCAAGGTCGAGTTGTTTTTATAGTGAGCTCGCAGTGGTTGTAACAAATTAGTTGTACGTTACTACATGTTTTCGTATCGAATTGATCAATCTCATGTAGTTTTCCACAGAAATGGTTGCGCTAGATTTCTGAAAAACATTTCTCTCTGTTTTCTATAAATACTGTACTTATGCAAAAACGGGTTTTGTTTTGAAAAATGTATTAGGTTTCCCATTATATCTGTTCACAATCATAAATGTTCGTATTCACGTAACTAGTTAGCTGTATTACAGTATATTTAATTCAACTTCTATGGTTAAATTTTTACTAGTACGTTTTATAAATTTTACAAAATTTCTTTTTATTTTCCTCTTGGTTAGTAAACGAAACTTGGTTGGTTTAATTTTCAAAACCTCCGCTCTGCTACTGCACAACAAATGATTTTTTATGTAGACTAGTATAACCAGTTTACCCGACCCAGGGAAAATTTGATTATAGAAGAAGGCTGTATAGAAGCAGTCAGAGGGTTCACATACTTAGGAGGAACGATCTCTGAAAATGAGGTTGAAGAGGAAAAGGTAAGGAGAAAGATAACTCTAGCCAATAAGGCTAACTTCTCGCTTATCACCACCTTTAAGTCAAGAGTTATCCAGAGGCAGACAAAAATGCGCATATACAAAACCATCATACGACCCATCCTGTGCTATGGCAGTGAAACCTGGATATTAATACAAAGAGCAATTGAACGCCTGAAGCTATTTGAAAGGAAGCTCCTCAGACGGATCCTGGGACCCATACATAGAAACGGTGAATAGATAATACGGCATAATAATGAGATATATTGTCACTTCAACGAGCCAACTGTAGAAGTGTACGTAAAACTGAGGTGGCTGCAATGTGCTGGCCATGTCGTAAGAATGGATGACAAACGAACACCTAAAAGAGTCCTTATGGGGAGCATGGATGGCAAAAGACCAAAAGGCCGTCCAAGGAAAAGATGGGAGAGATGCTGTCGCTGTGGATGCAAGAGAGATGTTGGGAGTGCCAGGATGGAAGTCCTTTGCTACTGATAGAGGGAGGTGGAGGGACAGGATACAGGAAGCCAAGGCTCGACTTCGAGCTGTAGCGCCATAGGAGGAGGAGTATAATCATTTTAGTTGCCGTATGGGTACTTTCCTAATAATTGTACCTACACTCATTTTCGATATTTCAATCGTGGGATAGTTGGCATCGATATTTAGTGAATATCGAATATAATTGTAGTTAGATAGTAGAAATCGCAAAAATTTATTTGTGTATTTTATAAAATAACTTTTTGACGATTGCAATCGTTTTCCATTTTCATATTTCTTACGAAAAATGTTTCTAGCAATAATGTAGATTTGATCTGCGCCTGTGACGCCAAAAGTTGACGTTGTTAGTTAACAGAAAATCTAAGCGTACACACGAAAACCAATGTCCCTTTTTAATAATACTAACTATTTTTGTAAACAACACATTAAAAAAGAAACACAATTTGAAATAACTATACTTGCAGGTTAGTATAGATGTCTCCCTTCTGTGGGGGAACTCATTTTTTTTTACTAATTCTCGTTTTTTTGTACAGAGCACTCAAAAAGTAACCAACTCGAAGTACGCCGGGTGCTAAGTACATGTCTCATTTTTTGTCTATCGCTCCAAATTTGCATCCAGTGACGTTTTCGATATTTTAGTGAATAACATAAAAGAATATTGGCCGCTTAACGAATAACTAGTCTTGTTTATATTTGTTAATACGTTGTTTCTTCGTTCTAATTTTATTATTAAGAAATAATTGTATTTGCACTTTATATTTTCTATTGTTATTTTGTTAAAAAACATTATATTCTATGTGTTAAATGTTACTCTGTTATAAGCATTGTACATACACATTAAACGTTATAACTTTCCTAACCGTAGCTTTCCTGGCTTTAAACAGTAAGCTAATAACCAATAAACATTATTACCTAACCTCAAAAACAAAAACAATACATAGTTTTGCTTTACATTGAGCAAATCTATAATTGTAATATTTCTTCTTTCTTCTTCACATCGTGGTATATCGATATTATCGCATGCTTAAAATATCGAAAATGTAGTAGGTTGTTGAGAAAGTATCATATATTGTTTTTGGGTTACTGCAGTTAGGAATGTCATTCCTTTAACTTCAATTTAGTATATAACAGCACTTTTACATTTATTGCCTATTATTCACCTGCAAGAATCGTACGTATTTTTTGATAACTTTTTGAAATCGCACATAGTCCGTATTACACCCGCTTCCAATTACTTTATATTATAAGATACAACTACTAATATCTCTGTCTCAGAAATGTTATTACATAAACAAACTGGGAAAATAAAAAATCTACTTGCATAAAATTGCGTTGATGTGCGTATGACAGGAAAGAAGTCCTCCCAGAACCGCGTGACAAACAGATAGCTTAAAACATGGTCTTTTGTTTGTATACGCTGTTGGGTCATTTTTCTACGAAAATTACAGTCGCTGTACACAGGTGTTGTCTCAGCTTTTCACTTAATTTCCTTTGTGTGTGTATGTCCTATGTTCTCTCTCTCTCTCTCTCTCTCTCTCTCTCTCTCTCTCTGTCGCTTGGATTTCTTTGTGCTTTTTTTTGGAAAGAATATACGAGTTTATATACGTATTATGTAATATACATATATACTATATTTCTGAGTATAAAGCGCACGCGCGCGCGTTTGTTTATGTCTCTTACTTGGTTGATACAGATATTGCCTTCCGCATGAGAAATTTTCCCTAAGGGTGTACATAGCTACATCCTTTCTGTGATACAATTACGTTTGTATTTCTTGTTTAAGTCACACACTGTATCTTTTCCGTTATTGTTTATGCTGTCTGTACACTATTAAAGAGTTTGCTTCCTTTTCTTGCTAAAAAATTAGATGTGTTTACTGTACTTAATACATTTCATAACATGATCTACTTTGGTTGAGAATTTGTTTTCCATCGGTCTTAAGTTCTAGACTTCATAAAATTTGAAGACAATAAGTAGATAAAGTGGCGTATGTGTTTAACAATATTCTATAGATTTAGGATTAATATTATATGTACTGGAATGTATTTACTTAAAGTGTGAGATATGACATACTGTGTCTGTGTGTATATAATGAGTGAGTTTGCGTTATTCTTATTACCATAACAGTTTTGCATTCTGAAAGACCTTCCAGAACACAAGTTTACCTAAATCTAACCATTTATATATAAAAATTATATACCTATTACAACGGTATCTTTTGTGTATACATTTACATGTAATTTGAATTGTATAGCCCCGTACTTTTGGGAGACAAAATTATACCAATACAATAGTAAATTAATTTGTGCTGTGTTTACATTCATACAACATTACTGATACCGTGTATGTATAATTGGAGTTCAGTTGTAATCATAATAAGAGTAGTCCTTTTAGGAATCGTAACATGTTTTCATTTCTTTATTCAAACAAAGAAAATAAAAATAATAATAATATAATAATAATATTTACTTCGCCATAAAATATTCATTATCTATTGTTTCAATGTTTCTTTGTTGCCGTACACTCATCATAAAATAGATTTTATATCTTATGTCTTATATTAGCAACTCTATGTTAAACATTTCTTCGTTACACTATAAATTCTCGACTACTCAGTCTGAATGTGTGCTTTATAAATTTGTTCTTATTTACATTATTATTCTATGCTTGGCATACATCTTACGGCTTTATAATCATTTTAAAGAAACTAATTGAATCGTTAGTCTTCTTCTATATTTCCAATTACTTTACTTTATACGCTTTCAATGAAAAATTAAAATTATTAAATAAATTGTTAATTCTCCAAGCAAGGATTTAAATTATCTTTAAATTTACTGGTCATCATTAAAGAAAATTCTTACTACAGTTAAATTACATTCTCTTATCTCTATCTACATAATTTTTCTTTAATTTAAAATTTTTTTTATTAATGTCTTTCAATGTCTTTATTCTTTTATAATTATAAATTGGGTTTTCGTCACCTCAATTCTGCAGATTGTCCCATGTCCTCCAGTGATCTGTCGGTCCTCTCCTACTGGATGTCCTCTTGCGTTTTCCGGTTCCACTGGTCGTCCTCCAGTCACTCGTCCTTCATGGTCCCATCGGCTGGCTGTAGAATGGAATGACGTGTTGCTCTGAATCGTTCCTCTGCTTGATGTTCTCTCGCCATCTGTCTAGAGTGTTGATGTTTGTAGTTGTAGACTGTTTGCAGACGTCCGATAATTGTAGTTACTGTTCTTTTTTTATGACTTGAACTAACGTATTGTCCGTTATACTTTACAGTTTATAAACAAAAGATCTTGTCTATATTGGACATAGCGTCTAGCTACGTCTGAAGTAATTAAAATTTCGCGTCTCTGACGGATATAGCGTACCGCTGCAATTGGAAACTGATTGAAGAGTAAATTTGGCTCTCCTGGGCTCGTATTTATATTCACCAAAAAAACCACACCTGTCGTCACAGAATTCTGCAGGTAAGAAGCTGTCCACGGCGTCTGTTCCCCCACTCTCGTCCAATTTCACATATTCGCACATTTTTGCCAATTGCAATGTCTAATGCGGATTCGCAGAGAATTCGCACTGAACGTCATAATTACATAGAATTCGCACTGCACACGTGTCTGATTTTTATGCATTTTTAGAAGTCTTTACAATCTTTCTAATATTTACGGTTTGCTTATAATTAAATAAAACTTGAATTTAGCATCTATTTGGGGTGAGATTGCAGACTTTCAGGCTTGAACAGGCTTCACGCACACACACTATTTACTTGTGTACACGCTCTCAGCGGCAATCGCGTGATGTTCCTGTTGATTCCTGTTTATAATTCAGCTTCCAAGTTCACACCTGCTTGTCTATTACATATTACTAAAATTAATTTAAATATTTATTTTATTTAATACATGCACATTACAGCATATGCTTGTATTGTCGCACTATATTATTCATAGATCATATATATTCATATATGTCGATTAGTTTTAGGTCTGTCGACGTGAAGAAGATTTCTCACACTGTGTTAAAAGTTCCTTATATGACAACAGAATTGACTATAATGCAGTGATTTTTGTCAAAAATATATAGCATGTCAACAAAATGTAACGAGGGTTCCGACAGATGTTGGGAAAGATGACATTATATCACTTAAATTTAATTAGAACGATAGCGAATCAAAGTATGTGGGCAGACGTTGAATAATCTAAGATATAGACTTAATAACGGGTCAGTAAAGCAGAATTGCAGTAAATGCTTGAAGAGCTGCATACACACAAGCTTGAACCATAGAGCTCATTATGAACTACACTATGGGCGAGACAGGTATAAAAATGGCTATCATAGCGATACATAGGGAGCAAGTTATAATATAAAAAGTTAAGGAAACATTTATATTTTGGCCAACTTACTAAAAATCCATAAATAAAATCTGTCAATTGAAATACGCAAAAAGTAAGAGTTAGTTTGACCTGGGCGGCATTTGGCAACTTTAGTTAATTTTGAATAACCAAGCATACCCACAGTATGTATCTCAAGTCCAAAATATGCAATCTGCCTGATTAGAAGAAGCATAAAAGTTGAGAAAAATATTCCAGATGGATGGCCAGATGATGTGGTGGCACAAGCACGACTAAAATGGATTACTACAATACTGGACAGAGGGGAAGGAGAGCCTATCAGAGGCCTATCAGTGACGAGCAATGGACGAAAATGCCAGATTAGAAGAAGAACCACTTCTACATGATATTTTCATCTACACTGTCTACTGAGAAATTGAACATACAGTAAATTCCCGATTATCGGAGAGTCGATTACATCGGCAACGGTGTAAAACGCAGCTAACACATTTTTCGTGAAGCATAATAAAATGATTTTTACGATAATAACGAGAACAAAAGCGAAAGTGACGATGATGAAGAAATCGTGCAGGTAACAGGCTCTCAGGCTCTTGAAGAAAAAAAAAACACAGTCTCAGGCTCTTGTTTACATTGGTTATACTCTAGACTACCTAGAATGTCAAAGTGATCCACAAATGCCGATAAAATAATATTACGGAAACGTCGTTCTCAAATAAAAGCAAAGTGTTTCAAAAGCCAAAGCAAAAAAAAATTTTTACTGATTATTTAAAAAATAAAAAACGAATAAATGATTTAAAGTTGTGTTGAACTAGTGAAGGTAAGTTATTTGAAAAATTGTTATTAATTTTATGTTTCTTAGGCTTTCACGGTCGGATCATAATTATTCAAATTAAGTTCCGTGCTGTAAGGCTGTGGTCTACTATAATTACCATGCTGACGGATGTTATCAGACGTTTCGTCCCCACCTCTGGAGGGCGTCTTCAATGAAACGGTTTTGATACAACTGACAGTCAGCCTGACTCAGTCTTTGCCACATTACTATGGTTTCACTAACGAACACCTTGGCACAAAAACACAAAAAACACGTTTTTTTAGGTTAGAAGTATAATAACTTTGTTAAATGATTAATACATGCATAAAAGTTGAAAACAAAACTTGTAAAGAATTTAATTCTGAGAAACATGGTGTAAATAAAGTCAATAAAAATCAACAAAAAATTCCAATTTTGGTTAAAAACAGTACAATACGTTTTTAGGCAAAGATTTTTCTATTGTACGTCGGATATCATGAAAGTTATGGGAGATATAGTTCTGCGACCTGTTTTATTCGATTTTTCAGGTCAAACACTATAAGAAACAACAGAATTCTCCTCTTAATTTACCTTCCCAGAATTTCAGAAAGTCTTCATTTACCGAAACCCGGGCGAAATCTTCCGCTAGCCGTAACTCGCTTACGAAGCGTTTCCGGACATATGTTTATATGAACTTTTTTTCTTCTTTTACACTATAGAACCATTTCTCAAATTATTTCCCTCTCGTCCCGGGACACCCTGTATATTAGGGAAAGGAAAAGATCTTTTGATTCAGAATCAACGTAAGTTTGGAAAAATTTGGAGATTCTTGAAATGCAGGGGCACGAACCATTGAAAAACTTAGGTATCATGAATAATTAGGTATCTCAATAATTGAATTTTATGTTGTTTACAGTTATTTCTTTTAGCTGTTGCTTATAAATTTTAAAGTATTTTATCTATGTTTTAAAAGTCAGTTTTACAGATTTAGTCTACACGTAAGTAAATCATTCAGATTATTTCAGTTTCGTATTTTTTAAAAACCGAAATTCCTAGTTAACTTGTAGCAATTATTGGCAGGTAAGTCTGCGTGTTCATAAAATCTTCCATGTTTGAAGTAATTTATAAATTTTTTGGAATATTTATAAGCCGGGAATGAGTTATTTTGTGTTTATGATGATTATTAGTGATCGGCTAGCCATTACATTTCTCTTTCACAAAGCATAGATCGTTGATGGCCAACGCTTTTTAGTGATGAACCACTTTTGTGACTGAAACTTGGATGTGCCACGTTTTATAGCAATTATATTTTATAGATGAATAAACACACACACACAGATAGAGTATAGGCTGTATGAAAACATAAAACTATGATTAGTGATGTTTTATGATTACTCTAAACCTACTCTAAAAATTTTATCAATGGTTTTTTTTACGTTTTGTTATTGTCCAACAAACTTAATTTACACCTTTTTCCTAGATAGATTTTAGACATTATATTATGGCCTTAACTTGATCTTACTTTGAGCTCGTACTTAACGTTTTATTCATTTGGTTTTCATTTATTTTTATTTCGAAAACTCTTTTCACTTATTTTATTTAATACGCAATAAATATTAATATGCGAAATGTGAATTTATATTCATTGGATTATCTATAACGTCGAGTTTAAATATGTAAAAGTTAAATGGAAAATGTGTCGCGTAGTCAAACAGTGTTAGCTATGTGGCGTGTTAAATCAACAAACTTTACCAATATAAACTTTCTGGAATTTATGCCGGTTTTATAAAATGCTTTGACACTTAGCTATTCGCTTTTTTAATAACTCATTATATTCTTTATTAGTTGAAAGTATCGATACTGCTTTCCTTAATTCCGTTACTAATTAGAACAAAACAACTGACTATTCTTTTATCATTTTTTCCCATTGGCAATTTGTATACATAAACATTAAAATTGTATTCGTTGGCACGTCAGGGGCTGTACTTTTGAAGTTTCTATCTGACTTTTTTTTACACGGATGAGGAGTCGGCTCTTCGCGCATGTTACAGTCAGGAGGATAAGAAGATTTGACTCCTTGAAACCTTCGTGTCGAGGTTAGTGTGGCGGATGCCAGACCAGGATTGAATTACCACTACGCAGATCTAGGACGAACTATACACTCCTGTCAGTTCATATTTCTTCTTCTTCTTTCTTCTCCACGCATATGTGGGATCCTGAGCCATTCCGGTGTTTGTCGCGTTGCTGCGTAATTCTGAATCCACAGTTTGATCTTTACATCGCTCCTTAGGTCTATTCAAACTTCTACTTCTGTACTTCTACTACTTTCTATACCGACGTCATTCTGTGTTTCGACATTTCTCTTCATGTCGTTTCCTGTCTAACCCGCTACTGTTCTTAAGAACTTAATTTTTCAACTTTTTATTCTCCTTTTACTTGTTTTCGTTAGTCAGTGTACAACTACTACTTCTATAAATGAAGAGGCACGTACTACAATATAGAATTTAGTATTCTAAACACGATGTCCTTTATCTGTTTAATATATACACGTCTAATTGTCCCGTTAAGGTAGACAAATGTTTCTATTTTAATATCCCTGTCGAGGTCGTGGTCCAGAGAAATTGTTCAGTCTAGGAAATTGAAGATTTTCATTTATTCTTCATACAGCCTTTTGGACCAGGGCCTCTACTTACTCAAGATCGTCGTGTGTGGTGAAGAGCCACACCCTTTGAGGTGGTCCTATAACAGAACACGACGGATCGAGACCAGAGAAGGTTGAAAAAATCTAGCCGGCATAGGGTTGGTTGCCCTATACGGTGGTCTCAATCAATAACTCACAATTCCAATAGTAGCCTCAGAAACCAGGTCAGATATTCAGAAGAAAACACATCAATAGAATGGAAGAAAGTAGAATACCGAAGATGGCGAAAGATTACAATCCTAGAGGGAGAAGAAAAGTCGGTAGACTAAGAAAAGGTGGACTGTGGAATAGGATCAGGCCGCTAAAGCCTAAAACCATTAAGAAAATGATGATGACTTATTCGGGTATGTCATCATTTATTTGAACAGAGGTAGTCTGACATTTGCCTGTCTATTTGTGTACTTGTTTAGGGTTATTTCTCACGATAACTTTTAAATGCATCAACCGATTTCCGTGAAACGTGGCGTGGATGTCCATACTTTTACCAGACAGACCCTTATTATTTTTGAGTCTGAACGCACAAAAAAATGGGTTCGCGGAGGCAAAAATGTGAAGGATCGAAACTTAGAAAAATCCCAAAAATTCATGTGGGGTAACAAATTAGAGAAAATTTTAACTAGCATTTGAATATAGTGTTCGGTTTTGGGAAGCCAGCACCCAAAAAGTGGATTCAATTTTTATAAAATTGCAAAATTCCGTGAGGAGAATCAAATTAAAGAGAATTTTAACCAAAATATGAATATAGTATTCATTTTAAAAAATTTCAAAATTTTGAAATTCTTCCAGTGCCCAAAAAAGGAAAAATTTCAAATTCCTTATCGGTTATTAGACTGAAGCAAACTTTGACCCTAAACCGAATGTAGTATTTACTCTGAAAATTGTGTACTTTATTTGTTCATGGGCTAAAAATGAAAGTAAAAATAAAAAATTCTAACATAGTTTATGCGGGACATAAATTTATAAAGAATTTTATAAAGTTAATTTAATTTTTAATATAATTTGACAAAATTAATGTCTGTCAAAACTCCTTGCAGGTTTTGGACCGCCTTCAAAGAGTTGGAAGCTATGTTTGCGAACAACTTTACATTTGTTATCAATTATGTATATTTTTGAAATGTGTTAGTTATGGGCTTATAAATATCTACGGAAATATGCATAAACAATTAAAGGCAGGACTAAATTATTTAGGCATTGAGGTTACAAATCTAACTTGAAAAGCTACGAAGTAGTTCGACATTTTTAGCATTTGAAGTATGATTGCATCCGAATTGTTATCTTAATAAAAAATAATATAATAATCAGAGTTTTAGTTATTTTTATGGTATCTGAAAAGTATCTAAAATTGAAATTTGTCTAGCAATAAACGTATTTTCTTTCGAACAGTGAGGGAGTTTTGCACCTCCTTTTGATTTTACTAGTTCTTTGCTAATATATTCCGCTAGTGATAACTACCACTTTTCAATAGGTTAGTCGGTTTAACAGCATCTACCACCAGGTAAATAAGAGCGGAGCAGAACGGAAAGGCTCCTTTTGTGTGAAAGCATATTTTCGCTTCTCAAGTCTTCAGACGCTGGAACCTTGATCTCTAAGATGCTATGCTTCTTTTCTCGAGAAAATGTTAAGTTAAATATCTTTAAACATTCAATCATCATCGCCACGTAATGTGTCTTTTTAAACTATCATAAAAACTATGTGGTTTAGATACTTGTCTATTCCGTCATAAAGTAACTTACATCGATTTTTCGTCGTCCTTCATTCATTCTTACTTCCGCTTTATATTCGCTTGCTGAGATTGACACTTTTACCCTTCATTGCGCTCTTTACATTATCATATTTTTTCTTTAATTTATTTTTTTTAATTAACGTTGTTGGTATTTAGTTCGTCACCTATCACCAGTCCTGTTCCACTACTCATGTAGCCTTTCATGAGAACTGTATTGTATCTTCTCGTGAGATCTTCATTTCGGAATATTTTATTTTGTTTTTATTTTTCGTGTTTACGGTGAACGAGCGAGATGGGTGCCGGAACGAGATGGGTTTATATAATCTAGTCCTTGTAGTGAAGAAGCAGAAGCAGAAGCAGAAGCAGAAGCAGAAGCAGAAGCAGAAGAAGAAGAAGAAGAAGAAGAAGAAGAAGAAGAAGACGAAGAAGAAGAAGAACCAGTAGTAGTAGTAGTAGTAGTAGTAGTAGTAGTAGTAGTAGTAGTAGTAGTAGTAGAAGAAGAAGAAGAAGAAGAAGAAGAAGAAGAAGAAGAAACTAATTTATAAATCTAATTTTATGTCTGCTTTCAGCGATTTAGGAACCAAATTTTAAGGCGTGTTAGTAGGACGAAAAACACTTGTTGGAAATTACGTAAACATTTTGTTGAAACGTCTGCTGGTACTACCACACAATCTTTAATTTAAGAGTAACTGTATAATACTAGCCAAGACTTACAAAGAATTCACGTTAGGGCAAAGAAGTGCATATACGTGCAAAGAATACACATTAATTAATATGTTGTAATATACAGAAATTAATAGTTTATCAAGTTTGCAGTTAACATAGTACTTTACGCCATACTGGCCTTGAAGCAGCCGTCTTCAGTCTAGAATCCATTTATTAATACTTTACACATAAGTATGTTGTAGTGACAACTGTACACAACGTAGAACAACAAGAGCCTGTCTGCTCAGAAAATGAGACCGTCTGCGCCTACTAATTAAATATACATTTGTTTAAGACCCGTTGTGAGGGATTTCATATAGTTGTTTATTCTGGTGTGTTTTGATTTCTGAGAAAATTAGACACAGAGGAAATTGACGTACTCAATTTTAACGTTTATACTGACGATTTAATTAATTAAAAGGCGAAAGATTTATGCGTTTTGAAGGGAAACCAGAGTATACCTACGCCGATGACACAGCGATCCTAGCAACACACTCCGACCCCTCAATAGCATCTCTTATACTCCAAGAATCATTAAACAGCGTTCAGTTATGGCTTGATAATTGGCGCATAAAAATCAATTCATCGAAGTCAGTCCACGTTACCTTCACCACACGTAAGGCAAACTGCCCTCCAGTCACAATTAACGGTCAACCAGTACCGCAAGCTGAAAGTGCTAAGTACCTTGGGATGCATCTGGACAGGAGACTAACATGGAAAAACATATAACATCTAAGAAGCTTCAACTTAATCACAAGGTCAGAAACATCTATTGGCTTATAGGCAGACAATCACGGTTAAGTCTCGTCAACAAACTCTTGATCTATAAAGCCGTGCTTAAACCGGTATGGACTTATGGTATTCAACTTTGGGGTACTGCAAGTACAAGTAATATTGAGATTATCCAGCGCTTTCAGTCCAAAACACTTAGATCAATAGTCGACGCTCCTTGGTTTGTCTCAAATAACTCTATACACCGCGACCTCAAAGTTTCAACCGTGAAAGAAGAAATCATGCGCCTCTGCAGGACTCACATCTCCAAACTAGAACAGCATCCCAACCACCTGGCAATTAACTTGTTAGACAACAGTGAAGATATTTATAGACTAAAAAGACACAAACTATTAGACTTACCATTCAGGTTTAACTCATAATGTATTCTCTGTATTTTCTGTATTGTACTGTCTGTGATATCTGTTCTGTATGTTTTTGTATTCGTGTCATTCATACGTGTTAATGTCAACCTGTATATGTGCCTTATGGGCCCAGTGTTAAATGTTTGAACTTATTGTATCATGCCAGCAGGAAGTGATAGTGACTTTTGTTCATTTGTTTACATGTTTTTATCATTTAGTTTTGTATTTTGTTACTTCTTTAATCTATTATCAAAACAAGAAGAGCTGTCAATGGTCAGCTCTTCATAATCCTGTGTGTTGTCAGCCAATTTGTTAAATGTTCGCTCAGTCGAACAGCTTACAGATCTCCAATAAATTAAAAAAAAAAAAAAAAATTTAATTAAGTAACGAAACTAGCTACATTACCCAAGTCTGAAAACATTATAATAGTTTCCAGTTCCCATTGGTACAGATTGCCTACAGTGTAAATTTTAAAGATAACTTCCATCGACTCTTCTGCAAGAGTGCAGGCTTATATATATGTTTATCGCTTGCCGTAGTATTAATTTTTATAACACTACATAAAGAAGGAAAGAGACTCGACTAAAATTTTATAAAGTTATGGCTGTGCCAGTGTTGTTGTATGGTTTTGAGCTTGGGTTCCGGCGAAGAAACATCGGAGCAGAATACAGGCATCGGGGATGAGATTCTTGCGATCTGGTAAAGGCTGCACACGAAGGGATAGGCTCTACAGTGAAGACATTCGTAAAGAGTTGAACATTTTTAATATCCACGATCGCATTGCAGAGAACAAAGAGAGAATGACTGCTCATCTGAATAGGATCTCAGATGGCTGGTTGCCTACGGTAGTTTGGCAATACAAGCCTGCTGGAAAACGAAGTATAAAAAGACCTAGGAAGTGCTGGTGAAGTGGATATATTCCTTTGGGACCGGAACATGTGATTCGCCTAGTCTGTGATTGAAGAAGAAGAAGAAGAAGAAGAAGAAGAAGAAGAAGAAGAAGGAGGAGGGAAAAATAAAAAGAAGAAGCAGAAGAAGAAGCAAGCTAACAACGAGACAACGACGGTGACAATAATTTTCCTTCCATGGCAATAATTGCCAATAGTATAATAATAATAATAATAATAATAATAATAACAACAACAACAACAACAACAACATCAACAACAACAACAACAACAACAACAACAACAACAACAACAACAACAACAACAACAACAACAACAACAACAACAACAACAACAACAACAATAATAATAACAACAACAGCAATACCAATAATAATAACAATAACGATAATAATAATAATAATAACAACAACAATAATAACAATAACAATTGTAAGTCTAGCTGCAATAATAAGCGGTACATATACGACTGTACATTATATGATTGATCCATTATACGCAGCAAGCTTATGAAGGCCAACGTGACAAGCAAAGCGTTGCATCTGTTCTCATTAAGCTGAGTTTGTGTTCAAACGTTTAATCAGTTTTTGTTGTTGCGTACAGCTAAAAATAACGCGCTGAGATCCATCCAGACTATAGACAGAAGTCTATATTAATCTCTGTGAACAGTCAGTTCGATACGGAGCGAAACCTTCAAACTGTGAATTAATAGCGGAGATTTTGTCAGGTCCAGTTCAAAATATTTGTGTCGATTTTTCGACATACTTATTATCGCCTTCATGATTTGTGCAAGAGCGTTTTGAAAACTTAGTAATGCACTTCTGGTAATTATTTTTAAAAATGTAGATATTAATTTGTTCTGAGTAGTTTTTGCTTTTTGTTGATATATACAGTATTTCTAAGGATCGTATTGCTCGACAGTGTATGTTTTATATAAGACAATAAAATAAGACAAATATGAAGGAGGAATTTTGCAAGGAAGTAATATATATTTTTGTGTGTGTGATAATAGTGGGCTTTTATTTTCTGTATTTAAGAAATAAGTTAAATAATTAATTTTATTGAGAAAATAACATGCATTTCTGCAGTTGAAACTACTATAAGATTTACAACATCTGATGATGTAGTAGATGTGTGTGTGTGCGTGTGCGTGTGCGCGCGCGGGGGCTCATGTTGTGTTTTTAGTTTTGATGTTGTGTCTGATATGTTAAAGACGTTCGCTCTGACATATCATTCCTAAATATTGCGTATTCCTCATTCCTGAGACAGGTAGAGTAGATATCGAAACTTCAAGAAAGGAATAAACGCAAGAACGCAGACTAGACACCTTTTGATATAGATACCTGTCTTTTAGCTGATTGCTTTTTGTTCCATATTTATTTAGTATACATTTTTTGGGTAATGATCGTTTTGAGTAAAATGCAGGTAATGTCCAGAAACGATAGAATACAGAAATACCGCCCGGAATGGTTGCAACAGCTGGACAGAATGGAGGATAGACCTAAAGAAAGATGGTACCTAAAGTAGCATATGGACTACGGTATGGACCGTTTGGAACAACGAATGTAGGAAGACCAGGAGCAAGATAGTGTTTGCAGGTCGTGCACCAGAACCAGAATTGTAGTACTGCAAACGAATTTATTCGTCACGTGTTATTAGAAAGTGTATTAGTGAAAGCGTCAAGTATTGAATTGTTTATTTGCGTTTCTAATATTGTAATTATTTAATTTTGACAATTTTTATTATTGTTTGTGTATCCTTTTGAATAATTTTATAATTGGCAGAACTGTTATACGTACGAGTGTTCTTGTTTTATAGAAGTTTAAATAAATTTGTGAGTTACGGTTTGTCTGGAACTCAATAATTTATTTTCAGTTAAGCAAGAAGATGATTCATGCTCATAAGTAACTTTGCATAAATACTTTGCGATAGTTCTGCAGAGCATTAAGCCGAATCTGTCGGACGACAGTGTGATGGTGGCGAGTCAACTGTTAAATTCTTTGTGTTGCGAGCTAGTGTAATTTTATTTACTTATTGGTTTTTATTATTTGTTCTGATAGTACGTAACAGACATATCGTATCGTAATACAAGTGTTATTGTATTTCTCTGGTGTTAAATAATTTATCCATGCTTTAAGGTCAAAATCCGTATGATCGTTATAGAACTGCTCATTCGCTACTTCGTACTGCGACCGTCGACTTTCGTAATTGTTGGGTAGGCGAATATTCTTCACAAACGACCACGTTGGTGTTCAATTTGTACTTCTACTGTTCAAAGACTTGTCGACAATATTTTGTGACGTCATGGAAATTGCGTACTTGATTTTTTTTCCCCAAAGAAGTGTATCCAGCAATACACGCTTTGAGTCGGGGCGTGGGAGCGCTTTTCACACAAAGCGTCGTCCAGTCGACACAACTTTGTTTGACGACGGCTGAATAAACACTTTCAGTGTCTCTGTGTATTTCTGCAGCTAAAAGACACAAATACACAATTAATATGGAAATGAAATTCGAGACACTTACTCATAAAAAGATTTAGATGTTACTCACTGTGCTATTGTAGATAAGTAGATTGTATATTTATAGAATAATAAGTAAACCTGACAACGAATACTTAAAAAAAAAACAAAAAAAAACTGATAATTCACGTTTGTTTCAGGTCGATCGTGACGTACGTGCTTCGGTTTCGTGAGGAAACAGAAAAATATCATGACAATTTATCAGTTGTAAAAGTAAGTGACACTTTCTCTTATTTACAAATACACTACCTAATACACTACCTAATACACTACCTAATACACTACCTAATACACTACCTAATACACTACCTAATACAAACAAATTCCAAAACTTGACTGAGACGAATAAAATATTTGATGTTGTTACGACGGTCGTCGTTTTGTGCAGTGTTATAAGTTATGTCGGTTTGTTCCTTATGTGTTATGTTTTATGTTAAGTTAATGTGTGTTAGTGAACATTTAAATTAAAATTTTAAAGACATTGCCAAATATTGTATTATATTGATGATGGTACATCAAATACTTGCGTTCATTTGGATTATGTTATGTGCAACGTTTACTGAGTTTAGGGTTTAAAATAACGTCAACTTTGTTCGGCTTACGTCAGGATATCAAAAGTATTCAAAATATTAGAATTTGTCGTTATAACAACGTACGCAATACTTGTGAGTTTATAATAATGAAATTAAATCATTTCTAAATTAAATCTTAAAATTTTTAAAGTTGTAAATCAAAGACATTAGAAAGACATTACAGATACCTATGAACGACCCCTTTTCTTATATGTGGTTAAGAAACTAGACTTCAACCTCTGAACCTAAAGGAGCAATAACTAATGGAATTACTAAATAATTTCACGAAAGTTTTCTGTAAAAATAATACTTAGCAGTTGCTACGTCTTTCAAATTGATTCACCAGCCTGATCGAGGGAATGATTGAGGGGCGTAGTGGAAGGGGAAGGCCCAGGCGGGAGTACATGGATGAGGTAAAAGAGGAAGAAGGTGAGTGGTGATGAAGAGACTGTCTGCGGAAAGGAAGAAATTGCAAGCTTGTCTACCTCTGGGTTGAGGAGCAGAAGAGATAAACTTAACTAAATGTAATTATTTCACTACGATTCGGAACACAAAACTTATTATGGGTAAAAAATAGTCCACAAATTCAAAACAGCAGGATACAAAATCGCTTACAAAATTACTAACAAAACAGAACACACGCTATCAAAACACACACACAAAGCACAAAACAAATTCGATCTTCCTGGTGTTTACAAACTAAACTCAGATTGCAACAAATTCTACATAGGCCAGACAGGACGTAGCTTCAAACAAAGATACATTGAACACACAAAGGCACTCCACTCCACTACAGAATCCACCTTTGCAAACCACCTCATTGAAGCAAACCACACGTACAAAAACATCGACAATAACATGAACATTCTACACGTACACACAAAAGGCCGAAAACTAGACACTCTAGAACAATTGGAAATATACAAACACACGAAAACAAATAAATACGACATCCTAAACGAACAGACGCAATTCAAATCATACGCATTATTCGAACATATCACACCTCACACACACAACATCGATCTTTCGAAAATCGATTTCGTCGCCAACAACAAGTCGAACAGTGCTACCAGCGGCAACCTCTGAAGAAGCTTTTTAAAAGTGAAAACCGGTTCAGGTTGTAAGGTAAAGCTTTTACGTTTTTACCCATAAAAAGTTTTGTGTTCCGAGTCGTAGTGAAATAAGTATATTTAGTTAAGAAACGGACACGCCATGGACAACGAAATCCAAGAAGATAAACTTAAATATCACCACTTAGTCAGTGCAAATATGACCATTAATAATTTTTATATTTCAATAAATTTTTTGGTTGTAATTTTCGTTTTTGATTTGTGTGTTTCGTATTACACGCCTTTCTTCAAATGTGGCTAATAAACTATTGATATTATTTACTTTGTCGAGTTACTTTGTGTGTTTTTTATAGACTCAGATTTGTATCGCTTTCACTCAGGCTAAAAGTTAAGCTGTCATAAAACTATAGACAATACGACAAGCAAGTTTTAATGTTTTACAACAGTGGTTTCCTTAAAACTTAGACAATGCTGTCTGCGAATCGAGTCACGTGAAGTACAATGAACTTCAGCTATTGATAAGAGGCAGTAAAAAATTTTATCTGAATACCCATATTCTGTACTACCACATTAGATGTAGACCTATGCATAAGTGTTCATATGGCTGTAAATGAAAAAAAACGTTATGATGCTATTATTTCTCCTACTCAATTTCCACCTCCACGTCTCACCCCAATCTGCTCCTCTTTTTCCTCTCCTACTTCCACTTCTTTACCTCCTCCTTTTTTATCATCTCTTTCTTCTTCGTCTTCTTGTTTTACTTTCTCCTCTTGTTTCTTCTTCTTCTTCTTCTTCTTCTTCTTCTTCTTCTTCTTCTTCTTCTTCTTCTTCTTCTTCTTCTTCTTCTTCTTCTTCTTCTTCTTCTTCTTCTTCTTCTTCTTCTTCTTCTTCTCCTTCTTCTTACTTTTCTAACATCCAGAGTTACATTATATGTCGGTTTATTAGCATTCCTCCATTCCATGACTCCCTTCGTTTTCTGTGCCTACCAATGACTCTCCTGCCTCATCGCAATCTTATACGACAAATTCCCCAGGGTACTTTTTTCTGTTCACATGAGCTTTCCGCGAGTTCTTGACTTCCTCTACTACCTCGGTCAGTAAGCACATTCCTCATGGGGTAATAAAACAATTATACTAGTACCACAAAAAGTAACGTAAACATCTTCTTTTGCGCCAACTAATGAGCGTTTGGTGGTTGTCAATTCTTAGCTAATTATGAATTGTAAAAGGCTATATATGACTATATATTAACATATATAGTGTAGCATGACAGATAATGCCAATAATTCTGAATGGTAGAATGATCAATAAAAATAAAATAAAAACATTTTAAAATCCGAGAAAGCAAAATAAAATAAAAAATTAATAAAGAACCACCGTGAAGTATAAAACCAATGGTACAATGAGTGATGAATCATCAAAGTAAACTGCAGAACTAAAAATATAGAAAAAGGTAATACCCAGGTAGGATAGGAGTAGGTAAGGAAGAAACCCAAAACATGACAACATCCACGATAAGAAAAGGAAATATTTTTATAAGGAACAAGAAGAATAGGAGAAATCAATGAAGAAACCAGAACAAGACAGCATCCACAAGAAGAAGGAGTGCTCTTATAAAAAACCCAAACCCCAAAAGAAAATGATAAACATAATAACAAATGAAAGTATAACAAAATATTAAATTCAGAAACCATGTAAAATAAATGTAAGCCAAAAGTGTATAAAGTAGAATTGAAAGTGAACCAATGTGAAATAATTATATAATGCCAAAAGACAAACCTTCATTATCCTCTATAAATAGATTTCTGGATTTTAATAAAACTATAAAACTATTTAGAAATAAAATCCAAGAATAACAAGGAGATGAGTGCAAGTTTTTGTGTTATAATAAATAAACCTTATGTGTAAATATTGCAGTTAACAAACTAAGTAAATTGTGAAATAATACAACTTTGAAGTGTTTATTTGTGTCCATGAATAATATTAAATAAAGTATTATCATGACAGATAATACTGGTGTTTCTGAATAATAACTGCCACTCTTAATATACAACATTCAGTAGAATGATAATAGATAAAACAAGAGCAGGGCATATAAAAAGTGAAGTGTTAAAGTATCATTACCCCAAAATCAAAAACAGATTAAAACTGAAAATAGAACCTAGTATAAGAAATAGAGTACATGATGGAAGGACCAAGATGTTTTGTTTATTTAGGATAAGTTACTAGTGATAATCAAGACTGAAATGTCAGAATTAAATAACATTCTTTAGTTATAAAATATTTATTGTATTACTAATAATAATTAAGTATAAAATGTCTGAGTTTGAAAGACCATTGTTAATGTCAATTATGTATTATGAATTAAGAGTATAAATTATATACTAATTGTTCTTTTGTTAAGATAAGAAAATGTTAATTAATGTCATAATAGAATAGAAAGTCAGAGAGGGCACAAACAAAATGTATTAGTTAAAAACTTTGTATGAGAAAACTGTTAGAAATCTAAGCCAAATGTTAAAACTAAACAGCATCAAAATTGATGAAATAAGTACAGAAAAACAATTAAACTGATGGGATTTATATAAGGTAAATCAGTCATAGAGTCATGTAATTGGAAATATAAGTAAGAAAGATTTTGTAAAAAGATAGCAAGAATTATTATTAAAAATTCAAATGTAAAAACTGAAAATTTAGAGAGGGGAGTCACATATTAATGTATAATATTTTAAAAGATAACCAATTAATCTAATTACAAAAAATTAAGGGAAGATAAACCTTTTATATCAATCTGAGATTTAATACAATCATTAATATAACATGTAAAATGGCAATATTTTTGAAAAGGACAGGAAGTGAATTTTAAAACTTACAATTTTCAAAATAAGGTAAAAATGACATTTTAGATCAAAAACTTAATAAAACTATATTATTTGGTATAAAATCAAGCAGAATGAACTGAAGAAGAAGATTATGTATTTAATAGTTAATAAATTTGAATAATAGCAAAAATATAATCAGTTATATAATGTAACATTCTCACATGCACAGGATGTAAAATAATTTTGAAACAATGGATAGCTAATATTAATTTGGCTAAGACTTTTGGACAAGACGAAGGAAGTTAATGAGTTCATTATTAGATGTTGTGAAGTACACTTGACACGAGCTCTTAAGCATTTTTAACGTATTAGCTGAGACATAAATGGCGTATAGCGACAAGCCTAGCCTGAAGTGAAAAACGCGAGTTTTGTAAAAATACATTCTAAAAGTAAATTCAGTGAAACAAAAACCAACAAACATTAAAATAACTTCAAACAAGAACAGAACACAGTGAATACACCATTTAAACATTAATTCTACACAACGAAACAAACAGTGCAATTCTTGACCTAACATACGAAAGTGAAACGTAACTTTTACAACACATTTTATCGAAGTGGAACACTAAAATTTAACCAGGAACACTCCACCAACACAAGAAGGAATAATCGCAAAAGCAGGAACTCGGAATCGCAGGAGAAACAGCCTTTATTGAACGCAGAATTAGCGAGGTGTATTCATCCTGCATCTGAACCAGAAGCGGCCATCTTTTTCTTCCCACAATCCAATGCAACACTGCCTATTCGACTGAACGGTTTGAAAATTTCTATACTCACCATTATATATTGAATGACATATAAGTTATGTATTTTAATTTTTAAGTTGATATATTTTTGTAATGTTATACTTTCCATACTTTGCCCTTTTTCTCTGACTATCTATGAAATAACTGTTAAAAGAACCCGATAATAAATAATTGTAAACACTGTTGATATACCCTGAGAATCGATCAATCAATCGATAGAAAATCGATAATATAAACATTTGTTAATAAAATTCATTAATTACTATAAAACTGAATATCGTTTATTCCTATATGATAATTAGTATAATATATAATTTTAATTGAGCAATAACTACCAGAATTTCACAACCCAGAAGGAAGATAACCTCCAAATAGGAAAGTTTACCTATCGATTGTTATTGGAGACAATCTTATTAACTGGCGAGAGGATTTTAAAATACAGAAAAGGAGTTAAACCAATTAAAACAATTAACAAGAAGTTCGGAACACCACGGAACATAATTAAATAATTAATGTTTAATTAATAATTAATATTTAATTAATTTAATAAAAAACTGATAAAATAATTAAATAAACCATAAACAACAAAATTTTTTTTCTCACTAACAAACATTTATAAATTAACAAATTATTTTAAATTTGTTACAATAGTCAGTGTCTCGATTGTATCCTCAAGCGATTATTATGCTATAGATCTATAATTCGAATTCGGAGACTCCTAATCTTTTGTGATCGGCCCATTTCTGCATTCCAGTTTCAAACTTCTTCCCCTTCTTCTTTTCTTTTCCTTTTTCTTTCCCATATCAGGCATTATACACAATGTCTGTTACGACTTCAAATACTATTTTCAATCTCTTCCTAGATCTTTTCATCGGCGACTGTCCCACAATTATGTTATGTTAAAAACATACGTATTTGTAGCACACCAGTGAGAAACGAGTGTTATTATGTTAAGTGTTAATGAGTGTTATTATGTAACATAATTAATGAGGCAGTGTTAATGACATTAACATAATATATTTAATATAATACAGACGATACTATAATTTGACATTAAACATATAAATCAACACGTACAAACAGCCGATCAAAATTTACACGGAAAGGAAGAAAAGAATAAACTAAGAATTTTTAATATTAAAATTTTGTTAAATTACTCTGACGAAAATGACCAGTAAAGGCGTCAACCACAAAAGAGAATAAAAATTAAGTGAAGTAAAGCATAAGTAAAATAAAAGTAAAATAAGGTAACAGAAAATAAATAAATAAGAAAAACTTATCCTGGATGGAGAACAGTACGGAAGACGCCACAATAATGAGTTGTACACACGTGTTGAGAAAATCACAGACGTAATTAGAAAAAGAAGAATTACTTTCTACGGACATGTTCAAAGAATGAATCCTGACAGACTAACAGGGAAACTTTTTAACTATTTCAGAAAGCTCAAAATGTCCAATACATATTTCAAAGAAACAGAAAAAGACATAGAAAAACTCCAGATTGCTCAAGAAGACATTAAAGAATTCTTGCCACTCAAAAAGAAATTAAAAAATTCCCAAGGTTTTCAGGAAAAACTCAAGAAGAGGACAGGTGCCATCTGGACTGACGAAAGGAGGGAGAGACATCGATCATGAATGAAGGAGATACGGGAGAGGAGGTCGACAGAGGAGAAGAAGGGAGGAATCAGTTGAAACAAACATAGTCCACAGTGGTTCATATGAAAAAAAAAGGAAAGCATTAATCAACAGACTGATAACCCTACAGATTTCTTTCTTGTTACGTTCACCTTTCTTAAATAAGCAAAGAACTTTAGCACTTTTCCATTCAACGGGACATTCGTAATCGGATCAGCACATGTTAACGAGCTGTAGTAGACTTAAATAAAAGAACAAACCTCCATATTACATTAATTATGAATTGATCCCATCTAAACCAGGTGCTATTTTGTTCTAATAAGATAAAGAATTTACGTAAATATCCAAGAAAATTGTTAAATAATTGCGCATTATTAATAAGTAGGATGAACGCGACTGACGACATTCTCAGAGTCACATAGGGTTGATACACTATAGTTACGAGGCAACAACGATTGTAAGGTGTACGTATCAGTTTTCAATCAATCAACCGTGGCTCTATAACCCTTGGTGGGTCTTGGCCTCCTCCAAGAGTTGATTCCATTCCTCCCTATTGCATGCCTTGCCTTTCCAGTTTCTTATGTTCAGCTTTCCGAGGTCCTCGTCTATCTAGTCTTGAATCTACTTCGGGGGCATCCCCCTTTTCTACTACCCATTGGTTTCTGATAGAAAATATGTTTCGTAGGCTGTCCTTCCTCCATTCTCTCTGTGTCCAACCCACCTTAGCCCGTGTATTTTGATTAGCCTGAGAATGACCGAATCTTTGTAAAGATGGTATAGTTCATAATTATAGCGCCTGCGCCACATTCCATTTTCTTGTACTCCTCTAAATATTGTTATTAGAGTCCGTCTTTCACAGAAACGTAGAAGTCTCTAGCTATTCTTTGTCACTGTCCAGGGTTCTGAAGCATATGTCAGCACTGACCTGATAAGTGTTTTGTAGAATTTGCATTTCGTGCTTCTTGAGATGAAGCTAGATGTCAGGTGCTTTTTTAATACATAATATGTTTTATTTGCGAGATATATTCTTCTTCTTATTTCAGCGTTGATGCCGTTAGTGCTGTTTATCTGGGAGCCAAGATATATGAACTCTATTACTGCCTTTATACTTTTTGTGCCTATTTTAAAGGTTAAGGTTTTGAAGGGTTGGGTTTAATGGTAGTTTGTTGGCAACATACATATATATTGTTTTCTCCAAGTTTATCTGCAGTCCAATTTTACTTGAGGCTTCCTCTAATACTGTAAAGGCACTAATGAGATCTCTTTTTGTACTGGAAATTAGATCAGTATCGTCTGCATATGCTACGAGCTGTGTACGTATCAGTTTTAATTGTGTATTATTGAAAACGTTTCTCAGAATCGACTAACATACTAACGGTTGGTAGAAAGGTGAACTAATAAAATCTAAAAGTTACAACTATAGCTGATGTTTTACTTCCATATTCCTTAAGGAAATGGAAGTATGGTGATGGCAAAAAAAATCGTGTTCGAGATTATAGCAGATTCTGATTGTACTACACTCAAAACATGAAAAAAAGTCGTATTCCGAAAAGTGTCTGTGTGTCTATCTGTCTGTGTGTAGATTTTTTTTCTATGGCAAACGATAACTGCCGCAAATTCAAACAGAATCAAATAATTTTTTGCATACAGCTCTGATTTGTAGAGTACTCACGACCTATTGTTTTTGGTGAAGATCGGTTGAGGGAAAGGGGTAGTTTACCTGCAACGGTTTTTTTATCAAGGGAATTTTTTTTTTGGCAAACGTTAACAGCCACAAATTCAAACAGAATCAAATAATGTTTCGCATACAGCCCTGATTTGTAGAGTTCTCAAGATCTATTGTTTTTGGTGAAGATCGGTTAAGGGAAAGGGGTAGTTTACCTGTAACGTTTTATGTTTTAACAAGGGTATTTCCTATGGCAAACGATAACAGCCGCAAATTTAAACAGAATCAAAAGATTATTTGTACACAGCCCTAGATTGTAGAGTTCTCAAGACCTGTTGTTTTTGGTGAAGATCGGTTAAGGGAAAGGGGTAGTTTACCTGCAACGGTTTTTTAACAAGGGTATTTTCTATGGCAAACGATAACAGCCGCAAATTCAAACAGAATCAAATAATGTTTTGCATACAGCCCTGATTTGTAGAGTACTCAAGACCTATTGTTTTTGGTGAAGATCGGTTAAGGGCAAGGGGTAGTTTACCTGCAACGTTTTTTTATGAAGCGTATTTTCTATGGCAAACGATAGCCGCAAATTCAAACAGAATCAAATAATTTTTTGCATACGTCCCTGAATTGTAGAGATCTCAAGGACTTTCGATTTTGGTGAAGATCGGTTAAGGGGAAGGGGTAGTTTACCTGCAACCTTTTATGTTTTAACAACAGTAAAGTACTTGAAAATTCATTTAAACTTTTTCAAACAATGGTAATTGTTAAAAATAAAATAATTTTGTTGCCAGGGAATAAAATTATAATTTTTTCATTTTAATGTAAATTATGTATGAGTTAATATCTTTATATATATAATTCTTCTGTACGTGTGTATGTCACTGAACTCCTCCATGTATAAAATAATATATCGTTCGTGGCAGGTATGCATATCTCAGTTATGTAATGTTTACGTTTCCATTTTATTATTATGTCTACAGCAATAAAAAGGCAGGTTACACACACAAAACACACACACACACACACACACACACACACACACACACACACACACACACACACACACACACACACACACACACACACACACACACACACACACACACACACACACACACACACACACACACACACACACACACACACACACACACACACACACACACACACACACACACACACACACACACACACACACACACACACACACACACACACACACACACACACACACACACACACACACACACACACACACACACACACACACACACTTCAAGTTATTTCTGGCCTCACTCATGTTTATTTTCTTACATTTGCACGCTTTTTAAATGGAAAGTGCCGAAACCCACACCAACATAACGCGTGCAAGCCGAAAAAATGGACATCAATTTGCTTCCTGTGGATCGCTGGGAAGTGTAACTGCACGTGTTTACAGAGGAACGATTCATAGACAGACTTTTCGTCTTTAGGGAATGAACCCTCTGCAAGGTGCTCAGGGTCCATGAGTGACTTCGGAGCGCTCCTTCTTTTTCGCGTGTTTGTTCTGTGAAACATACACTGTAGATTCGCAGTTTTACTCTAAGCAACGCTCAATAGGAAATGTTGAAAATTTTTGTCCACAGTGTACCCTCATTCACACTAAACCTGCTCTGATGTTTTAACTACGGACATCATAATATTAAAACTTTGGAAACTTGAGCACTACTTAATGGAGATCAATCATTAACTTATACAAGCCATTAATTTTATGCATATTTTATATATATATATATATATATGTGTACAACGTTATCGGCAACAAAGAAGTAGTTTTTGTTAAAATTCCTTCCCGGGATATTAGGCCTTAGTCCAATGTTTTCTACAAAACCAGACTTTTCGGCAATGCCATCCGACTTCCATCATCAGTGAAAATCGAGTGCGATAACGTGAGGTGGTATACGTTAGTGACCACAGTACTGTGGTTAAGGCTGAAGCAGTAAGTAGAAAGAAGTAGTTTCTATGGTAATATTTCATTTCGAAAATGATTTCAAATATAAATCTTAGAATATGGAAGTCATGTATGGTTCTCCATACCGATATTTTGTTACTGGTCAAGAAACCGTTATATATAGAATTATAACTAAGCTGTAGAATAAAATTTAGCTAGAGGAAAACAGCGCAACCGAGTTTTGGCTCTTTAAAACTTCGAACAACTACACGAGCAGATATTTATTATAGCGCAACTACGAACAACGAAAACAACTCGTATTTTATTAAAAAGTTTATGAAAACCAGAATCTCACGATAGCAGTTAATTTTAGCCAACCGTTTTCTTAATAATAAATAAAAAATTATTTGCTAAAAATATTTATTTACTTTGTGTAAACCGCAGCAAAGATAACGGCTTGTACGCAAAGCAGAAAATGTAAATACACGTAGTAACAGGTGGTAAACATTTTGTAAACACGCATCACACACACACACACACACACACACACACACACACACACACACACACACACACACACACACACACACACACACACACACACACACACACACACACACACACACACACACACACACACACACACACACACACACACACACACACACACACACACACACACACACACACACACACACACACACACACACACACACACACACACACACACACACACACACACACACACACACACACACACACACACACATGATTCAAAAGTTTTGAATATAAAGTTCAATTAAATCATAATGTCGGAATCTAGTATATTTAGATTCTTTAAAATCAAAAAGACGTTTAACATTTTATTTAAGAATTGATATTATTAGGTATTCAAGGTATTGTTAAATTAATTAAATGCTATTAAAAATGTCTAATAAAGCATACTGAAGCATGTTTTAAAATCTGATCATAAGTCAAAGGCTAGTGATATACATGTTAATATAAAATTTAAAGTATTGCTTAAACAGAAGACCTGAGAAATTTGAATTATTGTGAAACGTATTGTAAGAGGATGGTGTGGTTTGGGTGGTTAAAAATATATTCGCTTAGCATTGGAAAAAATTGTATCTATTTATTATCAAACTGACCTAAAGTGGATTGTATTCTAATATGCGTTTTTGTTTTTACATTGAGAAATAGAATAATTTTTTTAAAATTTATTTTTATTACAACTGAGTACTACCCACCTAGTAATTTACATTTCATAATTAAAGACTCTAATCAAGAGATATAACCCATTGGCTATAATCTCCCCATTTAACTAATATCCATCAGATCAAGTGGTTTAGTTCGTCTCAGCCTTCTAGCTGCATTAGTTGTATCCAGCAGTCGCCGTATCCCAGGGTGTACATGCTGCAAGACGTGTTGCCCATGCTTCACTGGCTGCTTTTTATTTCCTCAATGACAAGTTCAATTTTTAAATCCCTGTGTAAGTTGTCGTTTCTTACATACCAACGATCAACGATGCACCGAAGCATCTTGTTTTGAAATGTTTGAATTATATTTATGTTTGATTTCCTTGCACAGCCCCAGAGCTGTATCCCATAGGTCCAGATAGGCTTTAGCACTTGGTTATACAACAGCAATTTATTATGGATTGACAGTTGGGATTGTCTTCCCAAGAGCCAGTACATTTTCCTGAACTTTAGATTCAACCCCTGCTTTTTCTTTTTGCCATGCTCCTTCCATTTAAGTTTTGCGTCTAATGTAATTCCTAAATATTTAGCTGTATTAGCATAAGGAATTGGTAATGAATTAATTATAACTGGTATCCGATGACCAATCTTTAGATTTGTAAAATTTACATTGAATAACGTCATCTCATTTAATCTAATGCGCCATTTTTGGGTCCATTTTCTCACAGCGTCAGAGGGTCTTTGAAGTTTTATTACAGCTTCTTCAATTTTATTTCCAGTCGCTAGAATTGCAGTATCATCTGCAAAGGTGGCAATGGTTGCATCTTCTACAGTAGGAAGGTCCCTTGTATGTAACAAATACAAGACCGGTCCCAAAACACTACCCTGGGGACTCCAGCTGTTATTTTCTTCAGTTCAGAATATTCTCCTTCATATTTCACTCGAAAATGTCTGTCAGTTATGTATGATTTGAGTATTTTGTAATATTGTTTTGGTAGGTCTCTTTGTAATTTTCACCCCAGACCTTCATGCCATACCTTATCAAATGCTTGTGCTACATCCAACAAGATACTTGCGGATATTTTTTTATTCTCAAGTGCATTTTATATTATACTTGTAATCCTGTGCACTTGGTCTATCGTTGAGTGCCTTTGTCGAAAGCCGAATCGATGATCAGGGATAAGATTTCTACCTTCAATAATAGGCTTAAGTTTTTTTAGTAGTAGTTTCTCAAACAATTTTGAAATTACTGGAAGCAAAGAAATTGGTCTATATGACTTCCTATCATTTGGTGGCTTATCTGGTTTTAATATCATAATAACTTCAGCTACCTTCCACTGTAAAGGAACATACTTCAACCTTAAGAATGCGTTAACAATAAGTATAATAACTTCCTAAGTCCTTATTCAGGTAGAGCTTTTACTATTTGGCCAGTAATCAAATCTTAACCTGGTGCTTTTTTTGAATTTATGTTACTTCTAATTTCATTTTTTAATTCCAGAAGTGTCACAGGAGTTATTTCTAGATTATCATATTTGTGTATAGGGTAAATATTTTCTTCAGCTGTTTGTCTAGGGAGAGGCTGAAAAGTTTCCTCTAGGTATGCCGCGAAGAGGTCTGCTTTTTGCTTAGCATTTCTAGCCCATGATCCGTCATCTTTTCTTATTGGGGGAACTTGCGTTTTAGGTCTTTTGATTCCTTTTGTTGCCTTCCAAAGGGAATAATCTGTGTCTTTTTGGGCAGATAAATTTCCTAAGTACCTATTAATTGATTCATTCTTGAATTCTTTTATGAATTATTTTATTTTAATACATAATTTATTAAACATTTTTTTGTTATCTGGTGCTCGATTTCTCTGCCAATATTTACGTGCCTTCCTTTTTTCCTTAATCAGCTCTCTTAATTCAACTGGATAACTAATTTCTTTATTTCCTTTTTTATAACTAATAGGAGTACTATACCAAGCGACATATTGTATAATTTCAATAAATCTCTCAAGCTCCTCTTCTAATTGTACTGGATCTTTAATAGGTACATGCAGGTTTGTGTTTATTTCTATTAGGCTACTGAACAAGTTCCAGTCAGTTTTACCAGTTGTTAATTTTGGGACTGATGCCTTGTTTGTAATTATAAATTCACTAATTATCATTATAACCGGTGTGTGGTCTGAGGAAAGGCTCTCATCATTTTCTACATGAATATAATTTTCAGAAATCCCTTTTGTCACAAAGAAATCAATAATATCAGGTAGTTTGTTTGTGTCTGCAGGCCAGTATGTAGGTTTACCTCCGGAGTGAAAGTCACACCCCAGTGTTTCTCCTGCTGCCAGTAATTCTTTTCCTTTCGGAAAAATTACTCTTGACCCCCAGTACAAGTGTTTGGCGTTAAAATCTCTTCCAATAATGAAGGTCCCACCTAAAGTTTCAAACAGTTGTATAAACTCTTCTCGCTTCAAATTATATCTTGGTGGACAGTAGATCGCACCAACACTGTATTCTTTGTACCTGTTAGCTTGAATCCTAATGGGTATAAGTTGCAAATATTCTTCCTCTACTTTGAGAATTTCATAATGTTGAAGGTTCTCTTTTACAAATATTGCTGATCCTCCTCTTGCTCTATCTGCTGGATGGGCAGCAGAATAGCAGAGATAACCATGTACCTTAACATATGATGTCTTTGTGGAATGACTTTCAGATATTAAGCAAATATAAATTTTTTCTGAATTCAAAAACATTTCTAGGTCTTGAATATGTTGTGACAATCCATTTGCATTCCAAGTTGCTATTCTAAGAGTTTTACTCGTATTATCTAAAATAACTATTTATATCTACAAGGTTCATGTATACATCTTCATATTTCTTATCATTAGAGTCTAGACGCTTTTCTATAGTTTCTAGCCTTCTTAATATTTTTTCTAATACATTACTTTCCTCTATTTCCTTCCCCTTACCTGGTCTAGATTGGACCACTTGAGAGAATGTTCTGCTTCCAGTTTCTTTACTTTCCTGAGGTTTTTGTACCACGTGCTTTAGCTCCATACTTTTTTCCACTTGTTTTCTATATCTTTGTAGAAATCCACTGGTTCTGTTCCGAATATTTTGTAATTCCATAGCTACCCTCGATAGTTTGCTGGATGTTGGCCTCCACAGTTTACATATTTTGGTGGAGTATCTTTATTTATTTTACACTGAATTGTAGCGTTCTTCCCTGTACATTTTACACATCTAGGTTCTCTGTGGCAGTACTTGGTTGTATGGTTGAAACCTTGGCAATTTTTACATTGTGGTATAAGGTTTGTAGCTTTTCTTAAGGGTTCAATTTTAACACTTATATGTAGGATAGACTTAATGTTATACATTTTTTCCACATCTTCTTTATTGTCAAACGTGAGCATGAATAGAGGGAGCTCTCTCTTGCATATTATTTGTTTTCCATCTTTATCCAATTTCCTTTCGTTTTTAATAATGTTTACAACATCAACTATTTCCAACTTTTGCTTTCTGCTGTAACTCTTCTAATATTTCTTCTTTACTACTGGTAGGGTGAAGCCCTCTAGCCATTACCTTGATGGGCCTGTCTTTTTTGTCTTCATATGTGTACCATTGATGTCCTTCTTCATTCAATTTTGTAGCTTGAGATTTATAACCATCTGAGTATTCAGTGTTGATTTTCCACACATTATTATTGAGGGAGACAATTTTGGTTATTTTTGCTTTGTTTGTGTTCAGTAGTGCCCTTACTGTTGCATAGTCTTCAATGCCAACTGTATTAATTGGTGGAGGTTGCCTTTCTTTTGGTACCTTAAACTTCTTCAGTTCTACTTTTTTAATAGGTAATGTGTCATCAGCTTTTTCAATTTCTGGAGAACCCTCAGCTTTTCTCTTTTTCATTCTCCTGGCTACATTCTTGGTTTTAATTCATTCTGTTTCCTTAGCGAGTTCTTCTTCATCTGTATAGTATTCTTGGACATTGTCAACTCTGTGTTCTTTCTCTTGTTGTACCTTCTTCCCAATCGTCTTTTTGGGTTTGTCAACCTCCTTTGATAAATGGGTGGTTTTTAGTGCTTTATTTTTCGATTTGAGATCAAGTACTTCTTTCTTTAACTTTTCGATTATAAGCTCTACTTTACTCAGCCTTTTCCTGAGTTCCTTATTTTCTTCCTCCAAATTAAAAGATCTTCTTTCACTTGAACTTCTTTGTGAACCACTTCCTGATTCTTCCTGGAGATCGTAATACTTTGGAACTTCTCTTAAAAGGATCACTCTCAAGCAACAATTGCCCCCCCCCCCCCAGAATCCATGAGGGTGGATTTTCCAGAGTTTCTGGTCTGCCACCTGGGGTATTAATTTCCAATGAAGTTTTATCCATTACTTTAAATGACTGATCCTCAGTCCTCAGCACCAATTAGCTCGCCGACCCACTTTCCCGCTGGGATTGGTTACCCAACCTTCCACTGGGTTACTCGGCTTAACAGGGGCACCTCTGGTAGGTTAAGTGCTGGAATTGGAGTGAGAGAGGCTTCGAGAACTCTCTTGGTAAGTTCTTATATTATGTGAATAGGTGTTCATCCACAACGCATCATCACTCCCTTTCGTCCCCTGAGAAATAGAATAATGTTTGAACAATCAGAAATTATGAACATAATTTTACAATTACATAAATTAGTTTAAATAATGTCGTTTTTTATAATGTACTTTCGTTCTTTATATTAACTTACATTCCTTATTATTACATTATTTTTCTACAAGAATATTTATATTTCAAAGACATGTGATCTGTGATTTGTATGATATTTGTCTTACATTATATTTTTTTGTATTTATACAAGAGCGTAACCACTTTTGAAAATATCAAATATTTAATATAGTCTTTCTTAAGCTTTGTTGTGGCGTTCATGCGGTTGGTCCTCTGAACTTTAACACATACCGACTTCAACTGAACCTTTGTGTTCTCTTCTGGGGCTCTCCTCCCATCTCATGTTGCTGTTGTTTACAAACTCCTTTCCCTCACCTTTTGGCTTTTCCCTTCATTCTTCAATTATTGTTGATTGGTAGTTAGGAAGGTAAGAAGAGATAGGTGATTTGGATTCAAGATTTCTACATGTGTAAAATCATAATTCTTGACACGTAGATCTCCATGAGACGTTTTCTGGCTATTCTCGTTGATGGAAAATTCCACTTTTTGTTTATTTCTTTCTACTAATGCTTTCTACTAATGACCCTAGTTTAGCAGACCAAGTCTATTAGCGCGTATGTTTGATTTTCAATTACTGATACTGCTTGACAGTCTCTTTGTTTTCGAATTTTCTTACAGTATTACAGTATAGCCTACATGTTATTACATACGCTATCACGGCCGGAGGCTTTGATGAAATAAATTTATATCCGGGCTGTTTGGCCGTGGTCGATTGCTTTGTTCTGTCATTGTCTAAACATTTCGGCCGCCCACCGGAGACCTTCTTCAGCAGAAAAAGTTTATAAATTGTTAGACAAAAGGCTGGAGAGCCGAACGTACCCCTAATCGAGGTAAAAGCAAACGTAAAAGCACTGCTTTTAGCTCTGTTAGGGGTACGTTCGACTCTCCACTCTTTTTTCGAACACTTTATAAACTTCTTTTTTCTGCTGCAGAAGGCCTCCGATGGGTGGGTGTAAAGTTTAGACAACAAAGCAATCGACCACGGCTAAAAAGCCCATATATAAAATTCTTTAATCAGTATACATGTTATTTATAAGACTCTTGCATATGTATTTTTAGTTTTATTTAAGTAAGTTTGTTAACGTTTGTAATCCCGTTTTAAACTAAGTTTAAAACAATATTAAAAAAATTATTAAAAAATCGACTCGAAGTTAGTTCATGCTGCAATGTTCGTCAGCAAACTAATAAATGCTTGCCTTTCTTAAAACTTATTCTAAATAAAATATAATTGAATAATAAATAGTAAAATATTGTTCTGTTTATGAGACTTTTCTGAATTCAGCTGAGCGTTGTACCGTTTGAACAACATAAACGTGCTTTGTTAAAAGTCAACAAATGAAGGGGCGGTTTCATAACGTCACGGCGACAAAAACGTAATAAAATATCTAGTAACGTAGGGCTTTTGTTGATTGGGTAATGACATGTGATTGTATCTGGCGAATAATGGAAAACATCTTAAATGCTATTTAAGCTGTTTTCCGTTATTCGACAGATACATGAAGAGCTTTTCTTGGGCTGCAGACAGAAGAATTATGTCAAATTCTTGAAGCGTTTTGACAGAAGAATCGTGGCTTTGAGATTCGTGGGTCACTGGTGACCTTGCTTGCGATCTGCGTAGGCAAAAATGTTGCTCAGGACAGTTTACGTAGTGAATGATTTTTATAGCTGTATAGTTACGCACTGTAGTTACTGTGTGTTTGATAAGTGATTGTAAGTTTTCTAAACTGGGATTTAGTGGGGTGCCTAGCAGAACAATAGATATGGCGCTTGGGTAAAAAATAGAGGTCCTGGGTTCATATCCTCGACAACATAATTAAATCATAGTAGACCTACGTTTTTTTAGCTCCCAGATATCAGTGCGTCTTGGATTAATAGCCTGAGGTTAAGTGGGGTATGGTATAGTGCTGGTCACACTCCCTTCCTTGTCCTGTCTTCCTGCCACTTCGAATGGTTCATGCGGCAGCCTACCCCATAACAATCCTGAACAATCCTGAAGTCCTAAACCACTTGAGTAATACAGAAAGGATTAAAAACTGTGATTTAGTAATCAGAAAATTTACGCTTGTTACTGTGCCTGTGAGTAAAACGGTATTGTAGAATTAAGTGTGTTTCGGGCATAATATTCAAATTAAATGAATCAATTAATTAATTAATTAATTACAGTAGGAGTGTGATAATATACAGACTTAATAGTCTTATTATAACTATCGTTCTATCGTTCTGTGTGTTAGTTTAATTCCACAAGACTATAGATCGTTATCTACTTATCTTGAACTTGAGTTTTCTAAAAGGGTTATTTTAATTACAGTTTTATGCAAAATAATATTTTCTACACAGTGCGAGACTCCTAGATTTTCATTACGTAATGTGAAATTTTTACAGTACAACAACAGCTTTTTCGGTTGTCAATTACGTTTTATTGATATTGCTGTTAGTACCAAACGTTTAGCGCATGCTACGGCTTCGTATTCTCAGCGTGGTGAATCTGAGGATGTTACATAGTAGAATGTGCGGAACGTAATAGTGTTAACAATAATATCAATAACTCGTGATTGTCAACCGAAAAATCACGCAAGTCTCCGAATTAAAAGCTCAAAATATATATTAATTAATACTAGTATATTTACTTTTAATAAATTTAATAAGTAATACAAATAAATATTTTAAGACAATGAGAAGCAAGTAGCAATTATATAAAACTTATATAATAATTAAAGATTTCGTTGAAAATATGAAAACCTAAAGTAATTTATGGAGAAGAAACACACTTTTTAAAACAATGTAATTTTAATCATTTTGTACTTCTACTTAATTAAAACAAATCTATTCGATTCAGCTTAACAGGGGGTAGACGTATGATGATAGTAGACGGTTTGCATCTTAACAGGGGGTCCTAATATTACCATTCAGATACATACCCATCTTCGACTGGGGTACTATTCATGAGCGGATTGTCTTTTACAAAGTCGCTCAAGACGTCGCTTCTTAGCTTAGTCTTGACGTATTGCAATCGATATCTGTCCGTTTGCTGAATCAAGTCACTTGTGTGACGAGATAGAGTTTAACAAGAACAACGCAATACGCGCGCGTGCAAGCACTCACGAAGTTAGTAGCAACTATTAGTGAAACAATGCATCTAGCTGCCACCCGTCTATATCCTTTCAGTGCTGAATTCCATGTGTCATTGTTTCATACCTTTCTAAAAATTCCATCTCAAGAATGCGTTTGTTTTGTCATATTGGGTCCTCAGTTTCATTCCAAAACATCTTTCAGTTTATGACTTGGCTAAGTTATCGCTCACTAATTGTAGACCTAATTTCTCCTCTGTGTGCAAATGGGTCTAACTTCTCTTTCATATTTCAGCGTATAGCATATCGTTTCGTAAGATGCCATTTTATCACTGAACACGATAAAATATGATAACTTCTCTGTACTATTTTACGTTATGAAGCGTGGACACTAACAAAAACTGGAGTCGAAAGGATAGATGCGTTCAAATGTTATTCAATCAGATTTATCGGCATGTTTTCAAGTTAGTTGAATAATACACTAGTAACATTATAACAGATCACTGCAGAGCAGAAACAGATGAAGGGAAATATAGAGGTCGTAAGAATTGTGAAGGTATAAAAATGGACTTATGGCATTTTGCATTGCGGTACTACTTACTCCTAGACGGGGTTGCTAATCTCCCATTGGGCGCCTCACCAGGTGCTGGATAGGTGTAAGAATCTCTAGCTCCTTACTAGCTGACGTGGCGTCAGTATGCCACCCGACTTGTATCAAACTTGTCTTAAGACAGTTAAAAGGAAAACACCTTTAAGACAGCTCTGTGTTTCTGTTATAATTATTTTAAAGTGGATATCCTCAAAGCCAAGATGATAACAAACTTTTGTTAGCCGATATGTCGCAACGAAGAAGGTGAAGAAATTGAAATTTGTAGTCATGTCATCACTGATCTTACTATTATACTTGTCTTAATGACCACCGGACTGTATTTGTATTTAGATTTGGATAAAAAATATATAATTTACTATTTATGATAAATTCTTCCTTAGCAATTTTCCTTACTTTCCTTGATTTTTGATTTGACAGGAACGTGCTTGCAAACGGTATAATATTTTCAGAACATATTGATTTTTTATTGGATATTTTTTAGAGTATTCAAGTTTCAACAATCATGGAATAGATTCAGTTAGTCTAGACTTTAAACAAACAAAGTAAAACAGTGTAATTAATTTAGGCTATATTTTAAGCCATTGGAGTAATTTTCGTTATCTTGGTAGTCCCGTCGCCGTGCATTCCCTAAGGACTGAGCCCCAAAGTTCAAGAATCTCCGGTTTGTTTAGTTGGTGACCGTTGATTTACCGTTCGACTAAGTCAGTTTACCCGGTCTGACGTATTGTGTAGACTCGCGCGCTCATGTGTGTACACGTATCTCCTTGTTTCATACAAGACAATACTGTTTCCGCTAGAAAAGATTTTTCGTGTGGATGCTTCTCTGACAGGGGAAAATTTACTGTTAAATTGATTTTCGCGCCTGAAGGTCGAGACGTTAGGGAAACCTTACAGTAGATTTACAGCTGAATTATGTTAGTTAAATGTAGCTACAACACTGTAACGGCATTTCATCGTCTGTAGGACTGAGCCTTGCAATTTTCAACACTTGTCAAGCTGGCAGTGTTTACCCGCTTTTGTTTCTGTTTGAAAACACACACAAATTAAGGACAAATTAGTTTGTCCATCATCCGTTTGTCCAAGTGCCGTTCCTGGATCGTGGGTAGACGACGTCTTGCGTACACACAAGGTCGGTGAGTGAGTTGTATAGCTTCTTTCACATCAATTATGGGACCAGTTCAATATCAATTTGTAAAGTAGACATTAAGTGTTAAATACGGAGACCATTACTTGGTTTTCTACAGCCTTGCGAAGGGAGAATAACAGTTCAAAATCCATATTATAGTATCGTGTAACTTATCAATATCCTCATCGCAAAGCAAGGGAACGGTTAACTAAGACAATTGATTCTCTAATCATGTCGTAAATCTTTATTATTTTTGAAATTCAACTAATTAAACGCAAAAATTTGCTCTAGATATACAAATACCAAGAGCACGAACCTGCCATTTTTTGCGTTCTTCATCTTTCTCTTTTTCTTCTTTATCATTTAAGTATTAGATGTTGGGAAAGAATAGCTTAGTAAAAGAATAGAAGCTTTTGAGATATGGGCACACAGGAGGATATTGAAAGTGTTATGGATAGACAAAAGGACAAAAATACACATATAACATTTATAAATTATGTAAATGCTTTCCTTGAATGAAAAGATTATAAAATCTGGTAAAAATTATATTTTATTACATATTACATAAACAATAATACTGTAGTGTAGTAGAAAACAACACGAATACAAAGCAGTGGATACTTTATAGTTGTTTTAGCTGAGACTAAAACAGCTATAACCAATCTTGACCTCAGAAACTGTTGGATTTTATCACATGTTTTATTTACTATATGCAGTGGCGAGACCATAATAAAACAATGAAATTCGTAAATCTAAAATTTTCGTTTATTGATTTCTTATTATATATCAATAAATAGTGTAATTTATAAAAAGATTGTTTAGAACATGGTTTTGTGATTAAAGTCCGACACAGCGTCCACGAGTTCGGAACTCGTTCTCTTGCTCCTTCTACTCGTAATAAAAGTACTGTAGTCTAGGTTTTCACACCGACTCGAATTAGTAACAAGGCGCCAACTACACGAGAGATACAAAGTATAGGCCTAATGGCTTACAAAATATAATATGTTCACAGGTAATTTGTTTGTATCATAAACGCAAGTTGCAAATGACTTACAATTTAAACCAGAAACGAGGATGATGATAATGCAAAATACGTTCTTATTTATTGATTTATTATTAATTGTTTTTATTAATTATTGTTATATTGTTATTATTGTTATTAATTGATTTGTTATTGTTTACAGTTTTCATGTACAGTATTAGGAAGTGTTGATCATGTACGAAAATAATTGAATGTTTAATAAATATATTTCATTGAAAAGTAATGTGCTGGGTCTTATCCATCAGGCCAATGGGTTTGAAACGTCCGTCTTCATTGGTCTCAGTTACAAATAGTGCAACTATTAGGAAAACGTAGCTAAGACAGCGCTGTGTTTTTGTTCTACCGACTTTCAGGTATTTAGCTGTAAAATGGATACACTTTTTGTTGTTTCACGTAAGAAAAACGAAAATCAATCATACTTCACCTTAACGCCTGACGAAATATTTGTCGCTTTCTAACAAAGTGGAAATAGTCTAACATTAACTGCAGGTAACGATTCAATTGACATAAATTGAACTAATGTTATAAACTGTGTCTAACTTTATTCTAAACTAATATGTAAATCCACTTAGTACGGAAACTTATAGTCTGATATCACTCAGAAATATGTCTGTCATATGTATATGATTTATATCCTTATAAACAGAAGCAGGAACGTATATTTCTATCTAGTCTAAGTATAAATTGTCTATAAAATTTTACAGTGCATTTATCAATTAAAGGTTGATGATGTACTAGCGACAGCATAATGAACAGAACCCAAATCGATTTTACCGAGGGAACTGATAAAAAGTTTTGTCAAAACAAAACTTATGTGTAGAATGCAAGCAGAAGTTACGATTGATCGTAGATTTTTATTATGGCGTAGCAGCCAGCATACTATTTAAAATGCATTTTTAATAACATTTTTTAAACCAGAAATTTATTTTTAACATAATTATAGGAACGTGTTACATACAGTTTGAAAATATCTTTCTACTGTCTTTGACTTTATGTAGGTACTTTATGTTATATATTTACTATAGGTCTGGTTCTTATTCAGCCCCATTATTTTACAAAGAAAACTACGCGACTAGGTTTAACGCAAAAATTATTGTACGTGCCTCCTTACGGATGCAAGTCGCGTTTCTTTGTGGCCAACACTTTTCTTCTTACTTTGTATTCTTTACGTTAAAGAGACACGCCAAGGTCTTAAATAAAACCTTTGTAGTGAACTCAAAAGTCACAAACATACACAACCACCAACAATCTTAAACCAACAACGTGCCGTGTGTACACGTGAAAACGTACGTTTTTTTTTTAAACAAAAACATGAAAAGTGTGTAGTAAATAAAGCTAAAATATACATCTTTGTTAACGTGCCTCACGTGTGCATTAACGTATGTAGCATGTATCGTATATAAGCGAGAGTACCTATAACTTTTTTCTGGATACTTCTTGAGCAATGTTTCTGGTTTGTTGGCAATTTATAACGTTTCTTCTTCCTTGCCAATCCAAGAATTTGATATTTTAACTGATTTGACCACAAAAATTAACCGTGAGAATGTTAAGAGAATTATTTTCATGGACGGGTTTTTACATAAATGGCGTGCAATTTGTTTTTTTTCAATAGAAGGGAAAATGTTCGGAAAACCATTCCAAATCGTGAAGCGATTCTGGTGTATTGGAGACGGTAGCTGCTAATTCATAAGTTTCATGTATTACCCCACAAGCACCAGTGAATTTAAATTTGTTTATTTCCTTTTTATTTCTTTTGTATAAGACGTGTGTGATGATTATGCTTTCGAACAAACCTGTTTTACTGAAATTTTTGACGTGCGGTTTCATTTTGGAATTACGTTCCCAATTCAGTCGATACAAGAGTGACAGAAAGGAATTAACGAAATATTTCTGTATTCGTAAAGATTCGTAAAACGTTTGACGACGGTACAGTTGAATATACTGTTATAATTGCCGTTATCTGGTTCCAGGAATAGCTGGATTCATTCTTTGAGTGGTCGGACAAATGGAGGGTTTCCATCAATGTGGCCAAGCGCACAGCTGTAGTCTTCACCAGATTCTACATAGGCGATACTTGACTCCCCTGGTCTCCTGGTGACAAGTACCTAGAGCTTCACCTCGACAGACTTCTCACCTGGGGGACGCATTACGAATAAGTAGCCCGCAAAACAGCCATCTGTGTATACCTATTCCACCCCCACCCTACTTAGTAGCAATGGAATGTACCGCCTCCTAGACAAAGTCATGATTACCACGTATATGATACCGATTGTTACACAGTGTGGGGTTACTTGGCAAAGACTCATAAGCAAAAGCTTAGGTCTCTCATGTACCGAGGTTAGCGATGAGCCTGGAAAGCTCATTACCTGACTTCAAACCAGACTATCCGCATTGCCCTGCTCCATGGACGCTACGATACGAATACTTTCCAGAAAGTTCTATCACCGTTGTACTCATTTCTAGGGCAATCTCCTTATCAGTATCCTCGGTCGAAACCCATCTGTGTCATGTGAATCTTGGATCCATCCTCGGGGTATGTTCGACATGACGTAGATATTCTTCTTCTTCTTATCTGGCGTTACATCCTTTGGTGGGCTTTAGCCTCTTCAATAATACTCCTCCATGCTTCCCTGTTCTTCACCCTTCCTTTCCACCCACATGTTCCCATGCTAGCAAGGTCTTCTATTACGGCATCCAACCATCTCATCCTAGGTCTGCCTCTACGTCTAGTAGTATATAATCTTCCATTCAGCATTCTTTCAGGCATTCTTTCTTCAGACATTCTTTCCACATGTCCCAGCCAACGCAACCTCTGTGATTCGATGTACCTATTTCACTATGTCTTTCCCATGCATGAGACCCTGTAGTTCATTGTTATTGCGTATTCTCCGCAATTTTGTTCTAAAATGATTTTAAACCAGTTCTGTCATTCTCTGTCAAAGTCCACACGTCGGATCCATATGTAACAACTCGTCGCACAAGAGAATAATATACTTTACGTTTTATACCTCTTGTAACAAGATTATTTTTAAAGATGTTAATATTTGCAAAGTAGGCTCTATTTCCTGCTTGTATTCTTTCTTTTATACTCATCCTAATGTCATTTGATACCAAGGCACCTAGATAACTAAAGCAGACACTCCTTTGAAACACTTCCCATTCCCGTTGAAATCTCTAGGAGCCTTTCTGGTGTCTGAGTGAGACATTACCATTATTTGTCTTCTCTTTTTTTTTACCACAAGACCAATTTTCATTGCTCCTGCTTCCATTAATGCATACATGTCTTTGAGATAACTTAGATATTGTCTAATTGAAATCCCTGTAGGGCACACCTAAAAACAACCACAGTATCCTTGCCAAATACCAGTGGGTGGAGCACCAAAGGCTAGTAATGCACGCTGTGGACTACAAGCTGTTGACAGAAGATCTGTGGGTAGGCCCTGGAAGAGACGGCTGCAGTGAAGACGGAACAGGCTGTAAGCCTACACCGTGAAGTAACGACGACGACGATGACTATCCATGTCTTCTCGGCGGGAAGTTCGGGACGCGGCGTAATCAAGGGCGACGGGCTTGCCTGTCCCCTCTTGGTTATGATGAGTTAAAGGTGAAAATTAACTGTAGCTAATCTATGCTCAGAATTTAATTAAATGTAATTTTAAATTACAATTTAATCATATCGAGCCTGTAGGGTCAATATAATTCGGTTAATTTACGTAGTTTAATGTCGCGTAATTCTGAATTGTGTGTATGTATGTGACGTAATCTCCTTAAGCGTAAATTCTTCTATATGTAAATCGCTCTTTACATCGGTATTGGTGGTGATTGGTAACAAAAATAATCATACCAGATCATACGCGAAAATCAATAAGATCATACCAGAAAGCGTAACGAAAATGATACATATCGAGTTTTGTTTCTCTTGTAGAAAAGCAGAGCAAATAAATAATTTATTAAAAAAATAACTTGTAAAACCAAAAAACTTTAATTCGATTGTAGATTTCAATTAAAAGCTGGTGTATTTAAAACATAAGCCAATCTCTGTAACATAAATGATCGGTTCCGTAATAGTGGATCTTTCAGATTATCGGGATGTATTTATCAAGTCTGTACTCTAGAAATGTCTCAAGTGTAATTAAGACTATATGAAATTAAATGGAGTAGACTGGTGCAATTCGGCATTTATGGGACCAAGGGTATCTCCGTTAAGCGGACGCAGTTAAGGGCTGTGTTAAAACTGCCGAAAAAAGTGACTTAATTGTTGAATTAAAAATATAGCACTACCGACTAGGTTTACAAACTATTATTCATAAAAATAATAAATATTTACCTGATGGTCTAAACTAGTTTTCGCTCCGTTAGAGCTTCGTCAGAACGAAAAGTAGTCTGACGAATTTGTAACGAGGCAAAAACTAGTTTAGGACATCAGGTAAAAATTTATGATTTTTATCAATAATAGTTTGTGATCCGAGTCGGTAGTGTTATATATTAGTTGACTAATAACAAGGGCCACGTCATGGAAACAAAATTCAGGAATTTAAAAATATAGGTAAAATGGAATATAAAAATCTGAATATATAATATTATTGACTTATAATGTTATTTACTAATTATTTATTTTTAATAAATTAAAAGTATAAAACGAATACATCAAAGAACACTTTAACTGTTTAATTCATAAAACGTAGTTTGTGATGTGCGTAGTCGTGAAAGAGTATGCCTTTAAGTAGGACTTCCGTTTTTTTAAAAGAATCTTTAAATTTTTTATTTCCTGCTGTGTAAAGAATGTGTTACTACTTTTGTTGCATTTTTTTAGCATTAAAATACACTTAAAGTCTTGTCTTTCTTCAGGTCATTTCAATAAAAATGTTCACGGTTTTGTAGCAAGAAATACTGAATTTATTTCAAACTGCGTTATATGCCTATGGGTTAACCAATTTTTAACTGCGAAAATGAAGCCATTGTACAGACAATTTTGCTGTTCCAATTTACAAGGGACCAGAACTTTTTATTTTGGTTTTCAGTATATAGATGTGTTTTGTTTTTCTTGGTATAAACTGAATGTGAAATCAAAGTGAACATTCTGTTTTTGGAATTAACGTTATATCGAGTTTTCTATACTTTGCATTACAGTAACTGAATATTGGAATATTTTATAACCATGCAGCTTTTATTTCTTTTACCTTTTCAGGTTCCATGTAGATGTTACGTATTATACTGAATATTTATTTAGTTGTGTTCATTTATTTAGAAAACAAAATAAAGAAATAAATAGATACTTCTAGAAGTAATCTATTATTTTAATTATACAATATAACTTGTACTTGTTATTTTGTCTTCCGCCTGGATTACTGGGAATTTCGGAAAAGAGGAATTCTAGTTACAAACATATCGGTATTCAGACTATCTATTGTGCAAGAAAATTATTTGTAAGGAAATAGTCGATGTTTTTAGAATATTATCAGAAGTATGTTGCGTATATTTTTGCAGTAAGTTTTATCTCGTTTCTACTTTTTTTACGTACATCATTCTATGTATTTTCTGTCCGTCCGACTGATACTCTCTGTTTTCCTCAGATGCTCCCCCCCACACACACATACACACAAATGCACACACCACGTTATCTATAACGTACACATATCAATGGACACATATGTACCACGTTATCTACTTCTTTCAATGCGTTTTATTTCTAAAGAAAACATTATGTAACAATATTTAGTGTAAAAACTATTGTGAGAACGTGCCTCCTTACGCATTCAGGTCTTGTTTCTTTGTGGGCAACAGTTTTTGTTGTTCTTTTGTACGCTTCACGTTAAAAGAGACACGCCAAGATTTGATAAAATTTTCCAAGGGCGCACAAACAAACAAAAGCACATATGTCAGCACACGCTAGCTCACCCGCTGGTACACGAAACCTTTCGTGTACGATAAAGAACATAAACACCTCTAAGAAAACGTTATCATGAATTTTTCTTTCCTTATTTCGTGAGCACTTTTAGAATTATAGGTCTATTAAGCTGCGGGTGCATAAAAGATAACGCAGTGTCTTACCAGGTTTACGAACGAAGAGGTATTGAGTAACTGACAAAAAAAACAATATTAAAATCCAAAACATTAGGCTACAGAAACATGAATATGTAGGCCTCGTTGTGAAAAACGGGAGACAGCAGCCATTTCAGGGAAAATCATTAGAATACATATAATTTGCAGAAGACAAATGCCACAACTTCTAAACGTAGTGGTTTAATTTTTTGTCAAGTTACTTTTATAGATGATCAGTAAACAAACTACATATAATATACGTTAAATGTTTGATTTGTAAAGTGTTTACGAATATTGCCATGTATACGAATATTACTTCTTTTGTAGACTTTATTTGTTAGCTTTTGGTAGGCAGCAGTCATGGAGTCACCAATTTAAGATTTTTGATATCTACAATACCTTAACATGAAGCTACTGTTTTATTTTCCGAGGCGATCTGACCTGTAAAAATAAATTTTATTAACACTTTGAGTAAGAACAAACGATTGAAGATCGTGCTGTCAGTGAAACAACACTGTCTTCCTTAGATGACACATATCCTAAGTTGCTAAACTAAACTGAACCTAATTTCATTGGAAATTATATAAGTATTTTATTTATTTATTTTAAATAATTCAGCATTATATAATACTGTTATATCGATGCGTAGTAAATAAAGTGTGCACATGCAATCTGTCACCAGTTCAACGTAGCCATCAAATAGCGACGTGCACATTCCGACCACCCTTCCGATAAATGTAGAAACGTCTAATAGCGCCTAGTTTACGCTACAGAAGACCTTGATTGGGCTTATGAAAACATATAAAGCAACTAAGTGAATCACTAACAACTTCTACGAACGTGTTCGGATATCTGAGTGCGGTATCTGTGCGAATGTTAAATGTTACTATTGTTTAATGTGTTGTGATGTTGTTAATTATCTACTTAATGACAGTTACTGTTGTACGTAGTGCGTATTAAATGTCTGAGTAAAATAGGAGAACTAATGTGTTATAGTTGTAACTACAATATATTATATTGTAATAGGAGTGTATTTATTTTATAGAAGTGATAGTAACAACTGTCTAGTTCTCTGATATTTAGTAATTTAGTCTTCTGTTTTAAGATCGCAATCTATGCTGTCCTTGAATCGATATATTCATATTCAACAAATCTTCACATGAGTCGTTTTTTGTGTTTATTTCTGTCTTATCGTGTTGTATTCTAACGAACGTTGGCATTCAGCGAATCAGTCCAAAAACAGTGAATAAATGCACACTGAACCGCGGAATAGGAAAGGAGATCAGGTTATTGAGCCAGGTCTTCCTTCACGATCATGACTTCTCGCCATTCTTTTTTTACCTTGAAAATTATGTGATAAACTTGGTTTTTAATTTTTTCTTACATACCAGAAATGCATACATTTCATTATACGAAGTATCATTAAAATAGCGTTAATTCTGTAAATTGTCAATTTGACACTGAGCAGTCACTGTACACGTGATGAATGTTTATAAGTCTTCAGCCTGCTGTTGTGTTTAGAGGTTTCACAGACTATAAATATCAGATGACCGTATGTATATTGTGGCTTGACAATAGACATTTTTTCAAAATAACAAACAATACATATTTTTTGGAAAACAAAATTTATTTCATTAAAACGGCTTTTAATCACTAAAAAGTATATTCTTTTATTTTTCTCTTCAGTGAAGATGGGAAATAAGATATAATTCCTTTATGAGGATGATTTTTATTAGTAGGACTATTTGTTTTTTTTTTTAAGTTTTTGTTAGTTGGTTTCTCTGAAGTAAATTAATTTACAAAGGCATGGCCTGTACGCAGTGGCAGACAACTGAAGCTAACTTGTATGGGGAAATTTAATGCGACTTGCAAATCAGCTTGAGTACACCTTATGCTTGATGAGCCACGTTTGTTAATCGTTGCAACCCTTATATTTAATGCTTGAAATGCAGATGATAGGGAAAAGACAATTTATTTATATCTTTATTGTGCAGTTGTTTATCGTATATAGTAATGGTTAACATATATGTTCCAAAAAAGGATTGTGAGACTTTTGATTTAGATACGAAAACCGGTGAGCAGGTAGAAAAGCGGTCTCCTTCGTTTTGAGTTAAGAGTAATTGCAGTTTGCAACTGAAGAAGACAGTATAATCATACAAAAAAATTACGTTTAGACTCTGCTAGAATTTTTCTAATAATGTTGTCTCTAGCAAAACGGTTTTTAGTTCATAACTAAGTTCATTAATCTTTGTAATGTCAAAGCTATGCCCTGTCCCACTCCGGTTTTTGCAACCACTCGCTTCTGATTTCTGCTCTTCTTTCTATTTGAAGGTAACCCTCACAAACTATTATTATCTTGAGGTCTTTTGAATACGTCTTTCTAAGGCTCCATCAACTTTCCTTTGTAGGCTCTTACATTCCGGAGCGGTCGTATTACAGATATTACTTATTGTGATTTGAAATATGAACGTAATCTTCCTAGAAGAGATTTCCATTTCGTGAAGAAACTTCCATTTCTCATTCACTTTTCTTATTAAAACTAAATTTGTTTTCTTTCATTCCAACTAGTTCCTGTTATTTTTGCTGCTATGAGACTGGTCTTTCCTTGACTTTCAAACCAACGTGCTCTATACCAGAGCTTTTCAAACTTTTCCACTTGGCGACCCCCTTTACCCGAGCAAATGTTTTCGCGACCCTGGGTATAGACGTATACAAACTAGGAATACGAATTGAAACATATGCTGATAATAAATTATAAAGAAAATTTATTCGAAAACAATTCTTTGGTATACATACGAATTTTACCATGTATTAAAGACAAAGCCAAATATTCATATTAATGAGCTGGGTGTGCTTGTGTACTTTTAAGTAAAGACTTAAATCTTGGATGAATATTTGATACTGCAGGACGTAGAGCTTCTTCAACGTTTTGCAGAGTTGACGAATGTTTTGACTTTATAAACAATAATACTAAAAATGTCGCCTAGCATAAATACGAAGTACAAAATGGTAGAGGTATGCATACGGACATTTCAAAAAAGTGTTGGAAATTATGTCCTAATTCCGAGCCAAAACTAATTTAACGATTTTAACGATTCAAATTTTAAACCTGTGTCGCTCGATAACTCGGTAAATTCTTCTTAAGCGTTTAATGGTAAACTGACTTATCATTTAAATTTAGTATGGTTTATGGACCCAATTTTCTAATTTGTTAATTTTTTGTAGTTGACAAAATGAATTTGCATAAGAATAAATTATACCGAAGTATTTACCCACTAACGTATCGTCCGAATGTATCCCATAACATTATTTGCATCTACGGTTTAATCTTGGTATAAGCGCGGTGTTGATAAAGTCAATGGTTACAGGAGTGACAGTTTAATACGTGCTATGGAAATGTTTCGGTATTCATATCGGGCAAGCTAAACGTATCTAATCTCTGTTCAAAATTTAATTTAATCCAAAATGGAGAATAGGTTCAATTTGAATCAGTTGATTCTCACAGTAATTTAATCTGGTGTAGTTGATATATAATTATAATTTCGTTGGTATATAATTCCGATATATTATCCAAAACGTAAATTGGTTTACCTACAGACAGTCCAGTTGATTAGTACTACAATTGTTTGTTAACTCAGTAATGGACGGTCAAAACAGCGTGATGCATGAGATCCATACTAATTTAGTTTTCGCTGTAAGGTAAAGAAAAGATGCCTTTGTTCTAATTATGATATAGGAAATGTAATTACAGTAAGAAATCGGATAACTGGAACCCAAATGTGTGTAAACCGGACGACCTTGGATCCTCGATGCTACAGAGGAAAGGTTGCTTTCCTTAAAAATGTATTACTTATATTAAAAATCTAAAAAGGTTAGTCTTCTTCTTCTTCTTCTCTTCAAGGATTAGGTTATATAAACCTGTTCCGACACCCATCTCATCCTCAGACGACCCACGTGTCTTCTATCAATGGACAGTGCCGCTTTCGGCAATCGATCCTCTGTCATCCTTTGCAGATGATCCCACCATTGTCTTCTCTAAATTTAAATAATTTCATGTATGTCCTTTACTTCCAGTTCTGCTCTGATATTCTCATTCCTTATTCTATCTTGCAATGTATAATTTAAAGTATTTAGAAGAAAATGTATTTCACCACTCTGAATCTTGCCGCATTCCTTTTTTGTTATGACCCACGCCTCACTCGCATATGTCAATGCGGGTATTGTAATTGTCTTAAAAATTTTATCCTTGTGCTGTGTCTTGTTTTATTTATAAGATTTCTATGAATCGTAACACACATATACATAAATTTATTTATCTTATCTTTTATATCATATTCAGATTCATAGCTTACTGGACACCCAGATAGACTACGAAAACGGGTTAGTCTCAGGATCGTATACCATGGGCACAAAACGTTTCATGTAAATAATTGTTGAGTATGAGTGTTCGATACGAGGACAGCATGGAAAGGGATCCTAAAACATAAGACGAAATTATTAAATATCAGAGAATTCGACAGTTTTATTATCATTTCTATTAAAAAAAAATACATTTGTATTGCAATATATAGTTGTCCTATGTTACCCAGACATCGAATACGTACTACATATGACAGATAACAGCAGTTATTAAGTAGATAATTAACACCATCGCAACACATTAAACAATTATACTCAGAACATATAGGATGAGATGTAGGAAAGAAGGTTACAAGGAGGGGACCGAAGCCTTTGGTGTGCAGGATAGGAGAGACGACAAGCACTCGTACATAAATGAACGAAATTTATCATGTAGGCGTACTTAGCAAGGAGTAGGCATACCTAAGATAGTTCCAGCAACAAATGTCTTCTCGGTTTACCTCTCTCTCTCTCTCTCTCTCTCTCTCTCTCTCTCTCTCTCTCTCTCTCTCTCTCTCTCTCTCTCTCTCTCTCTCTCTCTCTCTCTCTCTCTCTCTCTCTCTCTCTCAAAGTTTATGCACTGGGAATCTATCCTTAGGCGTGTTCGCCAACTTCAATTATTATTTTTTTGTTACTATTTTATTCCAAGACGATAAATTTATTCATTTCGTGTATCTGTGTTCTTTTTCATATCCAATAACAATTTCTTATTGCATAACTGTATTTTCTTCTCATATTGTATTCATACTTGATAATATGTCACTTCTGGAACAGCAGTCACTTTGTAGTAGAACGTTTTGACAGATTATCTCCGTGTTTTATTGTTAACTGTGTAACTCGCCCTTTGGTCAGGGTCACAACACTGGGAACCCAAAGTGGGTTGCCATATGTAAAACACGTAACACGTGGTAATAATAAATAATAATTTATTCAAACGACACAAATTTATCACGATGAATAGAGCAGCAACTAGACCTCCTGACTTTACAATAGCTTTACATTACATATATCATAAAAGATTCACATTACTGTCATTGACTAAGTTACTTTAATAGGTGCACCTTATTATTACGAAAATTATCTCTCTTTTTTTTTTGAGACTAACTGTACGATTCACATTAAGTATAAGTATACATCAATTACTTATTTTCTACTCTCAAGTCGCGGTCTATGTCACCATGCCGCATACGACACTATAAGTACAGGTCTTAACAGACTCAATTTTCAGGACATAGATTGTTAACACCTGTTTTATTATTTAAAATTATGGATGAAATAGTACGAAATAGTATTTCCCAGATTTCACTCTCCGACTCTTGAAAATTGCGATCACTATGGTAGGTTGTTGAGTGAGGAAACTTTTATTGGGATTTAGGCCCCCCAAATGTATGAATGGTTTGAGGTCACCTGATAGTCCTCCGATACTCGGGCTTTCCTACGATGAAGGCACACGCCGAGAGATGTCCACAAGTCGTGAAAAGGTAATGTCCGTGACTACTTGAGCAAATGCAGAACGGTGCCAAAAGCACAGTTTTCCGAACACGCGCCGTTTGCTGGACTGAAGAACAAAACAAACAGTTTTCACGTGTTATTCATCCATACACCTGCAGCCTCGTAAGGCAGAACAAATTACACAGACGTGATGGCAACAGCCAGGAGACCTCGCTCTCTCGCTACTGACTACTTACAACCGGAAACGGGTGATAGGTAGTCCCCAGGCATGTCACCACAGACCAAAGGTGAGATAACGCGCATCCTACATTCAACTCCGTATCGACGTCACGCCGATCACCACACATATTCACCAAGCCTACCCCTGTGAGGCACATGTTTAGATAAGATATGTGGAGGGGGGAGACGAAATGTAACAAACCGTTACAACTGTTTGTCGATTGTTCCATAAACATCTGTTAATTTTGTTAGCTTGTTACTTAAACAAACACACTGACACACACATACACAAACACACACACACACACACATGCACACGCACACATATATAATATATTATTTTGTAAAACAATATTTGGATTTTGTTAGGAAATGATAAATTCGTTGTCGGAGATATTTACGCACTGCATATACAACAGCACACCTGAGATTCTTCTTTCTGCAATAAGCAGTAATTTATCTGTTTCAGTTCTTAAGGAATTGACAGCAGTTGGTTAACGAATTTATCAAAGAAGCGCTTTCATTATTTAGCTGATAAAGCCAAAATATACATCCTTGTTAAAAGGCTTATATCTATACACTAATTCGTTTACGGCATCAAGGACGCTAATTCGTTTCTGTTCCCTATCCATTTTTTAGATCTTAAATGAGGTTAGGTTATTATTTTTGTAACTTGTTTTTGTCACTAATTCAACTGATTGATCACTGTAGTAACTGAAAAATTGGTAATTAAGAAACTTATTTGCAAATTTGTTAAAATTTCTGCATCCTTGCCAGAAGGAATATTTACTCATTCAACTAAATCGGTTATAGATATAAGCGTGTTAATGTTTTGAGTTTTTTGTGTGAAAAAAGTTATCGTGTAAAGACAGTATACAATCTGTTCCTTCAATGTCAAAACAACATGAAAATCTAACTCGTGTAGGTTATTTTTTGGAATAATATTGTTTGACGCTACTGTACAGTGTGTACATGAGGTGATTATTTATTCCTCACAAATCTTCCTATTAAATTTTTCTTAATAGAGGGATAAAAATATTGGGACTCTAGTGCGCCCAAGCTTGTGTGAATAGACAGAATAAACCTGTCAGACACCAAAATTGAGTTCACTGTAAAAAAAAAAAAATTGAATGAGACCTTGGGTAATAGAAAAAGGAAGAGAGAAAGTGAAAAATACAGAGAGCCAGAGGAAAAATCTCTTAATCCCTCACTCATCAGCTCTCTCTCTCTCTCTCTCTCTCTCTCTCTCTCTCTCTCTCTCTCCCTTTTTCTTTCTTCATCTCCCTCTTTCTCTCTCGTTTTCTCACCATCTTTCTTTCATCTCAACCACCATCTATCTCTCTTTTCGAAAGAACATTAAACAAGATGAAAATATGACGATTTAAACATTTATTTTATCACGTAATAATAATAAAATCGTAGGACAAGTAACGAGATGTGATAAGAAATGGTTTCAGGATGGATGGTTTTAAATTGACGAAAGAAGGGGGGTTTTCGTGATGTCATTGACCTGCTGAAAACGAGGGTGTAAACGAACCAATAAGCGTGAAGGTCGTTTCATAAATAGACTAACCTTACAACGCTTTCTTGTTGTTAAAAGTAATCAAACAATTTTTTTAAAATGAAATTTAATTGATTTAAGACAGAACTGGTTGTAGCGACGATGGCCACAGTAACAACGCTGTTAAATAATTATAAAATCACATTTATATTAACAGTGTGATTTTAAAAGAAACTGCTATAGCTTTAAGTGTTTGATAGCTTTGATATTTTAAACAGTCGTTTAAATTAATTTGGTAAATTAACAAAAATTTAAGTTACTTAATTTATTTAAAATTTAATTTAAAACTAAAATTCAATTTACTTGGTTAACTAAAATCTTGGTAAAGTAACCAAGATTTTAGTAACAGGTGTAAGCCTAATGGAATCTTATTATCCGAAGACCTGTTTTTAGTACAGCTAACAAACTTTTATTGATAGTACGAGTTTTCGATAGCAGTTTCTTTCACACATTACATTCTCGCGGTTAATGACGTTTATAGTTCAAGAACACCGTGTAAGGGGAGAAAAACTGTTTCCGTTTTCTCACCTTTTAAACCACGTAGTTGGAATACACGATGTGTTTGCGGGATGAAGTGTGCAAAGAGTACATTCCGTCAGGCGGCAAATTACGTCTCTCCACTTCTGTATCACTGCGACGTGCACTTCAGCTCACGATTTAACGTCATAAACATAATTTGATTCAGGCTGAGTGTCTGAGTGCCTGAGAGCTGGTAACAGATTTATTCTTTCACGTAAATGCGACGTTGAACAGATTGTCTTTGGTTGTGAGTAAGGTACGATTTTTCTGTAGATATTGTAGACATTGTGATCTTTCCGTTGTAAGTACACCATTTCTGATTGATTCAGATAGAATTTTAGATTAATGTAACAATGAAACACAAAGTTGTTGGTATTACGTATCACATTTTATGATAAACATCACGTTTGAATTGATAACTATTTAAAAAAATTACATGCTGTGCAACAATACAATGCATAAATTCAGGTATATATAGATATAGTTATTAATAAAGCATTTATAGCTATAATCTTTCATTTAATTGATTTTCCATTTTCTTAGGGACTAACCAATAATTTTGGTAAACATAATTTTTGTTTAGCTTTATTTTATTTTGGTATCGGTTACACATGCAAAAGATTAAGCAACATTACAGAAGTAACATTAAGCAAAACTTGTGTTATTGAAATAAAACACATCATGTGGAACCGAAGAGTCCTCCCTCACTCTAATCTAAAATAAAGTCTAAAAGTCTGTTTTGTATGGCCGTGTGTCTGAGGCGTTTTAATCGTCTTTTGTGTCCTGTCGTCTAGAACCTTTCTTGCTAGCTCGTTGAAGCGCTCTGTTAGTTTTGTATACCTCGAATAGTAATGATGTTTAATAATATTATCTAACAGGAGGCATCTTGAGGTCCTTCTGTGTGACGTGGTTTGGCATATGGGGCAACTGTCCCGAGTGCCACCCCCTGGAAATGTTACAGGATTTCTAGGTTTGAATTGCTTAGCGTCTCTAATACCTGAATATCGTACGTCCACAATGGTTTCAGAATTGTTCTATAGAGGAAAGAGTTTATTCCTTATTGACATCTGTGACCTCCCTCTGAGCAACCGGTAAATATGACTAAAGGTATGACAAGATTGTTCATTTCTTCTTACGTGTTTGGGTCATGTAAACGTCTGTCCAGACAAAGTATTTAACATCTTTCGCTTGTTAAACATATTTATTAAACATAAATTTTAATATTTTGAATGTTCATCACTTCTTTCACAGCACTTAATAATTATTATTTAAGGCACTTTTACTTGTGAAAAACTTACTTGTTGTTATTTCCTCAAACGTCGTTTCGGAGTGGTATTCTCCTTCCTCAGTGAGGCATTCCACATTTAAACCTCACTGAGGAAGGAGAATACCACTCCGAAACGACGTTTGAGGAAATAACAACAAGTAAGTTTTTCACAAGTGAAAGTGCCTTAAATAATAATTAATAAATAATAAATACTTATTACTTACAGTCGTCTTTCGATATACTAAGGTTACAGTTGACATTCTGTGCACTCAAGTTTTCTCAGCTTTTGTCACTCCATTTTAAGCCAACTCAGAACGCTCAGGGCTCTTGAATCTTTTTCTCAAACGATCGTTGTCACTTCAACTCTGACACGCTGGTTTAGATGCCCTTCGTGCTTGGTAGCAAAGTGTTTGATTTCTGCTGCATCGTCAGTGATGCAGTGATGAATGTCGCTCTTGCGGCAGGACCACAGGCTTTGACTATGATACTATAAATGCATTCTTTAAGACTCTGACATTGTAATCTGCATTATCATCGTCATTGTCCTTATTAGGATTTTTCTGCCCTCCTCCCCTACGAGCGAATGCCTCCCGAGTTATCCTCCAGTAATGTCTTGACCAAATTTGTCCAGTTCACTGCGTCGTTGTACTTAATGAGATTATACAGTAAGGTTTTCAGTTCCACACGTCAGAGTTGTCTTTTTACGATAGTGATGTTTAATCTCGCAACATTTCAGAATGCATACTATCTGTTCACCTATCCAGAGCCCTGCTCAATTGAAAGAGTCGCCATTCTTTTTATGCCGCTACATTCTACTCTGGGCCTTGGAGTACTTTAGTTTGCTAGCTCCCGCCTGTCTCTGTCCACAACCGCTCCCTTCCATTGCAAAACATTCTAAATAACCTACCTGTGACATCTCTTCCGGGCCTTCCGTCACAATTCCATTCCGTCTACACCGTTCCATTGTGGATTCAAGAACCCGTTTTTGGTGGTCTTTGTTCCTCATTCTGACAACATGACACGCCCAGCGTCTTTGTAATCTGACAATTTTTGATGTTGGGAGAATTTTTTTTTGAGGGGTATTATAATTTGTTACATATTGGTCTCACTATATTTTTATAGCTCATTATTTTATTGTCCGCCTTGGCATTTGGGGACATAAGAATAAATAAAGGGGCAAAGTACGCTTTATTCGTCTTGGTCATTCCTATTCCCATGTTTAGAGAGATTCATTTCCAGTCTTTTATCTTTTCATGATCGACATTTCTTGTTGATTTATTATGAAAGTTCTGTTTGAACGTACCTATACTGCTTCTTTCTGCTTTTTTCTGCTTTTTCTTTTCTCTATATTCTCTATTTTTGTAAGACCCAGCGCTTTAGCGTTATTCGTCTGTAAGTATAGAGTTCCTTAACAATTACCACTTGCCTTCAAATTATTTTTAATGTCATATGCATAAGTTGCTATCTGTGATGAGTTTATACATGCGAGATGTGATAAGTTTATTCCAGATGTTGGCGGACTTAATCAACATTTTCCGTACAACATACTCCAGACCTGTATTGAATAGTAGAGTGCCTGAATCCCTTCAGCGGAGTCGGTCACCAAAAAGACGAAGGAAGAGGATCCTGCTACGGCAGTCTGAGAGTAACACGGGTCCTGGTTTGTGGAAAGCGTAGGCATGCAGCGGAGGAGAGCCTCTAACAAGCCGTTGACTGTATACACAGGCTAAGTCAGATAGCTTACTTCGACCAGGCTCAGAGCACCTGTTAGGCGTAGTGAAGTCGATTTTCTAGGGGGTGAGCAGGAAAAAAACAAAGTTCCTGAACCTCCATACAGTTGGGAGTTGGGCGGCCGGTTAATAACTCGCTCCTGTAGAAGAATGTGATTTAGAAACGTTTAGAAAAACCTTGTAAATTTTCATCTATTATAAGAATATTTGATTTTGTAATATCTATATAATGTCCATCTTAAGCTTACACGGCCAAAGTCAATATCCTCAAAATTATTAAAAACCGGGCTGTCAGGCCGCGGTCGATTGCTGTACAATCTTGACATCGTCGGCAACGTTTCGTATCCCGCTCTCGGGATGTTTTTCAGGCCACAAAAAGCGACAGTGTTAAGAAAACAGTCACTGCAGTTCTTAGGCCGAACGTTACCCGACAATTTTTTTCAGGTAAAAGCTACCCGACTCGAGTACTTAATAATTTATTATATTAAATAAATGTAATAACTTAATATAATAAATATAATATAAAATACCCGACCCGAGTATTTATTATATGGCCTAACACCTCGGTATTTAATAATTTTGAGGATATCTACACAATCTGCTTTATTGTACAGTATAGGACAACTTGTTTTTGTAAATTATAAATGAACATGTCTACTTCTATGACGTTTTAAGTACAATCGTTTATTATTATGTCATGCATCACAAGTCTGTGGATAGCATCAGTGCATACACTTAAAACAGACGCACCAACCTCACTCCGGGATGTGTAATTCATTTTGCTTGGGAAGGGTAAAATTCATTTCTTTGTAAGTTCCTTTGCAATTTATGCATTCATTATTTATTTCGTATTAAAATCATTAATTTTTATTAATGACTAAATGTTAGTGTCTCCTTGTAACTGGTTAATCACATATTCCCTCTATTTTTACTGCGAACACGGAATTTTCTACGTAGGGAGAAGGTCGATATAATATCTTGAAGATGAAATGTATTATGAAAGAAAACAATGTGACGTAGTGGAGTGGATTCTGCGGTTCTGAGCTCAACGTACTGGAAGTTAAAACCATTTTCGCTAAATGTCCACGGTGACAGGTATATTGTTACGAGAGCTTAGTGTTGTCTCAGACGTGGAGTATATTGTTATATATTAACACCAACGTATATAAACTTGTCAAAACTGTTTTTTTTTGCCTTGAAAGCTGGTCAGAAATACAGACAATAACCGCGAGAAAAGCACAACAATTTTGAACTAAAAAGAAGCTTGTAAAGGACTATGCTAGTGATAACAAGAGAAGACAGAAACAGTAAAGTGGATATGCAACCAAATTAGACAATTGTACATCGGAATTTAAAAAAATATTTCGTTATTATTAGAACAGAAATTAAAATCCTGGCTGCGGAAAAGACACAATGTTAAAATAATATTCGTTTGTGATTTTAAAAGAAACAATTTAGTTTTAATTTTATTAAAGTTGATTAACCTGTCCAGACTCACAGAGGTTTAAACATATATTTTCATTAAAAATTAGTTACAAACTAATTCTGTTAAAACCGTACGTTTATAGAATTGTGAAAGGAAGGTGGCTAATTCGATTTGGATGAGACAAACGCCAAACTACTCGTGTTTCTTTTATTTGACGATTGTTCTTGAACAGACAAAATAGCCTATGAAAAAATTTAAAGTGGCGCTAAGGGTGCGACAGAAATACCTGACGGTTTAGAAATAAAATTACACAATAATTAAAATAAATAATTTTTATTTACTTTCTCGTCATAAACACATGCGTTTGTCAATTTTTTCACAAAAAATTGAATAAAACTAAAGTTATGTTTGAAAAAAAACATGTAAATGTCGTCCGTTTTTGTCTACACACTGTAAGACGGTCTATGAAATTTTTCATCGCTGACTGGAATTCGTTTTTTGGTATGATACTTATCTCGTGTTGAATTTTACTCTTAGTTCTGGCAAAAATCACGTACAGAATGATCGGGTCAACGGGGTGCCCACGCGACGTCTCCACGGAGGGAAATGGCGTCTATGCAATGCTCTGGGGCAAAGACGTTCCGCAGTATCAGAATTTAACCAAGCTGCGTTCACTGTAACTTCATAAAAATAAGGGTCAATCACCCTAAAATGTTTTACCCTACACCACATTGTTATTCGTTCTGTGTTAAGTGGACGTTCGGGAAGCTGTGAAGCTGTCTTGGAATGGTTTCAGACCAATCAGACCAACAATAACGTAAGTTAGAACATTTTAGACCCTCGTCATTCCAACATCGTCTCGACGAAACCTCGGCGTTTTTCACAGTCAGAGGGGTCATGTGTGGACGACCAAATGACCATCATTTTGTAGGAATAAAAGTTTAAGTCTGAAGGCAAAATTTGTTTGTCAGTTGTATCGGAGATATTGAACAGGCGAGACGCCGAAACTCGACGGCCTCAGTGGCTTATCTTATTCCTGCAGTGTTTTCAGGGGTTCCTATGGACCGTGGTCTCCCCGTTGGTTTTTGTTCTGTTGCTGCCGCTGTCCTCTGAAATTCTCCACCTTCAAGAATATCGTGTTCAGAGTAAATACCCAACCAACCTTGAAATGTTGATAAAACCTGCTGTGAGTAAGCACAGTAGCTTCATTGTTTAAATAAAAAGAACGTTTCAATACTGAAGGGGGGGGGGGTGAGCAGCGTCCAGCGGTATCATGGGACTCAAATTGCAGAGAGTGAAGGTGCCACGCTCACCATCCCCCGACCCCTCCACGCGACAGTAACAAAACGAAAACCGTCAGATAATTTTCCCGTACCTGGTATTTAATACATTTTTGATATATATTTTCAAACAGACGTAATGGAAACAGCGTCTTGCGCCCTAAATTTTGTTTTCTTAAGAATGTTTACAGTAGGATTCTGTAATCAAAAGAAAACTTTTTGATGTTGAAACTAAAATATGCAGACCGAATAACATTAGATTAGGTTATTCTTAGGATAGGTGTCTTTACCTGCGGCTATGATCTAAACGCCATCAGCAAAATCAGCATACCTCAAATTGTCGAGATTAATCAATAAAATAGAAAATTTATGGACCCATTAGGGAAGGCGGAGAGTGGAAAATAAAGTATAACAGAGAGCTCTATGAGTTATATAGATCGCCTGATATTGTGACATCAATTAGGATAGCTAGCCTGAGATGGGCAGGACATGTACAGGCAATGAATGAGGAGGATATTCTTAAGAAGGTTATGTAACATACACATGAAGGAAAGAGAGGACGTGGAAGACCCAGACTACGATGGATTGATGGAATCCTAGAGGATGTAAAAGTGCTTGGAGTAAATAATTTATGGACACTGACTAAGGGTAGGGAAATCTGGAGGAAAATCCTGAGGGTAGCTGAGGCCCACGGTGGGCTGTGGAGCTACTGATGATGATGGCTCAACAAAATAGAGAAGAAAAACCCAATAAAGGCAGGGGCGTATTTACGGGGGGGGGCGAACGGAACCGGACCCCCTAGAGGGTCGAAATGTTGACGAATTTTGTTAATCTCTTAACTTCAGGCTGTTTTATTTTACTTTTTCCAGATGTGTACCTTAATACAGTAGTAACTCTTTTTTTAAATATACAAACAGGTTTATTACACAACATTAGGATATACGTTTGTAATTAAATATAGGAAAATCAATTCAGTCAATAGGTATCTTTTAACAATGTCTCAATAACGCGTAATTTTGATGTGTTATTACCGTTTATTTTCATGGACCTGATTTCAGGATGTTATCAGGCGTTTTACAGAGACTTTAAAGATAGTAATATTGGTTAATCTTTAATTGTATTTTTCTTTTGTGTGAAGCCGACCCGACCCTGGACCCCCCCCCAAAGGCAAACTCTAGATACGTCATTAAATAAAGGAAGTTAGTTTTACTAATGGATAAACGCCTGTTAATTTATATAAAATCACACTTTAATTTTTGTTATAAATCTTACAGAATTCACAAGGATTTAGTGTAAAAACGAGGTTAATGTCTGTTATGGAACAGGCAGTGTGCAACGAGAATACATAACCCTTTGCATGTGCTGAGTGGATTCTGCTCTTCTGGGCTCATTAGGCTGATGGAAAAAACATATTTTCGCCATATCTGACGTTCACATAAAGCGAGATTGGGTGACGGTTGTGTTTATGCATTGTTAATGAGAATAGAATATTACAAAGTAGAGAAGAAAGATAGACTAGTACAGCATTGTAGCCTACTAGAATTTGGCAGGCGAGACTTGAGATAATAAACACACAGTCAAGGGGGAATTAACTTATTAAATTATTTTGACGTTCCACTGACAGAAAGTCAAATTTATTTGTAAGCAATAAAAATGTTGTAAAAAGACTTAATTATGGGCCCCTATGAAAAATTGTCCTGCAGATTATGTATCGTCAAAGCGGCAAACTTGGGAACTTTAATAAAAGTAAACAATATCTACAAAGTTGTTAAAATTCATTCCCGGGCTGTTTGGCCGTGGTCCATTGTTTCTAACTAAAGCAGACGTTTCGACAGTACCATCGACTGCCATCATCAGTGTAAAATTCGAGCTTTACTAACGTACTGTGGTCTAACGTGTACCACTCTACGTTAGTCAAGCTCGAATTTTACACTGATGATGGCAGTCGATGGTACTGTCGAAAAGTCTGCTTTAGTTAGAAACAATGGACCACGGCCAAACAGCCAGGGAATGAATTTTAACAACATTGATTCCTGCCGTGTAAGCCTACGAAGTATGATACCTACAAAGCCTAATGAGCAAGATGTTTAATCAATGCGTTCTCTCTACCTTTACTTACGGACCACAAGTTCGCACGTTCACAAACGTTAATGTGGACAAAACCTCAGAGGAATAAACAGCAGTGGACTACCTATAAAACTACTAAACAGAAAAAGAAAGCGATGAATTGGGGACATAATAAATTAGAAACATAAGAGTAGGGAAACGCTAATCGAGATGGGCAGATGACTCGGAAAAACATGCCGATCAATATGTTGACCTTGGTACATGACAGAATAATGAAAAACTGAAGGGGCGGGGGCTTGGGCCCAAAATGGGGAGTATAAACGTTTATAGACAAAAGTAAATAGGTAGAAAAATCATCATACGACCTTTCACAAAAGTTACATTACATACCGAAATACCGTTCTCTCTGTCTCTACGTCTGTCTGTCTATCTGTCTGTATGTCTCTGTCTCTGTCTGCCTGCCTGCCTGCCTGCCTGTCTCTCTCTCTCTCTCTCTCACACACACACACACACACACACACACACACACACACACACACACACACACACACACACACACACACACACACACACACACACACACACACACACACACACACACACACACACACACTCGCATGTAAACAAAATGTGTTTTGTCTATCTTTTACATACCTCTTTGTTATAGTTAAATTAAAATTTATTTCTTAGTATGACAGAATATGCTCTTTAAAAAAAAAACGAATGTTTTTAGGAATAAACAAAACATGTAAAATTAAATAAATAAATAAAAAGTCGCAAACTGTAACTTATTAAAAACGTCATAGTTGTAAGTCTGCTCAAACATGAGGGCTAATAGTGTCCCAATAGAGGCCCTTTTATTTAAATCAGACTTGATCCATTGTATACTTGTCACAGATTTTATAGGTCTTATAAAATTTTAAATAAATAAAGCTCATTCGAGATTAGTGTTTAGCTGCCCTCTGTTTTACAGGCCTACCAATTGGTTTTTGTTTCTTCATGTTTAAGAATTGTATTGGCTATTAGTATTAAATTGTTAAAGTGCATTAAATTTTTAATTCCGTATATACTAAGGACACAAGGAGTGTTTATACTAAGGATGCGATATCCAAAATTGTTAATTGGATAAGATCATGGTTGATCCCGGGACAGATCAATTAGGGCTTTATCCTTAGAGTGAAGATGACTATGAAGATCGATGTGGATCGGCTCTAGAAGAATAAGCAAAGTTATATTCAAACAATATTAAATTGACACTATGTTTCTGTAGAATACTTTTAATTCAAATTTTAAAAACGTACTTTAGCTGTAACTGACTTAACTTTTTGACATTAAGTCTGTACAGAAACGTTGATTTTGAAAAAAAATTAAATCATTAATGGCTAACACAAGTTTTTAAGCATTTTTACAAGTTTCGGCCAAAACATTTCTGTGACACACGCGACAGAACTTATCCCCGTATCTAATCCTAGTGACGTTTGCTTGTCTGGTTTGTCAAGCGGCATGAAATTATTTTAGAAACAAAACATGACGTATTCATACATGACGTATGAAAACATCTCATCCTGTTTCTGCATTGGGGCAAGGAGTCCATGGAACGTGGTTGCAAAAAATTGTCTTGTCGGAAAAATTTTAATTCATACAACGTATTTAAAATATTATTTTTAAACATTATTCCAGTGACTTTTAGAGTACTCTTACATTGATACTCCATTTATGCAATGTTTGTTCATGCTGTTATGAAAATATTATTTTTTTTAAAACTGAAATCAGTCTAGATAAAATTTATAAAGTCTACATTTGCCGGTGTGGATGTCAAAGTTAGTTTGTATTTTCCTCCTACACGCACTGAGTTCACTTCTGAATGAATGGTTTTGAATGAATTCAATTGATGTTATCACGGATTTTATCTCCCACATTTCTCACGATGCGTTTAATAATATTCTTTCCAACTGTGCATCAATATATATTAATTTTCAGTCAACAGTCCATTAAAGATTTCTTGTTGGCACCTAAAAACCGCTATAAAGTGCACTTTATTAAAGTAATAATATAAGATTACCCATAAATTTAAGTAGAAGAGTTAATACTTCGTGTTAAAGGATATTACTGACGTATTTTGGCTGGAATGCAGAATAGATGCGAACATGTCCTAAGAACCACGGTGTAAGACACATGCTATTAATACAGATTAATAAAGCAGACCTTCTCTAATTTGGGAGGAGAAAGGAAATAGTAAAAATGTTGCATCTATTAGGGTGATCGAAAAGTCACGCAACCTAAAATTTGAAAAAGTTCTTCTGGACAGTAGGGGTACCGGGTAGGTATGTTCAGAGATATCCGTGTCCGTAAGTTCAAAGGTCAAAGATGACGCGTGGCGCTGTGTCATCGTTGTGACTTTATAAGGTGGTCGATACCGTTCTCTAGGCACTTGCCTTGACAAACTGTGCATACTAGAAGGCTACCTAAAAAAAGAATTTTTTTCCGTTGCTTATTAATTGAAGCCAAGAATAAGGCACTTTATTGTTCAGCCAATATGAATTCATCAGCTGCTAACTAGCTTTTAAAGCGGTTAAACTCCGTTTTTTCCTTATTTATAAAGTTTATAAAACATTTCATTTTCATTGAAAAGAGAGACTTACAAATAATTAAAAATTGTTCATTACCTTAATATCTTCAATATTATGCTCTATTATTTAAGCTATTTAAATATAATATAATTAAAATTCTTTTTTTTTAATTATAATAATAATATAATTAAAATTCAATGCAGCGGAAGTATGGGTTATTAACAAAAAGAATGAAAGAAAGATTCTTGCAACGGAGATGGAATATTGGAGGAGGTGCTGTGGAATAACGAGAGCAGACCGAATAACAAACGAGGATATCAAAAGAAGAATGGAAACGGAAAGAAGTGTAATTGACTACACCGAAGAAAGAAGGTTGGTGTGGTACGGTAATGTCCGGAGAGCCCAAAATAGGTGGATCAACAAAGTGACGGAATGGAGTCCATTAGGAAGGAGAAAAAGGGGAAGACCGAGAAGATCTTGGAGGGACGAAGTGGATGAATCTATGCAACGTATAGGACTTGAGGAAGGACAATGGGAACATCGGGAGAATTGGAAAGCCAGGTTGAAGGAAGGGAAACGGCACTAGCTGTAGCAACCCTATTATATACGTATATAATTAAAATTCAAATGATAAATGTCATTATTTGGATTTTAAAATTATTTTTTCTCATACTAATATTAAATACTACAATTAATTTTATTAACTAGATTATTCCCTACGGGATGACCTAGGGGAGATAAATGTGCGGGATGCCTGTCGGCGGCGGAATCTGGTAAAGTAAGATCTGACGCGCTGTGAAAGCAATCAAGACTCATTAGTGTGGTCAGCTCTTGGCTGAGTATCTTGGCGGCAGCGTTTGTCGTGGACAGGTTGCTGAACCTGTTTGTATGTGAGTGACGATTATGTGGCAAAGTAAAATAGATACCTTTTAAAACAATAGAATACTTTTATCTCTTCTCGTTTTTCTTCAAACGACTATTTATCGTCAAAAATAAATTAATTCCAAAGAGAAGAACAAAACTAAAACATCTATCATAAATTTAATGATTTCATATCCACAGGTTTTGTTTTGAGAAGAATACGGTGGACAAGTCTGAAAAATGTGCATAAGGTATATAGTCGGTATATTTAAATTGTATAAGTTTGTCAATATCTTTCTTAATACATTATATTAAAAACCGGATATTACAGCAGCTTATAAACAATAATACAAAAACACACAACATTAACGCACAAAACTAATAATGTTCAATACGATTAATTAAGAGCTATTAATGTACAATGAAATACAGACAAAAAATCTGTCAATAGCCAGATATTAATTTGTATCACAAAAAAAAAAAAAAAATTGGTATGGGGAACATGACTCTCATGTTCTAAGACTATATTTAAAATCATTTACTTGAATTCGGTTCGGTAATTTCTATAAAAATATTCCCCACCTTGTAAATCGAGTTTTATTTTTAACAAAGTGAAATTATAGTAAAAAATAAAACCATAAAATAGTTTTAGTGAAAATCACTAAAACTATTTTATGGTTTTATTTTTTACTATAATTTACAACGGATTTTCACCAAGTAAAGGCATCAAGCATTAATTATTACAAAGTGAAATTAATATTTCCATAGAAACTAGTTCTTTGTTGCCGATAACGTAGTACACATATAAAAAATCGCTATGGAGAACCATACATGACTTCCATGTTCTAATTAATTATAAAATTATTTTTAGTGTGTACACTCAGAACGAAACTCAACATATCATCGCGGGTAAAAACGCTGAGAAAGTTAATCAAAATACGAATTGTACATAGTTGTTAATATTTTAAAAATAAAGAATTAATTTGATTTAATTATCTTTTATTTAAACAACGCGAAAGAAAGCGAATACCGCCCAGCGCTTGTAATCTGTGAATTTCTGAAAACAAAAAATGATTTTGTTTACGTGTCCGTGGTTACGATATTTTGTTTACATGAAACGATATCAATTGCTAATATTTTATTTATTTTTTGTTAAAGTTTTCGGTCGAATAAATTTATAACATCAATACACCCTCCCCCTTCAACTACCCTTTTCATTTATAGATATTTCATCTACCTTTCTACAGTAGATTATTATGACCTTACTTTCAGGATATTTTATTTATCAAAATTAAGTGCTTTACTGTTGTTAAAACGTAAAACGTTGCAGGTAAACTACCCCTTTCCCTTAACCGATCTTCACAAAAATCAATAGGTCTTCAGTCGCCTACAACTCGGGAAAATATACAAAAAATTATTTGATTATATTTGAATTTACGGCAGTTATCGTTCGCTGTAGAAGAATTCTACACACAGACACACTCACACACAGACACTTTTCTGAAAATGACTTTTCTTCATGTTTTCAGGGTAGTACAATCAGAATAAGCCCTTACCTCGAACACGATTTTTTCGCGATCACCATACTTACATTTCCTTACGGAACATGGAAGTAAAAAATGATCACTTTAAGCACTTAAATACGTGTAAAAACAAAGTTTTTATAAATCACCTTGAGAACTACACGCCATAAGTGCTGTACAATATACGAACTTCCGGACATTAAGAACATGGCACTAATAAGTCGTCCACACAAATGTCTAGAAAAACCTAAAAATGAGGCTTATATGGAAACACAAAACACACAATTACAATTAATACCTAGACAAGTTGTATCAATGCATTTTATCACACTATTTTTAAAACTCTCGAGGAAGAAAAATATTTTCATCACCCATTCACTACGCTACAATTATGATGTAGAACTTAACCCCTACTAAGCAATGGTTAAACCACCGACTCTAAACTATTTAACAGACAACGGGCTAACATACCTAGGTTAGCGCATAGAAGTTAACGCCCCAAGTAAGTTTCAAGCGACAGTATATTTTGACTGGTAACAACGTTAGTCACGTACAACGTTAATAACTTATATTCAGTAATAAATAATGAAAGCTTATAAGAATTTTTATATTATAATATTCAACGTTGCAAACAATATTCGAACAAAATACACGTTTGTCTCGACAGAGTTGAAGATAAAAGGAAAGAACAAATATTAACGTATTTGTTCAAAATAAAAGATTATAAAAAGCTTTCATGTGAATGTTTTTACCTATGTTGATGTAATTGGCGGTAACGGCTGACCCGTGACAGGAAGAAGAGCAGTGTACGCCATCCATAACGTGGGACTGCGTATAATTTATGACGCTATCTGTTCTCTGCTGTCAACTTTTCGTTCCTGCTGACAGAATAGACATACGTCTCCTAATCACGAGCCAAGAAAATATTACGAAAACAGCACCAGATTATCTATAAACAATAAACCATTAATGAATAGTTTTAATTAATTAATGTCTTGACAATTAATTAATTAATTAATTCATTCATTGTCTTGACAATGAAGAGCTGTTGAAATTAACTGAAACTCTTAACTTACACACTCACAACTTACTCATAAGTATCAAAACGTAAAGCACTTGTGTAATATACCTACATCGATTTTGATGTGACTGCAGTAACATATTGTCACTATCGACTCTGTCAGCCGTATATAATAAACACGTGACAGGCTTACTGAGGTTGTGAATGCACTTTCTCAACAATCATGGAATGACTTTTACGTTTCAAACAACTTACAGCCAATTGCAGATAAAAAAAATTTCGACGAAACCGAAACATCGAAGCCTGATAATGTTTGAATGTGTATATATAAATATAGTAACAAATATTTACTATATAACAAACATTATCATGTTAAAAACACAGTTACTGTGAATATTTGTGCCGTAACTGCGTGCGTGAAGTTGTGTGTCCAAATGATGAAGGTGTCACTGACGTATCTGTCTATGACCGGAAGTCTGTGTGTTTTTGTCTGTAGGACACGTACATCAAATTAAAATCTTTTAATTACAAGAGAATAATCTTTAATTGTGAGTGTTTTTAAGAACGACATTTGTATCAACATGAGTTATATCATTCAAAAGTACAAAACTTCCTTTAGTTTGAATCTGGCTGGAAAAATATAGTATTTATTTTTAAGTCGAGGCTGCAAAATATCTACATATTTTGTAATAAATGTCAATAGAGTTAGAACACGGTTGAGGAGGAAAAATAACTTCCCTTGTTGTAGCTAAAGAAATACAGAAATGCCATACTCTGTGTTACAGAATTTAATTTATTCATTTATATGAAAAGTGTATAAAATAACAAATATCGGTATGGAGAACCATACATGACTTCCATATTCTAAGATTTATATTTAAATCTTAATATCGCCTGCCAAGCGCGATATATTTTCTCTTATACATGATTTACATTAAAATGAAAAAATTTTAATTTTATTGCCTGGCAACAAAATTATTTTATTTTTAACAATTACCATTGTTTGAAAAAGTTTAAATAAATTTTCAAGTACTTTACTCTTGTTAAAACGTAAAAGGTTGCAGGTAAACTACCCCTTCCCCTTAACCGATCTTCACCAAAATCGAAAGTCCTTGAGACCTCTACAATTCAGGGACGTATGCAAAACATTATTTGATTCTGTTTGAATTTGCGGCTGTTATCGTTTGCCATAGAAAATACCCTTGTTAAAAAAACGTTGCAGGTAAACTACCCCTTTCCCTCAACCGATCTTCACCAAAAACAATAGGTCTTGAGAACTCTACAATTTAGGGCTGTATGCAAATAATCGTTTGATTCTGTTTGAATTTGCGGCTGTTATCGTTTGCCATAGAAAAATATCGGTATGGAGAACCATACATGACTTCCATATTCTAAGATTTATATTTAAATCTTAATATCGCCTGCCAAGCGCGATATATTTTCTCTTATACATGATGTACATTAAAATGAAAAAATTTTAATTTTATTGCCTGGCAACAAAATTATTTTATTTTTAACAATTACCATTGTTTCAAAAAGTTTAAATAAATTTTCAAGTACTTTACTCTTGTTAAAACGTATAAGGTTGCAGGTAAACTACCCCTTCCCCTTAACCGATCTTCACCAAAATCGAAAGTCATTGAGACCTCTACAATTCAGGGACGTATGCAAAAAATTATTTGATTCTGTTTGAATTTGCGGCTGTTATCGTTTGCCATAGAAAATACGCTTGATAAAAAAACGTTGCAGGTAAACTACCCCTTCCCCTTAACCGATCTTCACCAAAAACAATAGGTCTTGAGTACTCTACAAATCAGGACTGTATGCAAAACATTATTTGATTCTGCGGCTGTTATCGTTTGCCATAGAAAATACCCTTGTTAAAAAAACGTTACAGGTAAACTACCCCTTTCCCTCAACCGATCTTCACCAAAAACAATAGGTCTTGAGAAATCTACAATTCAGGGCTGTATGCGAAACATTATTTGATTCTGTTTGAATTTGCGGCTGTTATCGTTTGCCAAAAAAAAAAAAAATTTCCCTTGATAAAAAAAACCGTTGGAGGTAAACTACCCCTTCCCCTCAACCGATCTTCACCAAAAACAATAGGTCGCGAGTACTCTACAAATCAGGGCTGTATGCAAAAAATTATTTGATTCTGTTTGAATTTGCGGCAGTTGTCGTTTGCCATAGAAAATACGCATGATAAAAAACGTTGCTGGTAAACTACCCCTTCCCCTCAACCGATCTTCACCAAAAACAATAGGTCTTGAGTACTCTACAAATCAGGGACGTATGCAGAAAATTATTTGATTCTGTTTGAATTTGCGGCTGTTATCGTTTGCCATAGAAAATACCCTTGTTAAAAAAACGTTGTAGGTAAACTACCCCTTTCCCTTAACCGATCTTCACCAAAAACAAAAGGTATTGAGAACTCTACAATTTAGGGCTGTATGCAAATAATCTTTTCATTCTGTTTGAATTTGCGGCTGTTATCGTTTGCCATAGGAAATACCCTTGTTAAAACATAAAACGTTACAGGTAAACTACCCATTTCCCTTAACCGATCTTCACCAAAAACAATAGGTCTTGAGAACTCTACAATTCAGGGCTGTATGCGAAACATTATTTGATTCTGTTTGAATTTGCGGCTGTTATCGTTTGCCAAACAAACAAAATTACCCTTGCTAAAAAAAACCGTTGCAGGTAAACTACCCCTTTCCCTCAACCAATCTTCACCAAAAACAATAGGTCGCGAGAACCCTGCAAAACCGGGCTGTATGCAAAAAATTATTTGATTCTGTTTGAATTTGCGGCAGTTATCGTTTGCCATAGAAAAAAAATCTACAGACAGACAGACACACAGACAGACAGACAGACAGACACACAGACACTTTTCGGAAAACGACTTTTTTTCATGTTTTGAGTGTAGTAGAATCAGAATCTGCAATAATCTCGAACACGATTTTTTTTGCCATCACCATACTTCCATTCCTTAAGGAATATGGAAGTAAAAATCTACACACACACACACACACACACACACACACACACACACACACACACACACACACACACACACACACACACACACACACACACACACACACACACACACACACACACACACACACACACACACACACACACACACACACACACACACACACACACACACACACACACACACACACACACACACACACACAGACACTTTTCGGAAAACGACTTTTTTTCATGTTTTGAGCGTAGTAGAATCAGAATCTGCAATAATCTCGAACACGATTTTTTTTGCCATCACCATACTTCCATTCCTTAAGGAATATGGAAGTAAAATGCTCAGTATATTACATATTTTATGAAAAAAATAATCACATTTTGTTTATATGTGTAATTATAAGAACATGTAATATATTAAACATTTTTAATAAGTTTAAATTTATTACTAAATTTATATCAAGTCAATATTAATATTAATTTGTATTACTATTACAATTTCTCAGTAGCACAATAATAATAATAATACACGGTAACAATATTACTATTACTTTAAATTTAGTCTGAGAAACCTGTCACCGTAAATTGTAAGCCGTAAGAATAGTTCTTAGGAACTGACTGATGCAATCTGGACATTACATGCTCATTATAACATTTGTCTTTTAATTAGAATATTTAAAGTTTAAAATATTGTAGAATATTTAAAATATTTAGAATATTTAGAATATTTTAGTTATTCGTACTCTAAAAATTCTGCGGGAACCCTGTGAAAATTTTCGGACGACACTAATTGTAACGTAGGGCGACACTATTTCCATTCTATGTAGCCTACTGATTATAATATTTCCCTTTTGTTTTACTTCCATATTCCTTAAGGAATGGAAGTATGGTGATGGCAAAAAAAATCGTGTTCGAGATTATTGCAGATTCTGATTGTACTACACTCAAAACATGAAAAAAAGTCGTTTTCCGAAAAGTGTCTGTGTGTCTGTCTATGTGTCTATCTGTCTATGTGTAGATTTTTTTCTATGGCAAACGATAACTGCCGCAAATTCAAACAGAATCAAATAATTTTTTGCATACAGCCCTGATTTGTAGAGTACTCACGATCTATTGTTTTTGGTGAAGATCGGTTGAAGGAAAGGGGTAGTTTACCGGCAACGGTTTTTTTTTATAGGGAAATTTTTTTGTTGGCAAACGATAACAGCCGCAAATTCAAACAGAATCAATTAATGTTTCTCATACAGCCCTGAATTGTAGAGTTCTCAAGATCTATTGTTTTTGGTGAGGATCGGATAAGGGAAAGGGGTAGTTTACCTGTAACGTTTTATGTTTTAACAAGGGTATTTCCTATGGCAAACGATAACAGCCGCAAATTCAAACAGAATCAAAAGATTATTTGCATACAGCCCTAAATTGTAGAGTTCTCAAGACCTGTTGTTTTTGGTGAAGATCGGTTAAGGGAAAGAGGTAGTTTACCTGCAACGTTTTTTTTAACAAGGGTATTTTCTATGGCAAACGATAACAGCCGCAAATTCAAACAGAATCAAATAATGTTTTGCATACGTCCCTGAATTGTAGAGGTCTCAAGGACTTCCGATTTTGGTGAAGATCGGTTAAGGGAAAGGGGTAGTTTACCTGCAACGTTTTTTTATCAAGCGTATTTTCTATGGCAAACGATAATTTATATAATACGAATATCAGATTTTAATTTTCTTCTTTTTCTACTTCTCTTTTTCTCTTCTAACCCAGTATGGGTTTTAGCCTCTTCAACGATTTTTCTCCATTCAGCCGTCTCATTAGTCTTCTCCATTTACTTATCCCCAAATTCCTCAGATAGTTTTCAGCATCCTTGATCAACTCTTCCTTGGCTTTCCTACTGGTCTCCATTCTAGAATATTTCTGTGAATTCTGTGTTGTTCCCTCCTCACTATGTGTCCTAGCCAAGCTATCATTTTACTCTTTATAAAATTTACTATGTCAGCTTTGTGTATTTACTTGTCTCTATGAGCCGCTGTTATTTTGCACTGGTCCAAAACTTTTTCTCAGCATCTTTCGTTTAAATAGATACTGTTCGTCTTTTTGAGTTAATACCCATGTTTTATACGCTTAAATTACAACTGGTCTAATTATGCTTTTGTATATTTTTAATTATAATGATTTGCTCAGTGCTTTCGACTTCATTAATTTTGAGTAGGCTAATGATGTAACCCCTCTTTAACTTTGACTGGTAAAAAAAAAGATTTTTTTTTTTTTTTTTTTTTTTGAAAAGAGGGGCCACAAGATAATTAGAACTAGACCAAAGCCTAGAGAAGCCAAAAATGCGCTGGATCCAGTGAGACGGGACTTGCAATTAAAACTCATAAAATTAACAATTAATAAAATCCTTTTATTATTCTATCTCCTTTTTCTTTTAAAAATATAAACAACAAAATCAATAAATATAACATACAGAAACTATTTTCCCCTTAAATTGTTAATTAAAATAAATTTATTCTCTGTAAATAATGTCACCTGAAAATTATTAACACATATAAAATTTATTTGCTATCTTCTCTTTAAAATGAATTAAAAATTAAAATCATTAATTTTCTTTAAGTATGTTTCCTGAAAATTATTAATAAATATAAAATTTATAGACTTCTTGATAAGGTTAATTAGAATATCTTCTCAAACAAAATTAATTAAAATTAAATAGAGACAAATCTACATACTCTTTATTAAAGTTAATTAAAATAAATTAACTGTCTTAGAAAAAATATGAATCAAAAATTAATTGAGATAGAATAAATTAATTGTCATCAAAATTAAATGGATATATAACCCTATGTTTCATCTTTTCTTTTATAAGAACACTATATCTAACTCCCCCCAAAATACACCCAAATGTACAATACATATAGAACCCCACAAAATACACACACAAATATACAATACATCACATGTTCCACAATACAAGACAATTATTACATAGATCTCTTGCCACGCCCTTTTCTTACCCCCATGAGGTAAATCATTAATTATTTTAGGGAAATCCATGTTAGGATTACAATTCTTAATTTGTGCATAACACATTACATGTGTATTAGATTATACATATGCAACTCCAGTAGTCCCCAGGACATAATAAATTCAAAAATTTGGCCAAGTGCCTAATACTATTATAAAATTCTGCCCCACTGGGCACTTATACTGGGAGAAATAAAAATTTAGAAAACAGTGAACCCCCCCCCCCAGTTATCATAATTAATTAATAGAATTTATATATAGAAATATGGTTAAGTTTAAAAAATAGAAATGTGTTTTGAATCTTATAACCCTTTCAAAAGTAATTTTGGTCCAGAGACCGACATGTTGATGGACCAGTCAGTGCATAATTCAACCTGTCTCAACAACATGTTTAACACTGCATGGACATGCACCCATTCAGGATTAAACTTGTGATTCTATTTAACTACCACAGAAACTTCTATCCCTATATAAACCAAACTGAATTTAAAAATGAGAGAATATTTATATAAAATGAACACTAAATTGAAACAGAGAAATTACAAATTGATTGAATGAATTAATAGCAGTAATGAAACCCTTATACTGAAAATAAGAAGGAATTGCAAGTTTAAAAGGTGAGTAGCCAAAGATGCATGTCAACCTCTGAGCTAACAGATTATACAAACTAATTAATAAAATTTACAAATGAATTCCCTCCCAGTTCACGCACTATTCTGTCCCGTTAATCGGGGATCCAATTAAAATGTTTAAAAACTTAAAGTCATGTTGTTGACTGATTGAATTGGTTCACTGGCTCTTATTGAGTGCATCACTACGTGTAAAGAATATAATGGGTTGAGATCACCTTATTTTTGTCCATGGGGGTGAAGTGGCAATCTCGTGGCCTACATTATAGGTGTTGGTGCTTCGTCATGGCAATTCCTCCCCGGCAGATGAAGAGAGAGAGGATGTAGGTGTTACATGTTCAGGTTTTGGGCTGGTCCACGTCTTGATCGAGGGATCCTGATTACACAACATTATATCAGCCAGAGTACACAAAACAATGCCCCCAGAAACTTCACACACCCCCAAAACCCATATATAATCTTAACACAGCTTTAGGGCTATCTAAATATAATACTTGACAACTTGGCAAGGTTATATGGCCAACAGGCCCTATTTGAAAATATTTAGTACAGTTACTTTTAATATTAATAAACTTTACCCATGTGGGTGAACATACTTCAATTTTGTTTAGCTAATATTTGGCTTGTTACACTTTTAATAAGATTTGTACATATTCTGAATTTTTGTTTGCCACGTGTTGAGATAGGTTATATCTGATTACATCAATTCTTTACTATTTAAATTAATATCTTTTGGCAATTACATACTTCTCAATTGGTGCCTCAGTAAGCTTTCTGATATGAATAAAGTTTTACTATAACTACTAGAAAAAGGTTGCATGTAACTTACTCAGAATTACCTATTGCACAATAAGCACGAGGCAGCGTAATAATGTATCAGATTACATCCATGTCTGTACGATTTAAACCAATACTTTTTGCATTCATGTGACTCTCAATTTTAGTGCCTTAGTTAGGACATGTGAATTTAATATTGTATTGCTATGTTTAAAAAAAATTACCTTTAAATTACGTATTGCACAATGACCATGAGGTGACTCAAAAAGGTTATCAGAAATTCACTTTCTGTGGCCTATTAAACAAGTTTTTCTTTAGTAAAACTTTAAATACATAACTATAAAAATATTGGCGAGACTTATCGCAGTTCTATTTAGATCTTAGCCTATCATAGGTGGTAGAATGGTGTAACAATTTCTTCTCCTGCCGGAGAGAACAAAATAAGCAGCCGATGCAGGCGACAATTAATGGTAGACAAACTTTCTTGATCCCGTTTCCGTCGTTCTCGCTTGCCTACCGCGGCGGGCACAAGAGTGCAGCACCTATCAAGCCTACTTCACGCAGTATACTGCTTATCTCCACTGCTAGGGGGCAGCACTAATTAAACCGCTTTAAATACTGTACTGCATTTAACGTTTACCTGACGTTAATTACTGAACATGCGCCGATTCTATCCTAGACTCGGCACAATGAAGTAGGCTAATGGTAACATATCATCGGTACCACTAAGGATTCTCGCCTTGATGTGAGGTGTTAGTGTTAGTGGTAGTGTATTTTTTAAAATTTTATAACATTAAATAATTTTTTTAACTAAGTGATTGACCAGTAGTGCGATGACGAACAATTGCCTTTTCGAGCAGTTTCAAGTTACCAGACACGTCTCTTAACATTTTCCTTATTTGTAAGAGAAAGACGATAAACGTGGGAGTTATTATAAGATCGTTATTATACGCTACAAATAGCTTAAGGGTGTGTTATGTATTTCAAATTGCAGATCCTTGTGCTTCAATTTAACTTTTCGTGTGAAGTGTGCTTGAAAATTTTGATACAGAAGGTTAGACCCCACCCTCCAAAGAACGTTGGCCCTTTTCTAGAAATTAAAGCTATATTTTTGGTGTTATATTATGGGAGCGTGCTAAAAATGGAAAGGAACATACAAATTACATACCGCCCACTATGGTATGAAAAGATGCTCTCACTGGTAGATTTTGTTCAAATCAGCTTATAATCTAAAAATTAATTAGAGCAGTAAGAGTTTTGTGGCAGAGAACGGTACCGTTAACTAGTAACCGTATACGTTTTATTTAAGCAGAATTAATAGTCTGCTTGTAAGTGTTAACTAAATAAAGTTATTTCAATATCAATCGTTATTTGAACTGTTTCAGGTTATTGAATAAAATCTACTTTGTTGTTTCTGTGAAACTTGTAAGACTGTCAATGCTATAACAGAACCATGTTCAAGTTGATCACCATTTTAAGTAAATAAAAAGAAATTTCTTCTTGATTTTTCTTGTCAAAAGAAAGTTAAACATTTTGTTAGGAAAAAGTGGCACGAGCTTACGGTAAATTAGAAGTAAAGTGTACTGTCTCAATTCTATAAGTACGTTTGAGGCTATTTCTGTATTATAAGCTAATTTTATATCGGATTCTCAGCAGAAATAGACTATTTGTACCATTCTGAATACTTTTGGGTGTACTATAATGAATAACGATATTTGACCGTTTCTTCACAGAAATGTATAGATTTCTCTCCAGACATTCTGTTTCACTGAAGAGGTTTCTTTATGTTAATGTGACTTGTAATTTAACGTTGTGAAATCCTACTTTAAGTTGATTATTTAAAATAAGAGACTAATTTTAATGATGCAATATTGATTATATTTAAACTATATTAAAAGATAAAAAGTATTTTTTGCTGCTGACAAAACAGGTATAAAAGAAGTATGTGTAAAGTGAAAGCAAACTATATCTTTGAAGAAATAAACGTAATCAAATATTCGTTAATGTGTAATACATAATAACAAGGAGAAAATATTTATTTGTCTACCTATCAGTATCTTGCTTTTACAGGCCCTGTTACGATCGGTATTGAATATAGACCTCTTTCACGCTTCGTCAGTTTCCTCTGTTCTATGCAACTTCTATCCATGTAAAACCCGCCATTTTCCTAAAACGATTACACCAGTGCGCAGTCAGTCTTCCCCTGTCTCTATTCAAACTTCCCCGTCCGGAAAATGTTGATAATCTATAAGTAAAATTTTGATTAAACTATACAATTTAAAATACATTTAAATTCGTTCACAATTTATTGTAATGTTACCTTGTAGAAGTGGCTCTCCAAGGTCGTGGGGCTCCACAAATAAAATTATATTAAATAATTGTATTTGTACCGTTGTAAAATTGTCGCCCATGAACGTGGAGCACGAAACGCCTACATTTAATAATTAATGTATGCTCTATCATTACCAGTGTTTGATAATTTATATGTTATAACTAATATGATATTTTAATTATTTTTTTATGCTAGTTATTTTAAAATTGTTGTGTGTATTGTATTGTAATGACGCAACTGGCGCCCACCACAATAAACAGGTGCAATTGTAACATGAGTAGATAAAAATAAATAAATAATAATAATTAAACAATAAATAAATTAAAGCTCGCATAGGGTTCACCAATAATAAATTATAAATAATTATTTAAATATAATATTCAACATGCAATATCAGGAAGTTTAAGGATGGAAGAGGCACTTCAAGCTATGATGCGAGCCATTTGGCGAAGTAGAGGACAAACAAACAGAAAAAGTAAAAGAAAATAATATTAGAACACAAATAGACGAGTTAACAGAATTTTTTAAAGAGCAAACAGAAAAATTAAGAGAAGAAAGAAAAGCAAAATTAGAACAAGATATCGTAAATAAGACTGCGCACTTAGTATCAACGGATATCGATTCTAATACGCACATAGCGGCAGTAGAAAATACAAGTAAAACCACGATAGATAAACAATATAAACAAACAATTGTAATTGAAAATACGAGAGAACAGACGTTCATAATTAATGATGATAATTCAAATATAATAATTAACACTAGGGAAGAATGCAAAATACAAAGTAAGCAATCCTACCGTGTTGGCGAAAATATCCAAAGTGTTGGTTACACACACACTAAGGGAACAATTAAAAAAGGTAACACAATTGAAACAAATCACACGCGACGAGGGTATGCACAGAAATTATAAAGCGAACGATAATTGTAATTATAATTATAAAAACTACAAAGATTATTATAAGCGACGCACGAGAGCACAACACACACGAAATACAGTAATAAGCAGTGCGTTCGTCAAGAGCAGGAACGCGGAGAGAACGAGAGAAAGAGGGGAAATTTTGTGTGGCCGACAGGTAAGATGAAATCGTTACCCTATGAACAAGGGGGCTCCACGGTCAAAACAAACGTCGCAGCGATACAATGGAATTTTAACGAGACAGGAATGCAAGACGGAAATTGTTATATGGCGGCTACTATGCTACAAAGAAACAATATACGTCCGGGAGACGACAACCAATGCGTTGGTTGGGTGTAACCAAAACTAACCAAAAAAAAACAACCAAAACTAAGAAGGGTGTAAATTGAACCACACTCAATACCCGAATGTGAATGAATAATTATTTTTAAAAGAAAATATTACTGTTAATTATTAATAATAAGAAAAGGAGTTAATTAATAAGAAATAATATGTGTAAAAAGGTTAGAAATTATATTTAAGAAAAGGTTATAATTGAAAAGAAAATGTTAAGGAATAAAATAAAGAATGTTTTGTTGTAAGAAATGTTGAGGAATGTTAGTGTAAAGAAATAGTTAAGAAATGTAAGGAATGTTAATATCGATGTCGTTATTAATATGAAGAAAGGATTAGAGATGAGAAATAAATGTTATAATTGTCAGAACGGCTGATCAAGCGAAATCTTCATACCTTAGTGGAAATGCAAGGACACTGAAGAAAGCGATAGTGAAAGTCAAGGGCAGAGATTACTTAGAGCTCAAATACTACGATTAAAACATCGAGTGAGTTAACCACAAAAAGTCTGGATATAGACGTGTTTCTAAGGTAGTCATCTGTAGCCGATAATGCGACTCACTACGAAGCTAAAAAAAAAGAAGGTGTATTTCAGCACATGGTAAGAATGAAGAAAATTATGAGCGATCAGAAAGGTAATGTTAAAGAAATGTAATAAAGGGTAAGGAAAGGTAATGTATTATATAAGTAATGTAAGAAATGTTAAGAAATGTAAAGAATGAAGATTGGAATAATAGGCTAAGAAAAGAATTAAGGAACGAAGGTAAGAATGTATGAGTAAGGAAATGTAAAATTACAGAGTGAAAGATGGCATAAATAAGTAGAAATGCAGAGCATCCAGGAAGAAAATAAAGGAGAGCTACTTGCAGTGGATTTTTTGGGACCACTTCCAAGATCAAGTCGTGGAGTGAAACACATACTTGTTTGTATTGATGTATTTTCCAAAGCCGTCCATCTGTATACAATTAGGCGATCCACAACTAAAGTTGTTGCAGAAATACAATCCTGCATATGGTAAAATGTCCAAGGTCAATGCACCGCTCAGCTGTTATAATGGAGGGGTGAATATTGCATACCACCACAGGCGAGATTTATACTGACCTACTCATTATTATGTGTCGTTTAACTGATGTAAACTAAAGTTAAGCTAATATAATATTATTTGTATTTGTCTAGAACAAATAGACAAAAATTTAATAAATACATATTTATTAAATTTTTTTTCAAGCAGAGGAATAATGCAACGATACAGCCATATGCTGTATTGAGCATTATTTTAAATAAATATAAAATTTGTAAAATTAATATAAGTTAGGGGTAAATGGACAGGTCTGGGATTGTAAAAATGTTTCATTGTTATACTAGGGGAGACATTAACCTGTTTCAACAGGCAAGGAACACCTGCTCGATTGTATGTGTTACGCATGTATCTTGTGTGTGGTAGTGATGCATGTACAGACAGGAATCTCAGCTACCCTCTCCAAGTAATTAATAAAATAATTATTTTAATTCACTGTGTGAAAACTAATTAGTGTATAAACAAACAAAAGGCACCAAAGTGTGTGTAAATTGTATAGTTATCCACAGTATGAAAATGATGTTAATAGGACACACTACGCGAAGTCAGTGCGAAATAAACGTGCCAAAAATACGCAAATTACCCTAAGACGCTCAAATTAATACAGCGAGTGCTTAATCAAATTATTTATGATTTGTGTTATCTCGATTCCGTGCAAAACATTGCCATTTGCAAAAAATTGCAAATATATGAAAAGGTGCGGGAGTGGGGGCTAGCATGTGATCTGCAGGTCTCGACAAGATGATTTCGGAACCAACAGGTGCCGAGAGGGGATCGACTTAAGGGTTCGACTGAAAACCCTTCTCTTCATTTCAAGACAGTTGCAGTCGGACACGCTGTCCGTCGGCAGAACAGTTTTATTTTATTATAAGTCTCATCTATGACCGAATAAAGGCGTTCAGTAATTATGTTTACTATATTTCGGGAAACGTAAAGTACCGGGACCGTTTAAGTCAGCAGAGTATCTACGGAGAAGCTACAAGAGCGACGCGGGATGCTGGACGTTCGGAGATGCTTTTTAGACGCCTAACCGACGACTGAGATCCACCTTGCAGCAGACAGTAATTCTCTGGGACGGACCACACACTGCTGGAGAACGACGCTGGACTCTGGACATATCCAGGACCACGCCAAGCCAGGAGTAACGGAAACCCAACTCTGGACAACGCTGGACCCCGTCAAGAAGTCGTAAGGTCATCAAAACTCGAGGTGACATGCATAATGCATTTATAAATGATTTTTTAAAAGAGTTCATAAAGACTATATAAAAAGACAATAAATTAAAACAAACAAAAAGTTTATAATTAGAAATAATGTATTAGAATCTTAGATAAATGTTTTAGTCGTAAGAATGAGCGATCGCATATAGAGAAATATAGAAAAAAAAGAGTTAAAATTTGAGATCAAAGTAAATAATTGAAATGATTTGATATTTGCATTTTGTAGAAAAGAATAATTTAAATTCTGAATATTGAAACAAATGCCAGTCTAAGAGTAATGAATATAATTTTAAATATATTTTTTTGAAATATTGATATAGACTGAGCAGGCTGAGGTCAGATCTGAATTAAAAGAATTCAATTAAAATTACATTTAAATTCTATTTTGTTTTAGTAAATCAAATAGAATAAATGTCTAGATTAAGATTATTAACATGTCTAGATGTAAGAGTGTTTTAAATGTGTGTAACACGTATAGCGTAAGCGATAGACATCTAATAATGAGTGATATCTCGATCGGAGATTATTAACAATGTTTTATTATTTATAATGCTTGATAAAACAATAAATATAAATTTTTAACTATCATAAATCTACTACTCTTATTATAGTTACACCTGGTATTGTTATAATTACTTACAATCTGCATATATAACTGTGTTGTTATATAATTTTGTTGCCCGTTAACTTGGGGCTCGACACGCTTACATTTAATCATATGTATCGTTGTATAGAATTGTCGTCCCAAATAACGTGGGGCTATACAATTTAAAATACATTTAAATTCGTTCACAATTTATTGTTATGTTACTTTGTAAAATATATATATAGATATTTATACCTATGTTTTTAAAGTATGTATGTCGGTCTTAAATAGTGAGGAGAATTTTGGGTAAAGGCAATAGTTGAGGTGACAAATGCAGAAGTGTGTGGGAGAGTTTTGGAATGTTGAAGAATAACTGATGAAATCAACAAAAAAATGTAGAAATTTAAACGTATTGTAACTTATTGATGATAGTAAACTCTAGTGGTTTGTTAAAAGAAAACACACAAAAGAAGGGGACCGATCGATTAACTAATGGATGGTACATTATTGGGTTGGGGTTGTAGTGGACGTTACTGCTCTAAAGTAGCCTATCTCCCAACCCCTATGGACAACGGGGTTGGGAGTGTAGGTTAGAACGTTAGAGCCCGTTATCAGAAATCAGCTGAAGGAAGAAATCAGATGATTAATGTGAAACGAATGCCTGTGTTATCTGGAAAATGGCGCTTACGAGTGATTTTATGTTTTAAGTTGTCTGTTCCTTTCTTTTGGTTAATTAAATTTTATACGCGTTTGTCCTGTTAGAAAGTGAATACTTTTAGGCCGTTATTTATGCAGCTGCATTCTTATAACGTTTTGTTTTTTGTCTGTAAGTTAAAAGTTGTTTTACAAAAAAAATGTCTAGGTTACATGACATTAGTCAAAATTAAATAAACTGATAAGCTTCATGCACGGGAATAAATTTGTAAATTCATTTTTTTATAGTGTGATGTATGGGCTCGATAATGTTGGCGACCAACGAAAGTGAGTACACTTACCAACTTTGTTTTATGAAATATTCGAATGTTCATAGTAAAGCGATAAAACGTCAAACTACTCTATGGTGTCCCCGTTTCCTGACTATTGTTGCTTCTGTGTGAGATACAAATATATATAAAGTTGTTATTTGTCTACCTCTCTACAAACACTGATATCGAGTGTTCGCAGTATGTTATGGCGTATTGTCGATATTACTGCTGTTGGCGTCTCGAGATTGCTTCATTCTCTCGGGACTTATAACAGTGTATGGAAATCTGCTTTGTCAACAGGTAATATTCTAAGAAAAATGACAAAAGAAAGGAAGCTGCAGAGAAATATTGCTCCAATATATATACAGTTGCATATTCTATGTACAGCGTATATACAGGAAATATTGCTGTATCTGTATATGATTTTCGATACTTGTTATAAAGGGAGGAATTAGTCCTATTTGTGGTAACATTACTATATGGTGGGAAAATAGAACTACAGAAACGTAAGTGGTCTATTTGCCTGGGATAAGCCAAGCAACATTCTATGTCGACGGCTTTCTCTCGTTTGGTTAGTCTGGCGTCTGCTTCAGCGAAAGTCAAAACAGAATCTGCTCAATTCATCCTGGCCGTATTCTCGTGCCGGTCCAGGTTTCCGCAATGCTGTCCAAGCGCACACCGTTCCGACCGACGACTGTTCACGTGTCTGATACCGATACCAGTGCGGTTGTAAGCTCCTGCAGGCTTATAACACTCGAGAAGGCCACGGAGCCATATCACATGGAATCAGGCTGATGAAAATAAAAACCAACGCAAATCCTTACCTACACGCCAGTGATGGAAAAATAATCCGCAATAATAACTTCCTTATCCGCTGTGTCATGCGGCGCACACATGACCGCGGTGTATTCTATGAAACTGGCGTTCATCGGATCCAACTTGGACAACGCACACGTTCGGCGGCGCCAATGAGCTCTGCGCACTTCTGTCTGAAGAAAACGTGCGCTGACGCATCTGTCACACAGCTACAACATGCGTCTGCTAAATCAATCTCGGCTGCGTTATCGTGGGGGGTGGAATGCCTTTTGCACGTTTACTTGCTATAGCCACGCAACCTACATGTGGCCACGGCTAACATCCTATGAGGACTGCTGGCCTGGCGCTTACGCCATTGTGCCTTTAAGTTGTCTGAATATAGTAATGAGATCCCAATCTGAACGCGATTTCGTGTTCCTCCTTACCTCCTTGTGGTGCAAACATGACTGATACATTACTGGAATGAATTGGCAATTAATCGGGCTTTGATCAGAAGAGAACGTACAATCTTGAATAGTAAGACATTCATGCCACCTTGTGTTTGTCTGTCAGATAGCATATGTCCCAATCGAGTTCTCAAAAAATCCTCCCTATTGTCATCAGTACATTCATAGATCGAACTACACACCGTCACCTCCGTCAGCTTTGAGCGTCAAACATTCTCCTCCATTTATTGGCGACCCACCATAAGTGCCAAATATCTAAATTTCCTCTGCTTCATTCAGCTTTCGACAACCTGATGATACTTTATTTCTCTCCTTGAACTCAACCTACATGAACCCCAAAAGGCAAAGTAATGGGCATCTGCCGTTAATAGATGAAACGGAATCCAGGAGAATCTACTAACCCGTACCCATTGTACTGGTTCTGTCTACCGTAGCTTTGCAAGTGGCTCATGTTAAAACCTTTGAGGGTCGCTCATGACATTCCACCACCGCCTGACGGTGCGCGTCGTAGAGACGTTGTTTCCGACGTAGGGGCACGCAGGAGTGCAGCAAAAAAATAGTAAGATCGGTGTAAACTGTAAATACATGGTGGCCCGAGCTTCTGCTAGCTTCTCAAGCGTCTCATAATCGGATCTCACCGGATGAAGCGGTGAGCCGTTGAAGCTGATGAAGCGGCGGCCGTTCCAAGAAGCAACGACACCAGACGTCTTGTATATATTTTTATCGAGTGTTTGAAGACAAATTTACAAGGAATTAAGGGGGCGCGAATTTTTTGTTGTGATCAGCGCGTTTACTAATCCATCGTTCGTTCAGACTATAGGTAAACAAAATGATTTAGACTAATCCACATTCCCTCACACTTAAACGCAAGACCCCTAAGTTAAATATTATTGTTAAACAGATAATATGTACGTGCTTTTCGTGGAACTGATCCCGTACGGACAAAAAATTGTTATAGGTTATAGATGGTACTGTCCCGGAACAAGTTAGCAATTTTGAATACCTGGGCTACAGTGTGTCTTATAATGCACGCAACGACGTTGTGAATAAGTTGCATAAGTTCAACCTTATGTGCGAAACCATTAGGCGAACCCTTAAGTCAGCAAGTAAAGGAACACACCTAAAATTCTACAAGGTAATGGCTCTTCCCACACTTCTTTATGGGTCTGAGAATTGGTCTTTAACGAAAGGCCAGGACAGTCGCATCCAAGCGGCTGAAATGAGATTTCTCAGGCACGTGGCAAGGTATACTCTCCATGATCATAGAAGAAACACATATATAAGGCAGGAACTGAATATTATGAGTATATTCGACAGGATTGCCCAGTATCGGCTGAATTGGTGGGAACATCTTTTCCGAATGGATGACTGCCGCATCCCCAAACAACTCACAACTCTGGAACTATAAGCCGAGGGGACGGAGAGGTGTGGGACGTCCGAGGAAGCGCTGGAGTGACCAGTTCTAATCTTTGCCTATTTGAGACGTGAACAAACCATCCTTGGTTTAATCCGTGAAGAAGATGATGATGATGACGTAATATGTATTACTTAAATAAACACAAAAGTAACAAAATAAAGACTCACCAATTAGCTCAAATATGTAAGTAATGTAATATATGTTTATATATTTTCTTTTTGTTTAGTCAGCATCAAGCTACCACAGTAGAAAGTACAACCTCCACAATTTGGCAGTGATAATAAAACTGTTAGGTATTACTACAAAAGATTTCACATTTTCGTTAAGTATACACTGAAACAATTGAACTCAATCAGTGGCGAAACCAAACACAAAGAATAAGACAAGGAAAACGTAGTTACTTGTCTAATACAAAAAGGCACTCTTTGAAGAATTTAATTAAAAATAACAGAAAGAAAATTTAACGAGATAAAAAGCGTTTGACGCATTAATTTGTTACTTGTGGGAAACCGCGTTTGGTAATTTATTTAGCTGTTTGCTTGTAAAGTTCTTTTTGTAAGAGGTGAAGGTGGTTTGTAAAAAATGTGTTACTCAAACGTTTGCTGTGTCATCAGATAATGTAACAGTTAAATTGTTCACGTTACGCTAACGCAAGTTCTGTTATAATCGTAGCTAAGATAGTAGTATATTTAGTACAGTGGAAGAAATTATTAAATACAGGAGAAATTAACACTCTCAGGTTTTATTATCACTTTCTAAAAATTCACTCTCTTATATTAATAATTCTCCTCCGTGATTACAAAGAACTGTTAAACAAATTATCAACAAGTAGTAAACAAACACTAAATACGAAGTTTACAAGACCGTGACTAACAAATAACCTTAATTTTTGAAGTCTTATTCCATTATGGATTTGTCCATAATGGAAGGAGATTCCAAGAACAGAATGGACACCAGTCGCGGAAGCCGACGTCTTCTTCTTGTTTTTACTACATGGCTTGGGATGTAGCCCGTTCCGATTTCACAGAGTTTCTGACCATTTTTTGCAGGGTCTTCCACGATCTCTTGTTCAGGTTCTGCCTTTATTCCTTTATTCTATCCAGAACCAACTGTAACTTCAAGTCTTTCGTTATGTCGTCGTTTCGTAGATGATCTCTCAAACTTCAACCCTTAACTGTTATAAAAAATTTCATTTCTGAGGCCTGTATGTTTGAAATATCTATTTGCAGGAGAGTCCATGATTCACATCTATACATTACAGTCGGCACAACCACGACCTTATAGAAATTTAGCTGTGTCTCTCTCTGCGTTTTATTCTTCAATAGTCGTCTCATTGTTCCATAGGCATAACTAACTGTCTTTAACTTTCTCTCGATATCGTTGTCCTTCCTACATGAGATATCACATCACAAATAATTAAAATGTGACAACTGCTCCAAAACACTATTGTCAATTACAATTGTTGCTCTTACTGGGTTTGTCCCTAGGAAAGCCATTGTTTTTTGTCTTAGTATTTGAGATCTTGTGTGCAAGGTATAAATAGACCTTTGTAACTCTTTCTCACTCTTCCCTATAATTATTTGGTCATCTGCGTATAGTAACGTGCTACGTGATCCCTTGTCTGAGATTCGTATACCTGCAGGACAGACGTTCAGCCATTCTCGCAAAGTTTCGTCAATATACATATTAAATAAACTTGGAGAGTGGCTACAGCCTTGGAAGCCTACGTGAGAATAAAATAAACTTACTATCACTTGTGATAACATTTTACAGTTAATATATTCTAATCGCCTGAAAAAAATTTGACCTTCCTGTTGCGTTACGTAGTCTTGGACCAACTGTTAGCTGAGGCCATTACAAAAACATTGCCCATGTATTTTAAGTTTGGTAAAAATGCCCATGCTCTGAAAAATTCTATCTATATCTAAGAACGTATTCAGGTAAATATTGGGCCTAATAGTGGTAATACTTCTGATAGCTTTAAAAGTACCAAGTAATGAGTGTATCTAGAATAATTATTGTAGATTATTTATGAAACTTAATTTTCCTGTCTGAACTGTAGGGAGAAGTTTTTAGAATAGTTACAGGGTGAGCCTTTCCAATTTATTAAAATGTCCCAACTAACACATGGAACGATAGTAGCCTGCCCCAGCCAGCCAAGGTCACCTATCACTAAGAAGTTATGGATATTTCTGTATCAATTGGCGCTGATGGAGGTACCTGGTACCTGCTGGCCCAATCTTTTTGTACTAGGCGATGTTTATTATTTAAAGTGCACTTGTTAAGATGATGTATCATCACGGTTTTCAATTAACAACACATCGCATGACTAATTGTGTGCTGTATGGTGCAGTACTACTACTACCTGCCTAGTCTTCTTAAATATTTCAGATAAACAATTTGTAACTGAATAGGATGCTTATGGAATTGAGTTTATGATACGACGACTGATAGGATTGTCAACGAATTAAAATTAACGTTGACAAACAGAATATTTAGATGTTTAGATGTATATTTTGAAGCTTTGAAGTATTTGTTGGCGGTTATTAAGTTATCAACCAATCAGGTTAGCGAATTTAAGGGGGGGGTATTGATATCAAAAGAGAGGTTAGTAACAGTGGAGATCCGAACTGTTAGTGGAGACACATCGATATGGTGGGATAAGAAGGCATCGTCGTATAGAAGAAACATCTGACTGAGTTAGATCTGGCTTCGGAATTGCGGTATAGGTAAATAAATGGGGACCTAAGAAGAAGGCTCGCTGCTGTAGAGTTTGACTATTTACGGTGTAGTGCCAAAATGTCTAGGCGAGATCATGTTGTTAATGAAGAGATTAGAAAGGAAAAGAAGAAGAACGTCGATCAGAAGATACCAACTTGGACAGAGGAGGAGCATTGAGACGATTCGGTAACGTACTCTGTATACAGAAAATTATTTACCCTGATCTCTCTGTACTGTAAATTGAAAATCAACTCTGTACTCTGAATTGTTTAAAAATAATTACGGATGTTCCGTAATTAATTTTTAGTGGAAGCCGCATGAATGGAGGAAAAAGGGTGTCCAAATAAAATTACGAAATAAAAATATAAGATGGGGCTTAGAACACCATTGGTTAGAAAAAGAGGAGTTCTAGGGAGAAACCAATGGAGACCTGAGCTAATAAAACTGACGTAATGTTAGGATGGTATGATCATAAGTAGGGACCTAACAGGATAACTGTCATAAGTCCTGGATAGATTGATATTCAGACATCTTGCATAGTTATTGGTGCTGTTATCCATCGTAACCCGGAAATATAAATGAACAGTCTTTTCTGATAATAATCCAGCTTCATTCTTAATTGATGCAAGCACGTATTATAACCCGGCAGAAACATTGGGTAAATCGGGTAACCAAGGCAACAGCCCCCTATAGTGTCATGAATATGTCATTGACTTATACTCTGGAACGTGGGCGCGAGGTGCAGCCAACCAACACCGCGAAGCCCTGCCGGTTGTCGTGAAAGGGAACGTTGAAGACGATAATAAATTAAATAATCCTTGGCATCGCTATTGTTCCATGACGTGAAGCACGTGTTGACTCCCTGGTAGACCCAGACACAGCACGCGTGATCGTCACTCTCACGTATATACAAAATTTAATATATAAACGCGTCTAAATACAGCTAAGCTTGACTGCTTCTTCCTAAAGATTTTAATGTATGCGAACTCACGCGCGTAATTAACCTAAGAAGAGGAATTGAATTACGTATAACTTCAAATATTTAAATAGTAGATTGTATAGAACGGTGTGAACATAATATATACACAGTTATACTATTGTTAGTTGGCTAGCGATCATCAGATTGGTTGGAATAAATTGGCCTTATGGACAATAAAATATTCACAAATCGTATTAATTACTTTTACTTAAATAACAGTTTAACTAGTCGCGGGTCAGTACGGTAGTATGTTTTAGGTAGGGGGACCTTAGACAGTAACAACGCGACATCTACATGCTCATCTATACTCATAATTTGAGGAGCATATATGAGAACCTTCTTTGTCTTGCGCATGAATAAACTGATTTCGGTAAGATTAAGAGAATAAAGATTATCGTTTTCTTTTTGATTTTCCTTATTGGCATATTTTCTCATCTATACGTCAAGTGTTTTATTTAAATATGACACGAACAGAGTTGATGCTACGCAGTAACATTTCGAAGTTTTTTAGGTATCTAGAATTCTTCCGAGAGGGTAACGAAAGGAGCCAAGTTTTACCGAACAAGTTTAAAGTATACAGTTTTGCATTGTAAAGAGGTTTCATCTTTCTGTTAATTCCAAGAACTGTAGTCGAATGGAGTAGTTGTTTCAAGAATGGTTGTATATAAGATAGCTTTTTTCTTATTTTACTGTTTCACAGCTCTGTATTAAAATACAACTTTTTCCGTTGAGCGTTTCATTTGGCGCAGTCAAATTTACTCCTAAGTATTACGTAACTCCTCACTCCTACATGGAGAATGTCAACTCAACATACATAAAAGTATTACATACTTTACTTTTTTCAGTACCCAGTTCAATTTCTTCTAGATTTACTTCTACTACTGCATGTTAATCGTATATTAATAAAAGTGTTATTCTACGTGGTAATCTTACAATATTCTAGAAGGCAACACGAATACAGTGCAACTTTCAGTGGTACTTGGCTGTAATTTAAACTAATTGCCACGAGAGAGTTCGTAGAGTTTAAATCATGTCAATTACTGCTTGTCGTAAACAGTTGGGAACGTTTGTTTGTAATCTCGACCACTAGTGGTCGCCGGGTGCCGCCACAATAGCATAGTTTAGATATCCAACTATTTTGTTCTTTCCTAAAATTTGAAGACGGTTAAATTTTATGCACCCGTTCGGAAAATATAATAGCAAACGGTCTGGAAAGATGATAAACAAGGAAAATCGAGTGTGAAATGCAGCCGGGCCAAAAATTACTACAAGTTTTTTCTGCTCTGCCGGTCGTTAATTCAGTAGAGGTCACCAGTACTGTTACCGGTATGTTTCCGGTCACCGATTACCGCGTGGGATGAATTCTTTTTACGACCACGTATACGAGTTCAGTTAGGACTACTTCAAACCGATTACGGTATCAATAACAATGTTAGTTTTTAGCCTTCAAATGCAAAGGAAACTGAAATGAAGTTCTATAAGGTAATGACAGTACCCACTGTTCCAAAACATGGGTATTATCTAAACAAGATACAAATGATATACAAGCTGCAGAGATGAATTTCTTGAGATACGTAAAGGGATGTACACGAAACGATAGAATTAGAAATGACGTGATAAGATATGAATTGGGTATATTCTCTGTAAATGCAAGCTGAGATGGATTAAACATATAGGTAGAATGGAAGCGAAAAAGCTACCTCAACAAGTTTTACAATATTTGCGCCTAAAGTGAAAAGTGATGTGGGAAAAGAACGCGAAAGATGGCTTGAAAATAGAAACCGGATCAGTTGATGTCGCCCCTGATTCTAGAAGGAAATATAATAATAATAATAATAATAATAATAATAATAATAATAATAATAATAATAATAAGAAGAAGAAGAAGAAGAAGAAGAAGAAGAAGAAGAAGAAGAAGAAGAAGAAGAAGAAGAAGAAGAAGAAGAAGAAGAAGAAGAAGAAAAAGTCTTTAAATGTTGTGTAATAAATATTAACATTTTTCTTTACTTACATAGTTTGAAATCAGTGAATCCTTAGGGGTCTTGTTAGAAATCTTGAAAGTAAAAGAAACAATAAGATCACTTAATTAAACGAACTTTTGTGTAAAAATACTAAAATCCATCACGCGATAGGCTCAATAAGCATAAACGCTACTCTAATGCATTACAATTAGTAAGGTCTCTAAATGGCAGTTAAAACAATAAGCAATGTGATTTGTCAACTTTACCGCTATAAAACAGGTAGCTAGCTATATGTGATAACTTTGCACTCCGTTTGTCTTTTATAAGTCGTATTTATCCAGTTATATGAAATATTCATATTACTAGAACTCATGTGTTTGTTCTAGGGCATTGCAGAATTCCACAGTTAAGGCATTCTGGATTATGTAGGTCACAGTTACTCTGTTACGCGAAATCCAGTTTTTTTTTTTGTAATTACTGAAAAATTCTTGCCTTACTTAATAGGGCTACATACAATTTTGAGTTACGACGCTTCAGTATGTGCTTACTCACCAAGTCAATGATTAACATTTTACTTTCGTTTATGAAGAAATTTGTGTTAGTGGTTGAAATCACAATCAGAATGATCACTGTTGCACACCACAAGAATTTTTATATAGTGGTGTGCAACAGTGATCATTCTGATTTTACTTTCGGTAACAAGAGTACAAGTCATTGCACTGATAACACAGTTAGTATTTGTGTACTTAGTAAACACATTCTATTAACTGCATGGAAGTTCATCTTTCTCTAGTTATCTGTTAATTCTTTTATTGTTAACTAGTAGAACGGTAAAGCTTTTGTCTCCTGCCCAATAATTTTCTCTTATAAACTACACTGAATACTATATATTCTGTTGAATAGAATACAATAAAATTAATTGAAATACCTTTGTTAGGAAGAATTTTAAAAAGAAATAAATGGAGTTTAATATTTCCAGTGACTTCCAAGAATTGTGTTGGCTTACTTAACAAATGTTGTTCTTTCATTTATTACTACTCTGTGAACGTTAACTTTCCTTATGGAAGAACAATAAAATTAAATAATAATGTAAGCAGTTTAACTATCTGAAACTTTTTAAACGTAGAAAGAATGTAATGTTAATTTTCCTTGAGAATCAATACGTTATTATATTATATTCTTCCTTTATAATTCTTTATATAACCATTGTTACAAACGTATTAAAATAATTTGTTAATGTAAATGAGCTTTTGTTCCTTTTTCATCACATTTCAGTGTGTAGATTGTTTAAATAAAATGTTCCGAAAAATTTTAAACCTAAATTATTTGCAAAAATTAATTTAAATTAACGGTACCTTTAGGGGTTGTCATAATATGGTGATGGGGGGGACAAATACAGCAGCTGCATGAATACAACTGGCATTCCACACACACACACACACACACACACACACACACACACACACACACACACACACACACACACACACAATCTTTTGTCTTCTTCTCGGTGCCACAACTTTCTCAATGTCTGGTCTGGTGTCGCGTTCCCCCCAAATATATTTCTCCACTGGCTGAAGAGGGCTTGTCTAAAAAACAGCCGAGACTCGTCTTTGGACGAACTTCAAGCAGCACGAAAAATCTACGGGCGATCCGCCGGATAATGTTTTCTTTTAAATTTTGAATTCCTGTTCCATTTTTATGTACTTTAGTACATAGCTCAAACGAAGCTGCATATGTGTGGCCTAGAAGATAATTAGTACGCTTCACATATCAGCTGTTCAAAAAATTCTAAAGGTGTTTATAAGATCTAAAGGAATAAAGAATTTAATTTTAAGTTTTAGTTTTATAAAATTAGTAACAAATTCAAAATTCTTCTTCTTCTTCTTCTTCTCTTCTTCAAGGATTAGATTACATAAACCAGTTCCGGCACCCATCTCATCCTCGGACGACCCACGTCTCTTCTACCGATGGTTTTATAGTTCAGTGCCGCTTTCGGCAATCGATCCTCTGCCATCATTTGTAGATGATCCAACAATCTTCTGTAAATTGAAATAATTTCATTTATCTCCTTTACTTCGAGTTCTGCTTTGATATCTTCATTACTTATTATATCTTGCAATGTATAATTTAAAGTATTTTGAAGAAACTGCATTTCAGGACTCTGAATCTTGCCGCATTCCTTTTTTGTCATGACCACGCCTCACTCGCATAAATCAATGTGGGCATTGCAATTGTCTCATAAAATTTAATCCTTGTGCTGTGTATTGTTTTGTTTCTAAGGTTTCTATAAATCGTACCACAAATATTCCTAAATTTATTTATCTTCTCTCTTATATCATATTCAGATTCATAGCCGAGATATTTGAAACGACTCGCTTGTTATAAACTACCTTAATCCTCACTGGATATTTACCTTTAAAGGCCATGGTTTTGGCCTTTCTTACTAAAATCAGAATTTAAAATAGTTATTGCTTTTCCTTACTATTTCAATGTAAAGTGTTGTAAAATAACTGAAAAATAAAATTATATAAGTAAAATAATTTACAGATCGGTTATAAAAACAAGACATTTTCTAACGCGTGTTGTTGTTGGTATTAAGAGACTGAACAATTTATCTCGTTTTGTTCCTTGTATACGGAGAGAATCAGGAGAAACTTGTAAAAATAATATAAAATTTGTTCAATACAAATACAGCCAACGTAAGCACTAATGTTAATATTGAATGCACTTTTTTCATAGTCTTGATTACATCCGCTTCCCAACAAAATTAACTCTGCTCGCTACAGTCGCCAGGGGAGTGTGCATCTGACATCCGTTAAATTATCCCTCATCTCCTTCAACAGGTAATAGGATTCTATCTAGAAGTGGGAGATGAAAAAGAGAGATAGAAGGGGAAGAGGGCAGGGGAGAGAGAGAGAGAGAGAGAGAGAGAGAGAGAGAGAGAGAGAGAGTAAAAGAAACAGAGTGGGCGTTTTAACGGGAAAGAGGGAACGAGGTATGGAGGCAGGATAGAATGAGGGAGTATAGGTGTAGGTAATTTATATAAGGTAGGTAATTCAAGTGTTGTTTTCATTCTCTCAATAATGTAACGTAAGATTAAGCCCACTTGAAAACATTATATGAAACGGCCCTTCAGCCAGCTTGTGTACGCGTATTATTTGCATATCATAATTTGTGTAAACAAAATTAGTGTTCCACAATACTCGACGTGTCCCATGGAGCATTGGCTTATACTTTGTAGTTTAAGACGACAGAACAGAGTGTCGTTTAATATAAACTTAGCAATACGGAATCAGTTGCTAGCAACTGGAAGAATAGTATTATTATCCCACCTGCAAGGCGAGATACGTGGTCTGTACGGGTTGTCGTCCTGATTATATATTCTGTCTTTCTTTGCTGACAGACAGCTGTATATATCTACAACTACATCGGAAGTTAAAGCTCAAAAGTCTTTCGATTTAGATTTAAACACAGAGTAAAGGTGGAATGACTAACTTATTTAATTTTATTTTAAAGTTCGGTAATACGTTTCTTTATAAGTAAAAGATATTGCAAAAGGATACTTAATTATGTTTGTCTAGGTTTGTCCTGCAGCTTACGTATCTCCAGATGATGTGAAATCGATCGATCGGTGGCAGCAAACTTCACAACATTAATAAACAGTATCCACAATGCCTCACGACCAAGGTGTTTAATCAGTGTGCTCTCCCTGTTTTTACCATAGATCACAGGTTGGGGCGTGTACAAAAGTCAACATGGAGAAAATACCAGGGTAACAGAGAGCAATGGAAAAATATATATTACGTATGAAACTACAAGAGAGAAGATGAAACGAATAAACTGGGTACACAAATTGCCAGTCATAAAGGAGGTAGAGGAGATGGGCAGATGACTTAGTAAAATATGCGAGTGAACATATTGGCCTTAGTACAAGATGGGAAACTGAAGGGGAGGATTGGCCCTAAAATGGCTGTATAAGGTTTATAGAGAGAAATAGTTATATAAATATAAATAGACTGATAAATATAAATCATAATTTGAAGATTCACTGAATTCATTTAATTTATGCTACTTGCCAGAATGTCACACACACACACACACACACACACACACACACACACACACACACACACACACACACACACACACACACACACACACACACACACACACACACACACACACACACACACACACACACACACACACACACACACACACACACACACACACACACACACACACACACACACACACACACACAATTGCGTATAAGCGAAACGTATTTGTCTGTTTTACGTATCTCTCTATTACATTTAATTCAAAATCATTTCTAAAATATGAGTGAATTTGCTATTTCTGAAAACTACCGTTTTTAAGCAATTAACAAAACATGTAAATTAAATTCAACTATAAATTATTAAAAACGTTTTAATTATAAGTCAACTTAAATGTGACCGCCAATAATGTTATTCTCATAAGTCAGACTTGATAGATTTGATAATTGTGTTTCATGTTTTACAAATATTTTAAAAGTAACTAATCTCATTCGAGTTTAGTGTTTAGCTGCCCTCTGTTTTACAGGTGTACCAACTGGTTTTTGTTTGTGTGTTTCAAAGAAGTGTATATCATTGTCACTTACTTTTAACGTGCCTTAACCTTTTCTATTCTGTGTGCTCAGAGGGTGTATATTAGGGATGCAATGTCAGAAATTGTTAACGAGGTCTTAATACTTGGAGTCAAAATGATGACAATAAAGAAGATGGTGGATTGTCTTTGGAAGAATAAGCAAAATTATATACAAGAAATATTACAGTATCATTGTGTTTTGTAGAATTTATAAATTTAAATTTAAAAATCGAACTTTAGCCGTCATTGTAGTCTTAAATTTTTTAAAATTAAATTTGTATCAGAAACATTCTTTTGAAAAATTAACGTTAGTTTTTCAGTATTTGTTCTCGTCTCGGTAAAAAATTCCTGTGAGAAAAACGTAGAAAATTTCCTCAGTTCTCATCCTTGAGACATTTGCCTGCGCATTCTTCAAAGCGACTTGAGATCAAATGTAAAGGAACTGACGTATGTAAGCCTCTTGTTCTGTTTCTGGAGCGGGCTACATCTCCATCGAGCGAGGCTTAAAACAAATTGTCTTGTAAAACATTTAAATTTATTACGATCTACTTAAATAAATATTTTTTTAAAAATTGTCATTTATACTACATTTACACTCCATCTATGCAATACCTACTCATTTTATTGTCGAAATATTTTTTTTGTTAAAACTGAAATCAATACGTAAAATTTATTAAGTCTACGTTTATCAGTGTGGGTATCAATATTAGTTTTTATTTTTCTCCTACGCGCTCTGACGATTCCTTTCTGAATGAATGGCTATGAATGAATTCAGTTGACATTGCCATGGATTTCTTTATCACAACATTTCTAATATTATTTTTAATAATATTCTTTCGTAGTATGCATCATATATTTGTTTGCAGTATTATAGTCGTTTTAAAGACTTTTTGTCGGCATCTAAAACGTCTATAAAGTTCACTTCATTAAAGTGGTAATGTTTGATTACCAGTAGATTTAAGTAGGACAATTAGTACTCCGTATTAAAGATTACTGCTGACTTATCTCGGGTGGAACGCAAAACGAATGCTTCCATGTAACAAGAACCACGTGTAAGAGACGCGCAATTGAAGCACGTTAATAAAGCACATCTTATATACGTATTTTGGACACATATCCAGGAGACGTGTACAAAAGTCAACATGGAGAAAATACCAGGGTAACAGAGAGCAATGGAAAAATATATATACGTATAAAACTACCAGAGAGAAGATGAAAGGAATAAACTGTGTACATAAGCTGGAAGACATAAAGGAGGCAGAGGAGATGGGCAGATGACTTAGCAAAATATGCGAATGAACATATTGGCCTTAGTACAAGATGGGAAACTGAAGGGGAGGATTGGACCTAAAATGGCTGTATAAAGTTTATAAAAATGTGTTGGATCGGGTGATCGAAAAGTCACGCAACCGCGACCTTCAAATGTTCTTTACGACAGTAGGGATGTCTAGAGGAATTAGATTTACTATGTTTGTGAAAGTGAATCTTTGTCTCATAGTAACATCGTGACAGGAATTTTTTTGCATTAACTATATTGTCAGCATAGACGATTTGTAAAGTGTGTACTGTTTAGAATACAAGGAACCAGACATCGTCACAGCAATAGAACAATGCAGAATTAGGTGGGTAGGTCACGTACAAAGAATGACAGAGGAAAGAGCAGTGAAAAAAGTATTCATTGGAGGACCAGGAGGAAGGAAAGCAAGACGGAGGCCAAGAAGGAAATGGGTGGACGATATAGATGAAGATATGAGAAGACTGGGGTTCAGAAGGTGGCGAAGAGTCGCACAGGATAGAGAGGAGTGGAGGAAGCACGTCATTCTGGAGCTCTTCAGGACTTCTAGCGTCGTGGAGTAGTAGCAATAGTGGTAGTAGTACTGTTTAGAGTCAAATACACATTACCCGAATTCAACAGAAACGAGTATTTAATTTACATAATTGTTAACAAATTCTTATAAGAAAACGCAAAAATTATTTCAAAGAAAATTTCCTGACATCGAATAAATCGAGACTAGACCGCTTTTATTTGTCTATAAATTTATATTAATTTATATATGATGAATGAATTTTTTGGGTTTCGACCATCTATACAAGGAAAGATAGATGTTAAAGCTCCTATGGGGAGGTCTCCAATGAACTGGGTGGAGAGAGTGCAAGAAGCGATGATGCCATCAAACTATAACAATGATGAGACGACATAACAAAGCTGAAAATGGTAAAAAATTACATTCGAATAAACTGTAGCAAAATTGAAAGTTAAGAGCATGGGAACGCGCGAAACGCTTATGCTCAGAGGGGAATGGTGAAGTGGTGGGAGTCGCTCTGAGATGTGAGAAGAGAATTGTTGTTATGAGCGTCAGTGCACCCAACGTACGAATATTATTTCTAATAGTAACCAAAACCCGCGTATAAGGTTGTTTGTAAACTGTGTTTCACTTAGCATGGATGTCTCACTCACTCAATCGCTCTCACTCTCTCACTCTCACTCTTTCTCACTCTCTCTCTTTCTCTCACCCATTCCCTAGCTCTCTCACCCCCCTCTCACTCTCTCTGTTACGTCTCAAATGTTACATAAACCTATCTTGGTGTTTTTTAGTCCTGCAATTATCTTCTGTTGAGACATATTACCGCGATGGAATGGAATGTGGAAACTATTCAGTTGTGCACTTCCACTCCTTAATTACATTCGACTGTGTCTGCAGTTTATCGTAAAGGGACGACTTCTTCATATCAGCTTACTTGCAACAATCTGTTATTTCTAGACAACAAAAATCAATTTGAAGAACAAAGGAAAAATTGTGTTATTTTAATACAGAATTTTAGGCAAATAATATCTTTTCAGAACCTCTTTCAGCCCAGTAAGTGTTACAACCCGTAAAAGTAACAGATGAACGACTTAGAGATCATTTATGTTTTACCAGCTGGCAAAACAATCGTTTGTTGTAAATACAGCGAAAAGTTAAAGTTATAACATGCAATATTCAATGTTTCAATAATTTTTTTCATTTCAATATTCTATCTCATTTATTATTACTCAAAACAAAAACGCGGTCACACACACACACACACACGCGCGCGCGCGTTTTATATCATAATAGAACTAATATTCTGTTATTATTTGTGTACTGTTTGTTTTACACTTATTTATTTTTATTGTAAAGATAAGCAAGACGTTAATAAAAAACCCTTCGGACTCGCTCTAGTATGTACAAAAGCTAGCATGAATAGTTCTGTTTTTAAAAAAGCTTAATTTTGATTCAGTTGGTGTATTTTGACGCTCACGCATGTCTTTATCCAACTTTTGGACGCTTATCTTTATAAAGGCGGATGGAGGAATATCCATTTTAACAAATCGCGTTATTGGGTGACAACAAAAATTTTGAAAATACGTTATTATAAAATTAAACTATCAATAGAAATTAAATGACAAAATTGAATAACGATTAAAATGAACTGTAAAAGAACGACATAATTAATAATATACTGAGATAATAAAAACAAAAGCAAGATTGAAGTAGTACGTAACACAGTAATTAACAACGTAACTAAAACGTGACACACAAATGTGTTGGCAACACCTTTACTTGCATAGCAGCTGATTCTCCGTCCCCCCACTTCGCAGTTTCAAAGTGGACTCGTCCATGAAGAAACTGGTTTCTGCGCATCTGCCTTTAGCTTTCAATTTTGCTGTACGTATGTACGACACATAAAGAAATAATCATGGGAAATGTGTCCTACAGACCAAAATACACTCCAGTCAAATACGTCACTGAAACCTTTGTCATCTGGATATACGAATAGAACAACTTCACACACACACGCGCACGATATATACACAACTACACATATATTCACAATATTTGTATTTTTATTTGTGATTGTAAACCGTTTAAACGTAAAAGTCTTTCGATGGTTGTTGAAAAAAGTACGTACATAACGGTAGTAAACCTGTCACATTTTCTACGGCAGACTGGGTCGATAGTGAGAATTTGTTATCGCAATCGCATCGCACAATTAATTTATAATACACCAGTGCTTTATGGTTTGACAGTTAGACGCGCGTGCCCGTCTGTGTAAGTTAAAATTTTCAGTTCGTTTCAGCAGCTGACTTATTGTAAAATATCGGTATGGAGAACAATACATGACTTCCATGTTCTAAGATTTATATTTAAAATCATTTTCGAAGTGAAATATTTCAATAGAAACAACTTCTTTCTACTTATTGCTTCAGACTTAACCCACAGTACGGTGGTCACTAACGTATACCACCTCACGTTATCGCACTCGATTTTCACTGATGATGGCAGTCGATGGCACTCCCGAAACGTCTGGTTTTGCAGAAAACATTAGGCTACGACCAAACAGCCCGGGAAGGAATTTTAACAATAAACTACTTCTTTGTTGCTGATAACATAGTACACATATAAAAATTATCCCCTCCCACTTCAACTATAATTTTCATTTATAGAAAATTACCCCCACTCCGTTCAACTAGCCTCTTCATTTATAAATATTTCATCTACGTTTCTACAATGGATTATTATGATCTTCTTATCCGGATACTTTATTTATCAAAATTAAGTACTTTACTCTTGTTAAAACATAAAACGTTGCAGGTAAACTACACCTTTCTCTTAACCGATCTTCACCAAAATCAAAAAGGTTTGAGTCCTCTACAATTCAGAGATGTATGCAAACAATTGTTTGATTCTGTTTCAATGTGCTGCAGTTATCGTTTGTCATAGAAAAATTACCCTTGTTAAAACATAAAATGTTGCAGGTAAACTATCCCTTTCCCTTAACCGATCTTCACCAAAAACAATAGACCTTGAGTCCCCTACAATTCAGTGATTTATGCTAAAAACTATTTGATCCTGTTTGAATTTGCGGCTGTTATCGTTTGCTATAGAAAAATTCTACACATAGACACATAGACAGACACACACAGACACTTTTAGAAAAATGTCTTTTCTTCATGTTTTGATGGTAGTACAATCAGAATCAGCCGTTATATCGAACACGTTTTTTTCGCCATGACCGTACTTCCATTTCCTTATCGAACATGGAAGTAAAATTAGTATTCAATAACGGTTTATTGTGTATTGATTATCTGTATGCCGTTTCCGTATTATTTTATTGGCTCGTGATTTGTTATAGGTGACATATATTTATGTGTTCTGTCAGCAGGAGCACACAGTTGACAGCAGAGAACAGATAGCGTCATAAATTATACGCAGTCCCACATATATAGATGGCAGATTGTTCTTCTTTCTGTCATGAGTTAGGCAATATTGCCAATTATGTCACCCCAACATTGTTACAAACGTTCACAGGGGAGCTTCTTATAGTCTTCCTTACGAGCGAATATGATAATTTTTGTTCTCTTCTTCCGTCCAATCAAGTCGAAGTAAAGTTGAATATTGAAATATTAAAATTGTTGGAAGGCTCCGTTATTTGTTACTGAACACAGGTTGTTAACATTATTTGTGACGTTTCAGTAAAGGCGTATTCTCATTTACTTGAGATTGTTTTTCAGAAGTCACGATTTGCGAAATAAATAGAAGATGACTGTTAACATTCAGATGTACTAATAGAAAATAGAAACAGACTGTTTTAATGGTGCCGGAGCATGTTATAATAATGGTAGGGACGGATTGCGTTGTCGACGGAGGGACTAATTTTGCTGCGGAACGGACAACAAGGCAAACTGCTAATCGCAAAAGAAATAATAATAAGAAGAAGAAGAAGAAGAAGAAGAAGAAGGAGGAGGAGGAGGAGGAGGAGGAAGAAGAAGGCGATGACGACGACGATGAGAAGGAGAAGGAGGAGAAGAAGAAGTTTCATTTTCTCTAACTACTGATCCTTGGTAAGGAGTAGCGATAAAATGTAATTAAACAATACATTTACCCAACGCCAATATAGTTAAAAAAATTATTTTATGCTATAAGGCATACTAACCATAATTATTATTTTATCATGGTTATGGCCATGTTATATACACTGATATTATAAACAACTTTTCGATAAAGATAATTTACAGTAAGATGTACGTAGGCTATATTTGCATAATTTGTATAATTTCCATACAGAAGTTCGGTGACAAAGAGGAGACGATGTCTCGACATAGAGATATACATAAATTGATTATAACATAATAATACATTTTTGGGAAGAAGAATAAATAAATTTTGTTTACTATATAAGAACAATCATTAGAGAGTTTTTGAGAACAACATATGTATCACCTTGAAACTCAGCACTGAGAAGTACAAAACTTCTTTTTTGTTCAAATCAGCATGTAATATATAGTATTTATTAAAGTCTATTATAGCGCTGCAATAAATATATATAAACCTAGTTTGTAACAAACGCCAGTAGAACAAGAACACACTTCAAGAGGAAAACTAACTTGCTGTAGCAAAAGCAATACAGAAACGACAGAGAATTTAATTTATTCACCTGCAAGAGAATTGTATAAAATAAAAAATAACGTTCAGTGTATTACACATTTTACCAAGGAAAAATCTTATTTTCTTTACATGTTTATTTGTAAACTTGTGTAAGATTTTATCAATCCAATGTAAGCTTAAAACATTTTCATGTTTCAATGCATAGTCGATGAGGAAATGGCGTACCTTTAAGTTGAAGATAAATTTAAATGATTTAACTCATATTCGATACCGACGTTGTTGCTATCATTTTCCTACCTCGGATATCGACAATACGTTTTACGTTTTTACGTGGCGTTACATCCTTTAAAATTGGAGTCTTCCTTAAAAAACACCGCATAACGACATAAACACATAGCAAAACGCCGTTTTTTAACAATAAATACGTAGGTATAACGATATATGGTGATATTGCCATACCTAATATCACAATAAATCGATATTGAAACTGATCTTGATGATTATTATAATTGCTTATTGCATGCTAGATTTTGGTGGTGTTTTATAACTTTAGTCAGCTGCTGTTTATATATCAGAGTAGATATGTAGTGAAGTTTTTTAAGAGACAGAAAGAAGACTGATGCGATGGAAATGGATTACCTGATGGAATAATGGAGACTGTGCAAATCGGAGCATGTAACAACAACATAGATAATAATAGGATGATAATGCCTACTGTGTTATGAAAAGGACAACCAAGAAGATAGATTGACGGAATGATCCATCCAATCTACAGATGAAAGATAAGAAGCATCATTCCCGGATCAGATACTCTCAATTTTGGTTTTACACGGATTTTCTTGCACAATTCTGATTTAACACGTCAAATTTAATTACTTTTTTTACACGACTTGTTTTCATGCGACACGGTTCAAACGTTTTGGATGGAAATGTTTGTCCACAGGGGTTTTGTATTTAATCCTACAGACAGAAAGCACCGTTTGTATTTTATTCTTGGAATTATATTCACATTTTGTGTTACAATTTTCCTGGAAATTAATACACCGAGTGTCATCGGTTTTTTTTTATACTCATAATTTTGTACTAAAACCTTCTTTTTTCGTAATACATTGGGAACACTGTGTTCTGGCAGTTTCTTTCAGTGCATAGAGTTACAGGGAATTTCCTCGATTTTAAGTACGGTAGAGAATATTAGTCTTGACCTCTCATTTCGTGTTTGAGCTTTAAAGAGTTTAGACGTTTAATAGAGAAAATCGAAAAAAAAATGTTGTGTCTTTAAAATCTTCTATGCGTTAGGTATATGTGTTGGTAAATGAAAGTACCCATTAGAAAATTTACAGTTTTTCAACACTACTTTTGGCGACTAAAATTCAGATATCTTTTAAATACATGTACTACATACAAGTATAAAAAAAGCATAAAAGTATGTAGAAAACTAAAAACTTTATAAATTGATTCCATATTACCGAAGAGAAAGTGTTCTGATTAAGGTAAAACAAAGAAATCTTTGGTGCGCATACTGTTTGATATACGGTAACTCGTTAGCTTAAAAGACATTGCCTTACAGGAACGTCGGAGGATGTTAAGACACATGCGTCTCGTCATTACGACACGCGGTATCATTAAGTGGTGATGTATCTAACAATCATTGTCTGTAAAGGAATCTCAAACTTAAGCATATCTACATTTTGAAAACTTGTTGTTTGTGTTGACGGATTGCATTAAATCTTCTTCTTCTTCTTCTTCTACGTCGTCGTCGTCGTCGTTGTCTTTTACTTCATCTTGGTTCATTCTGGTACTAGCATATTCCAGTACTAATAAAAGATTATGTAGATGATTTCTCGAGTTCTCGTTATTATACTTTTTTACTTTATTATGAATTAGCAGTTAGCGACTGCTCAATTAGGGGGACAGGACCTCGATTTTTTCGGTTCACATCCTGTAGAACAACGTTTATCAAAGATCTTGAGTTCTTAGCACGGTTTTAAAATTATCTAAGCCGATGTCACCCCTACTAAAACAATTACTTATTACTATTACAGTGTATTACTATTACAATTCTGCATTAGTAATGGTAATAGTAATACTAATAGCGGATTAATAAAGAATATTAATTCTTTAATTATTTTTCTTCAAGCATAGTGTATGGCGACTAAATTCAATCTGCGCATTACATATAACAAAAATGTCTTTTACTGAAATCATGTTTATCTAGAATACCTGAAGCTTAATTCTATAAATCAAATATTTTTTCGGCCACACTGTGTAAATTTTCGGGCAATACTAGTCTGACGAGGCGCGCCCTTTTATAAACCACTGCTCTAAAAAAGTACAGAATTAATTTTCAGGTACCTCTTTCTGATCGAGACTGCATGTGATGTTTAACCAAAGATTTTACTTGTAGAGTTTCCGTCGCCATTTTCAAGGAACACATTCAGATTCCGATGTGACCTAATATTTTATGTCAGGTTCTAGATCACCTGTGGTCCCCTTAGGGTAGGACCCCTTCCGTGGTCTGTTCCCTAATCTATTCCTTTGCAAGGATTGGTTATTTCCTTGGAACGTTAGACTTGATTATTCAAGATAACAGCTATAAACGCCAAGTAATGAATAGAGTTTAGTGGAAGTGGAAGAGCTCTTCAGTGAAAGCTAGTATGTGCTTCACATCCCCTAAAACTTGCATTACCTAAATAAGTCATGTTCTGTAATTAGTGTCACAACAGTACCATTTCACGTTGTATAAACATGAGTAAGTTTTGAACGTGACTGCTGCTGGGGCCATGTACATCATTCACATCCTCTTCATACTTTATGCTTTTCAACGTGTTAGAAATATTTATACTACTGTATGACATATAATGCAGTCAATGAAATAAATCTATTCATATTTTTCTCTGACGTCTAACGTTCCATAATTCTGCTGGTTTATTTTGAAGTATTTTTGCTGGAAGCAGTTATTGCATATTTCAAGCACATAGTATTTCTAACGATGTCCGTATTACGCTGCTATTCTGTTTAAGTTGTATGTACCTACTTATTGTTTCACGTCTTTATTTCAGATTCTATCCCTATTAGTAAACTATTATAATGGTAGGTACGTAATATACACTATACACTGTAGAGAAAATATACCATAGGACTATAGTATGTCTCGTTACAGAAAAGTGAAATTAGCTTTAAAAGGAACCTTACAGCAAGAAACTTTACATTTAAACTAAAGCGTCAAATTAAGCTCATGAATCCTTTATGAAATCCGGTAAAACTAAATATAATTACATTGCCGTTGTATAGCTGCTTCAGTTTATATAACAATATAGTTATTACTAAATGATATACATCTAATATAAAGTAATGGCAACACCTGTTTTAACTTATGGACGTGAAACTTGGACGATGACGAGAAATGATGAGCGAAGAATACAAACAAGTGAAATGAAATTCTTGAGAAAAACCAAAGGTTGCACTCTTAGAGATCAAATACGAAATGAAAATATAAGAACTGAGTTAAATGTACATTCTATGGCCAGCAGTATAAGGGAAGCACAAGTAAAATGGAGGCAGCATATCGAGAGAATGGAAAATTTTAGACTATTTAAACAAGTAATAAGATACAGACCTAAAGAAGACAAGATGTAGGTAGACCAATGAAGGCGGAAGTAAAGGCGGAACAGGCTTTAGGCCTATATCTTGACGTGGAGAAGAAGAAGAAGAAGAAGAAGAAGAAGAAGAAGAAGAAGAAGAAGAAGAAGATATACAGCTAATCAATCAACCCAACTTTCAGTAATCATCCTGATGTTTCAATTTTTATATTAAATAATTATCTTAACAAATTAACAAAAATTGTTCATTAGAGGAGCGACTAACAATTGCCTTTTCGAGCAATTTCAAGTTACCAGCCATGTCTCTTAACATTTTCCTTATTTTCAAGTGAAAAAAGGCAAACGTGGGAGTTATTATACGATCGGTATATTACACGTTGTTTATAGCTGAAGAGTCGTATTACATAGTTTAAATTGCTGGTTGTTGTGGTTTGTGAGTAGTATGCTTGAAAATTTTGATACTGGATGTTAAAATACTTACAGAGAACGTTGACCCCTTTTTAGAAATTAAGCTTAGATTTTTCTGTTATATTGTGGGTGCGTACTAAAAATGGTAAACGGTATGTTATGCTGCCTGTTTCGTTGAAGTCGACATTACATTGTATAATCACTGTACTCTTATCTCTTACCATACAAATTACATGCCACTCGACTATGGGGTGAACAAACGCATAAAGTGTGTGTTTACACTGGTAGGTTTTGTTCAGATCAGTTTATAATCTAAAAATTAGTTAGCATAATGAGTGTTTTGTGACATAGAACTTCTTCTTATGATAGTTCCTATCCGTTTCGGATGTTGGATATCATACAGACTATTTTAACTGAACATGATATTACTCGAGATATCTAAACGATCCTTAATGTAGTGGGTTCTTGTTGGTTTCTACATCTCAAAGTCGTTGAGTGTAACTAGTTCATCCGCCTTCGGGGCCGATTTCTCAACCCCAGGACAACGAGGTGCTCTACCGATTGCCAGTTCATCCATCCGAAGCTGTTGACTAGCAAGTGGGAGACTACTTAATCCGGCATAGACCAGCAACGTTAATAAACAAAGATATCTAATTTTATCTAAGCAGAGTTAAAATTCTGCTTGTTAATATTTACTAAACAGAATTATTTTAAGCTCAAATTTATTGGACGATTTTAGTTTATTGAATGAAATTTATTTTTGTAAAACTGCGCTTCTCTCGGAACTGGTAGTGCTGACAGAATCATGTTTAAGTTGATCTAGTATTTTAGTTTTGTTGTCTTCAAAACGTAAAAATAAGCAAATTTGTCCTTGATTTTCTATGCTATTTGAAACATTTTGCTGTTGAACATTTTGCGCTAAACATATTGTGTGGAATAAGTGACATGGATCTTAATCAAATTTGAAGTAAACTCTATTGTTTCAATATTATAAGTACGATTGAAGCTATTTCTTTTTTTTTTCTATTTGTATCGGCCATCTGAGGATCACATGCCAATTTCAATTCTTTATCCTTGTTCTTTTCTTTTTTTCCAATATTCTTTCATATTTTCATCTTTTTTTCCAATATGTCTCTTTTTCCTGTTTTCAGTCCACTTTGAACCTGCGTTTTTCTCTCTCCTACCCCGGATTCCTTCCACTTTTAAAACTTTTGTCCGATAAACTTCTCTTTCAATTGCTTCTTCTGCGTTTATATATTTTTTTTTCTAAATCCTTTCGGACTTCTTTAATCCAACTTGATGTTGACTTCTTTCCCCACAGATATTTGAAGATCTGTTTTGTTAACCTATTGTCGTCCATTCTATATAAATGTCCAAAAAATAATAGTCTTTTTTCTCATTGTTTCTGTTATATTTTCTATATTTTGACATATTTCATCATTACTTCTTAATTTCCAACCTTCTGAAATTTTTCGTAGGCCTAATATTTTTCTAACAATTTGTCTTCCAATATTTCTAATCTGTCTAAATTATAATTCAATGCTAGACATTCATCTGCATATAGCCATTACTGTACTGTAATGCCTGATTTTCGCATTTTCAGATATGCACTTTTTATTGTAAATATCTTTAGTTATACCTTATGCTCTTTCCATTTTACGAAAAGAGCTTTTTCTTTATTATATGCTAATTTTATTACCAGAATGTCACTATTTGTACCATTCAGAGTTTGCCTACTTTTGTTCGTATCTTTGACATTATTATAATGAATAAAATTTTGCCGATTATTTATAATAATTTGTAAGATTTTCAATGGACATTCTACTTCATTTCATGTGACACGTAATTTTACGCGTTGTGAAATCCTATCTGAAGTTGATTATTTGAAATAAGATGCTAACTTTAATGATGCAATGTTGATTATATTTAAACCATATTAATAAATAAATAAACCTCCGCTCAACAGTCCGTTAAGGACCAAGGCGTACCGCGCGGCTTTTGTGTTAGTGTGACGGTGTATGGCTAGTACTACGCGCCACCAGCCGCTAGTTGCGGTATTCACAGCCAGGAGGCGGCGCTGTTATCTCAGCGCCTACTCAGTTTGCCTCACGACGCTGAGTGCACACCGTACGGAACCTCCGCCGGGAATTGAACCCGGGACCACGAGCGCATCATTCGCCCGCGTTAGCCACTAGACCACCTGGAGGCTCATTTAAACCATATTAAAAGATAAAAAACATTTTTTGCTGCTAACAAAAAAGTTTAAAAGACGTATATGTGAAATATAAGGAAAGTATATTGTTGAAAATACGAAAATTAATCAATTATTTGTTAATGTTACATACATAATAACAAGGAGAAAATATCTATTCATCTACCTTTCAGTATCTTTTTTCCACAATCTTGTCTTCATATCAAAATTGGTGTTATAATTTGGTCTAAGTGCATTGACCGGGCAAATTGTTTTTAATTAAACCAGTTCTATTGATGATTACACTAAATATGTCAGTAGAAAAATGATTAAAGATACTTTAAAATAGGCCTAAGAGTAGCAATTTATGAATTGCAAACATAAATGACTACGGAAAAGAATAAGTTACATAGTAAATTTTTAAATGTTGCTAGAAAGATACATCCAACTAGAGATCAGCTGAAGGCCGTATTATAAATTATCGTGTCATCTTGTATATTATCACCCTCTGTTTAAAATCCTTATATAATTTCTGCAGCAACTTGATTCACATAATCCTTTTTTACCCTTCTCCTAAAATTTCTTCACTCACACATCCTGCTAATGTAATTACATGTTTACTAAAATTATCCAGCTATTTGGTGATAAAATTATATGGTGATAATTTGTTTTCTCTACTTTAATTCTTTACTATGTTCCTTATCTTCAATTTTAGTAATTAAACTATAAGAAAATACAAATAAAGTAACGTCATAAAAAACGTTTTCACCATAATAAAAAGGTTACAGTTTTCATTATTTTCCTGAATAGACTACCACATGTATTATCACTAATGATATGTTTTCTGTTGCAGGTAAGGCATCGTTTAAATACGTACTCACTGTATTGTTGTAAAGTCATAAAAGTACTATTCTCTGCAAAATTGTAAGTAGTTTACAACTAAATTGAATGATTGCAACACAAAACGATTAAATACTGAACACTTTTACTAATTCACTGTCTAATAACAGCCAATGAGTCAACTCGTTCGCAGAACTCACAACTCTGAGTCAACTCTGACTACGGTGGCTGGGGAATAACTAGGCAGCGTCTTGAAAGGAGTAACGGCAGCTGGAAATTGTGAAATTTTTTGAATAGTCTCATCCAGCTGACCCAGTAAGTCGTGGGAGATCCACTTAGTCTCATGTACGCTTTAGCCATGTTGTCTAATCCACGGAGATTGTAAGGTACAAAGGGTAAAAATATGTCATATATCATGGAAAACACGAAGTTTATATCTTCATGGTAATAAAATTTGCTCTTAATAGAAAAGGAATGATGTGAACAAATAGATTGGGATATAACAAGTAAAGATTGTACTATCAATAAATTGTTATACGTGTATAGACGAAGTTAGAAAACTAGCTATTGCTACGACGGTCTCACAGATCGTCGTATGGTACAGTCGAAAACAAATACAGACACCAATGAAGTCAACAATCACCAGATTTAATTAATCACAAATAACAGTTTGGAATCAACAAGTTATTCAACAAGATTATACTCTTCCAATAATTTAAGTTAAATTTGTCCACAAGCAATAATAATGTGAAGTAATAGAGTTCCACACTAATTATAGCACAATAAACACTTTCCACTAAGCTTCAACAGTGACTCGATCCGAACTAAGGAAATCGCTCAACGTAAATTGACTGACAAAGCCAGACCATCTTGCTTTTATAGGTAGCACAGTTGTTCGAGAATAATTTTCCATCCTTACTGCGGCACGCCAGCTTATTGGGTATCTCAAGCGTTCTTGAACACTCTGGAAGGTACGTGCGTGCTACGTGAATCTTGATACAGACGAGGGACGCTGGGATAATCAAGAAGCGTGTAAAACGACACACGCATTTTCGACAGCGTTCATTAACAGTCGTTACTGATATCTTAATGGTCGTTATACAATTATGTCATGTTACAATTTTTATTTAAGAAAAAGATGACTCAATCAGAATAATAATGCTTGGTTATACTATTAGAGGAACAAGTAAAGTGGAAAATCAGTACAGAAGGAGGTAAAAGTGATAGAAGTTACTTGAGGTGGGCGAATAGGCTTAAAGAAGCAAAATGATTTTCACTATACAAATGACTACGTTTAGACCTCGACTACAGACTACATGAAACGAAAAAATACTAAAGCCTAATGCCACTGAAAGCTTAATGCCTTAACAGTGAAAATTTAAAAGAGGGGGCTGCCTTCAGTAAAGTACTGCAGAGCAAAATATCAGCAGTACCAAAGATCGGCTTAAATACTTCACTCGTTAGGTACTACGACATAACATGGTACATATTTTCAGATCATTATTCAAAATAATGATTGAATGTCGCTTTCCCATATAGCTCCAAAGTAAATTACTACTTGTAATTATTGGAAGATTATCCTTCATTATTTTAATTCTATTTGGTAGGCACGAGGAAAGTACATGATTACTGATTCAAAGTTATAATTAAGTACAACACCGGTTTGGTTTTATTTTTTACAATCAATAAAGGTTCACCCTTTCTACGAAAAAAATAGGGCGTTTTAGTGGGTGGTCATTGAGAATGGCTCAGTCACTGAGTGGGCGGAAGATTTGGCGCTCATAACAATAAAGAGTTAGTGTTAGTAACAAAACCAAGTCAATTTTCAGTAATAAAAGCCACTAAAGCTTTTGACTGAGATTAAAGTTGAAACGTTAACAGTCAATAGCGCTGTTCTCGTGAAGACGTTTGTTCTTCGGAAAACACATTTACTTTATATTACTGCTGTCAACCGAATAATCCAAGCCATTTGAACGTTTAATAAAGTTGAGTGTTCTGGCGTTTCATCTATTTTCCCCGTTTCTTAAACTGCCCTCTATAATGCCGATATTTCTTTACCAAGAAAACAATTACGCCTATACGGCACGGGGTTCGTTCTAATACCAAACATTTTGTTTGAGAGTGGCTTGCTGTAGCATTTACAGTAAATGGGCCTATTATTTGTTTCTTGTATCCGCTGAATTAAAGAACCGGATTGTGTAGCTTCACATTAAACCCGCAACGTTAATATACGTGTCGGACTCATTCTGCGAGGTTCCACTGGCCAAACTGTATTTATAAGACAATGGAAAGTGAGTAAACTAATATTAGACGCGTATTAAATTTCACCCCGTGATCCTCTTATTTACAATTTTTTAAACTTATTTATGGTTTCTGAAATCAGTCCTTAACGCGTCTTTTAATTGAATTTTCTATATATTTATTTTCTGTCATAAACAGATGAGCGACTCATATCATGAATAGACTCAATACAAAGTCAGCCTTGGTATGAATTCTGTCCATACATTAAGTTATTCTTATCTAAATTAAAATATGTCATCATCATCTTCACAACACGGCATAGGCAAGGTGCTGCCTGTTCCGCTTCAAAGATCCTCCAGCCATCTCTTTCTGGTTCTACCCGTATACCTGTGTCCTGTAGGTTTGTAATTCCAGACTTATTTGGCCAGTATGGAATCTGACATTCTTTCTAAGTGTTCTTTCCACGGTTGTTTGTAATCCTTTAATTTTTCATTCAAGTTAAAAACTTGTAACTTGGACAGATAGTATCTTTGTACCGGGTTGACTGGGCATTGGTCCTCACAAGTTCTCGGAGTTGAAGGAAGGATGTTAGCTCCCAAAGGAGTCCTTAGCCTGTTTCCAGCCAAGACCGTATTGCGTGGTGAAGTGCCACATCCTACAAAAGGTGCTCCGGTTGATGCAGAACAGTACGGATCTAGACGGGAAGGTCGATAAACATTCTTGATGGAGGGCAGCAGTAGCCACCGGTACCAATTTAGGGATTAAGGGAAATGATCCTGGACAGGCTTATCTTTGGAATATTACAGGTGGGAATCTAGTTGGATTTAATCGGCTGTTATACTGAGTCCTATTGATATAGAATTATATTTTAGTGCTGCTTTGCAGTTGGGTGTTGGGGCATCAAAGGTTAGGGCAAGACAACCCTGAATAAAAATTACCGGGAGTCGTTGCCCGTAAGGGGGCACTCCCTCCACATGACTTACTCATCTATAGGCTGATACCCTATAATGGGGAAATTAATTTAATTTACTCACAGCTTTCAAAGGACACAGCCGGACGGAGGTAATGGTAAACGACTGCTACACAAAAAGGACCAGCCATATTTAAAAGAAAAACACAAAAATGAAAGATTGAAATTAAAATAAGTAATACAGTAATTTTAATATAAACTTTCGAAACATGTACACGCTTGATTGTAATTTTTAATTTAAATTTCGTTGAACTATCTTGTCCAACATAGTTAGAGTTTTATATATATTGCAGCAAAACACAGGATGATGATCTATAATAAGAATATCAGAGCATGGATGACGGACATTAGCATGTTTTAGATTGATTTATGCAATTTTTGTCAATTAGCTATAAGTTTTGTATTTAGTGATGGATAAGGACTTGTGTTATACCAAATTCTTTGTAAACTTTTGCTCTATAATGTCATGTACTTTATATGTGAATATGTGTGCGCGTTCGCGTGTGGTGAACCTTCGTGTTATATCTTCCGCGTTTGTTGTCCCATCGGCATGAGACTTGGACAGTGAACTAATTATGACTAGCAGGTACCCGCGGCTTCGCACGCGAATATTTGTATATGATTGTTGTGGTAACTGTCGAGTTAGTAGTTTGTAACCCAGTCTGAGGATCGACTAATTTTAATGTAAAATTATAACCATCTTCTCCTCTGCAAAACATTAAAGGGTACTGTAAAGCATCATAAGCTCGATGTGTTTCTGCAATTCGATGTAGCGTATGATCCCTCGCACGGATTATTATATCGAGTTTATCGCATTCCTGGTTAACTAAAACTACTGCCACCTCATTAGTTGTCGGTGCATTGTTGCGACCCCTGTGCTCTTCATTATTTTCTTTTCGATCAGCATGAATCACAATATTGTACTGATTATTATTCGCAGATGTTACAAATTCAAACGCACTTTTCAGTTCACTAACATATGGGTTGATTGTGTGAAGTAAATTTTGAAGTTCTGTTACTAATGGCTTATCCAAGTTACGAATATGATCCATTCTTGTTTCAGATTGCTGTAAATAATCAGCTATGAAATACACCTGTAGAAATTTTGGTACTTCGTTTTGTGTGGGGAGTAGCCTAATGATCCCATGAGGTGATATACTTGCCCTTGAAGTTTGAAAGTAGGCATGAAGCTCCCGTCGACTATTTCATTGACTCCGAATGATGTAAATTGAAAAGCTGAATTGTACGATCTTAATGCATTCAAAATTTTTTTCGATAAAAGATGTTCTCCATTTAATAATGATTTTAACGGTTCTGGTGGAGGAAGTATGGGATCTAATCGCATTTTTCCTGCAGAGCAACATAATCCATGTGATTCATTTTTCCACTTTAAAGCTTTGAAATGAGGGCAAACCATACTCGGTAACCCGATATCTGTTTCATTCGCGTAGTTAATAACTGGATTATAATTGAAACCACTATTTAATTTTGCATTCCATCGTAAAGTAGGACCTCGTGATCTGAGAGTCGCTTGCCTGCGTCTTTGTGCCGCTAATCTATTTTCACGAATCATAGGACTTCCAACCCGTGAGACGTCTTCTAATCCAGATCTTTCTGAAGAGTTTCCAGGAGCTGATTGCATTTCGACTCCTTCGACGTCATTTTCAGATGCTCTAAGACGCCTCTTTCTTTCCGCAGCAGCAATAGATCTTCCTAAACATGATCGTCTTTTTGGCATTGCAAAGCTAAAAAAAGGGAAATTTATTTATTTGCTCTATACTAATAAATCTGTAGGGGGCAATTACTAATTTATACAATACAATACATATTGCACATATTACTTACCGATGACATAAAATTAACGAAAAAAGGCACTGATACTACATCACTGACGCTCATCGCATAATTCTCGATGAAGTAGGTTAAGTATAATCCTCGACAATTAATTATTCCTACTGCACATAGGCCTACTGAATATTCAAATATCGAAGAGTATGGTTTGTCAGAATCAACGTGTACTATATAATCAATGTTACAATATAATCAAACAATAAATTATTGTATTGTTTATATGAATTCCATATGCTGATAAGAATTCCATATCCCTACTAAAATGTAAATATTCAAATGGACAAATGTAAATATACTTATGTATACAGTATTTGTATTATTCTATACGAATAAACATTTCATCTAATTGTGTTACTGCATGTTTGTAAACATCTACTAAATTATCAAATTTTGATTTTACGTATCGAGGAAACATGATCTATTGCTTCGCACTTTTTTGGATATTCATAACTTACAATATAAGAATATTAATAATATAGATGTACTATTACCAATTTACCAACTCGACAGTTACCACAACAATCATATACAAATATTCGCTATCGAAGCCGCGGGTTTAAAAAAATGAGTTTTTTTTGCTATAACTTCGGTTCTTTTTAACCTATCGTTATTCGCGATCGAAGCCGCGGGTTTAAAAAAATTAGTTTTTTTGCAATAACTTCGGTTCTTTTTAACCTATCGTTATCAGATAAAGTGGAAAACCTTCCGTTGAGTACCTGCTATCAGCGTGCAAAGTTTCATTGAAATCGGTTCAGTAGATTCTGAGATTACCGGGGACAAACGTAGATCCCCCTAGAGATTTATTATATAGAAAATAGCTACATTTTCTATATACTCTGTTGTTCTCAGCTATTTTTTAAATGTGGTTTTTTTAGTAATTGAAAACTCAACTTTTGACTCTTATCAGTTGAAGAGTAATAAAAATTCTAGATAAAATCTAAGCAGGCACTCGCAGATTTATACAAAGATTCGCCTGCAACGCGTCTATCTTTTGTCCAGTCTACCACGTAGACAGTCGTTGTCCAATCAGAAGCCCCTAAATTCAGTCAGATCCGTCGGTTGTCAGGTGTACTTCGGGGAGTTCATCGGAAGCCGTTGCCTAGTGAACGTGTGCTCTTCGTCAAGAGTTTTTCTTGTTCGAACTGGTTTAATCTAGAGCAACTCTAAGTCTTGGGACTCTTTTCGAGTTTGTCGATTAGAACCAAGCGGGTGAACTATCAGTTATAAAATATTCAAGTCCTATTACGTGTTAGTGGAAGATTTTCCGTTTAGGGAGATTTATCTACCGTGATAAATCCTTATTAACGCGGAACACTTCAAGAGTAGCCGGATGGTGTAAGCAATATACACCGCTTTTAAATAATGTCATTCATTATCACCCTGAGTAACAATAATTAATAATAACCAATTGCGAACGAGTAAACAAACGGTTCGGAAAGTGACAATTCGTGTGTAAAATGTGCATCAGTGTTATCAGCTGTTCGGCGAAACCCAGCGGAGAGAGTGAGAGAGGAGACCGGCGAACATTGCAGAGCGGAGCGTAACAGCGATGGAGCGATTGACGTCACGCCGAGTGTAAAGGAATTCTACGTTTCAAGTAAAACCTACCAAACCTAAACTATATAAACTCTTTGAAAACAAATAAAATACTATACATGACATTTTGTTTAATTTAAATATATCATATAAACAATTATTTACTTGTGTTATAAATAAATAATTTTTCTACACCTCCAATATAGACTTGTGCATAATTTAAACACACATAATTATCCTATGAGAAAATATTTATTTGTATCATCGCAATATATATATATATATATATATATATATATATTTTGCAACAAAACAAATATAAGGCATAGTATTAAAAATGCAATAATAATAGAGTCTTTTATCTGGAGTAAGGTATATATTTTAAACAAATTTACAATGGTCTGTGATTGACAAAAAATTATTTATTCGAATTTATTAATGTCTGTAAATGATTTGAAAGTTTCTTTCCTTACCGTTTCACCGTTTCACCGTTGAACCGTTGAATCTGCCACCTCTCGCGGGTTTCACTGTTGAATCTGCTACCACTCGCTGCCTGCTGAAATCTGCTGCTCTGATGACACGTGGACACTCCGCTCACACGCACGCACGCCGATGCACCGATAGCGTTTATCTCTTTACTCAGTGCTCGATAATAGGTTTTCATTTAAATTAATGTGTTTTCGGTGTATTGTACGTACACCTTCCCGAGTCTTGATGTGTCCTCGCGTTCACATAGATGTATTACGGTAAACACACCTTCCCTAAGAGGAAATCTTGACTCTCGCGAGAATAGCACTATTTAAATTAATAATTTAATTTTTATTATTTGAGTTCTAGAACCCAATAGGATTTTAGCAAACGGGCAACTCGTTGCTAAGATTCCGTACTCGTAACCCTTATATAGAAACGTATACTGATACGAAAAACTCGCACAGAGAGAACGTCTGTTAAGGTCGAGCTGATAGGTCGAACTGACTGAAACTTCCTTCGCGAGGACCCAATCTGAATGAGAATAGGGGCCTCTGATTGGTCAACCCTTAGCACGTGATTGATGGGTTAGATTGATAGATAGAAGTCCTGATCAAATTTGTTGAAGTCTGCAAAAGCAGGTATAGATTTTATCAAAACGTTTTATGACTTTTTTAGAAGATAAGGATTCTTTAGGAAGATGAATTCTGTTAAAAAATACATATTAAAATAATATGTTTCGAGTCTTTGACATGAGAAAAATGTAGCGCTAATTTAGAAGCATAAGCTGCCCAAGTCTCAATTCAATACGTTAATTTAAACCAGAGTTATTTATATAAATACGAATAACACGCGCACACGCGCACTCGAGCACTAAATTCGCACTTAACATGACAGAAAATAAATTTATGGGAATTTTGACATACAAAAGTTATTTATCCATTTCTTAATTCAAAACTTATAGCTATTTTACAAAATTTAAACAAAATCAATTTTCAACATGTCTATAACGTCATGAATTGGTATAAAGCATGTAGTCCTAGCTACAAAAACCCTTTCTGCCATGTTCTATTGCAATATATATATATATATATTTGCGCGCGCGTATGTGCATAGTCGTAATTTTATTCCGTTGCTATGTTTAATATTCGTCATCTGCAGTTATACTTTGATTTACATGAATAATAATAATAATTTCTTTTGTTTATTTAATTATATTGAATTATATTAAATGATTTAATATTCAACAGTTCGAATGAATTATTGGACATTCAATTAAACATTTTAAAAAGCTATTGAAAGACAGATATGTAAAACATACAGTTGCCTAGATAAGACCTCATATATCTATATATATAAAAATGGATGTTGGTATATATATATATATATATGTATGTATGTATGTTTGAGATTTATAGACTCCGACACCGTTTGACCGATCACCATGAAAGTTGGCACATATGAGTATTTTTTCATGGAGAAGGTTTTTATGCTATCCACTTTGTTGTAACTCGCCAAAGAGGGGTGAAATGGGGTGAAAAGGGTTAAAAGCGAAATCACGAAATCTCAGGGACTATAAAGCCTACAAACTTGAAATTTGGCATGTAGGTTCCTTATAGGGTATAGCCAGCCGCTAAGAAAGTATTCTTGGAAATTCCACACCTAAGGGGGTGAAACGGGGGACGAAAATTTGTCTGAAAATTCGTGATTATTGAAGTTAAAATGTGAAATTGGTATTTAGGCGTTCGTTTAAAAATAAAAGTTTTCTGTTTCAGCCCTTTTGGAAATTCATCCCCTAAGGGGGTACCCTAAGGTGAAATGGGGGGGGGGATGAAATGGGATGAAAAAAGTTAAAAGCGAAATCACGAAAATTCAGGGACTATAAAGCCTACAAACTTGAAATTTGGCATGTAGGTTCCTTATAGGGTGTAGGCAGCCCCTAAGACAGTATTTTTGGAAATTCCACCCCTAAGGGGGTAAAACAAGGGACGAAAGTTTGGAAGAAATTTCGTGATTTTTGAAGTTAGATATGTTAAACTCGTATTTAGGCATTCGGTTAAAAATAAAAGTTTTCTGTTTCAGCCTTTTTGGAAATTCATCCCCTAAGACGGGGGACGAAAGTTTGTATGAAAGTTTGTGATGTAGACTCCGACACCGCTTGACCGATCACCATGAAAGTTGGCACATATAAGTATTTTTTCATGGAGAAGGTTTTTATGCTGTCCACTTTGTTGTAACTCGCCACTAGATGGCGCTGCAGCGCATCAACTTCTACACCGTTCAACCGAACGCCATGAAAATTGGTATACACAGGTATTTCAGCACGGAGAATATTTTCGCGTTAACCTTTATATTGTCATCAATCCTCAATAATATTGTCCTCAATCCTCAATAATAACAAATAGTGATTGTGACTGTGATTAGTAATTGGTGAGTGAGTTTCAAATGGAATACCATTTCCATTCGAATTGTGTTGAGTGTTGGACGTCGATATGCATAACCATTGTTCATCTGGAATGGCAACTGTATTGAAAACATGCCAACTCATTATTTGAGATGAATGTACCATGGCCCATAAGAAAGGACTTGAGGCACTTGATCGTACTCTGCGAGATTTCCGAAGCGATCAACGTCCAATGGGCGGAGCTCTGATACTGCTCGCCGGTGATTTCCGTCAAACTTTGCCCGTCATTCCAAGATCAACACCAGCAGACGAGCTGAACGCATGCCTGAAGAATTCGGCTCTCTGGAGACATGTGAAGAAAATTACACTGTCGACCAATATGCGTGTGCTTTTACTTGGACATGTTTCTGCACAAACATTTGCCAAGCAACTTTTGGATATGGGCGACGGCAAACTTCTGGTTGATCCTGCAACACAGGAGATATCGTTCCCACCGAACTTCTGTCATCAATTGAAGATCTTGAAAAGAAGGTTTTCCCGAACATTGCCAACAACTTCAGGAATCACGATTGGCTTTGCGAGCGAGCTATCTTAGCTCCAAAAAATGATGACGTCAATCGAATCAATAATAAGATTCAATTGAAAATCCCTGGTGCGGTTACGGAATACAAATCCATTGACACAGTTACAGAAGAGGATCAAGCTGTTAATTATCCAGTCGAATTTCTCAATTCATTGGAGCCTCCTGGAATGCCACCGCACATATTGACCTTGAAAGTTGGCTCACCAATACTGCTCCTTCGGAATCTGAACACGCCAAAGTTGTGCAACGGAACCAGACTTTCCGTGAAAAAACTGATGCCTAATGTGATTGAAGCAACAATAATTAACGGCAAATGTAAAGGAGAAGATGTGCTGATTCCGCGCATTCCAATAATTCCCACTGATTTGCCCTTCACATTCAAACGACTACACTTTCCTGTGCGTCTTGCTTTCGCGATGACAATCAACAAAGCTCAAGGGCAGTCGCTGCGCGTTGCCGGATTAAATTTAGAAAATCCATGTTTTTCTCATGGTCAACTATATGTTGCTTGCTCCAGAGTAGGAAATCCAGAAACTCTGTACATCTGTACACGAAATCAGAAAACCAAAAATATTGTTTATCCACTTGCGTTACGCTAGATGTTAGTATTAGTTTCAATTATTTTAAGTTGGTTCAATTATATAGCGAATGGAATAGTCAAAAATATTGTTCATTCACGTGAATTATTCATAAAGATTTATATAGTTCATCATCTATTTATACCAATAAAAATAATGGAATTTCATCAGTACGAGTCATCTTTCATTTTTCCACATTTTTACACAATGCATTATAGATTCTAGATTACATACAGACCATCCATTTTTATATAAATAAATATACACAGGCAGGAAAACGTCAGCCGGGTTCTGCTAGTACTTTATATATTTGATATACTCGATATATACTTCACATGCATTTCCGGATTTCAATAATTTGAAATTAGGCCTAATTAAAAATGTATCTAAACTTATGTATACAAATTATGAATTCTAGAAATTATATAAGAATGATTAGAATGATTGATAATTTATGCTCTAAGAGATTAAGAAAAGACCTTTGATAGATTATGGTTGGACAATTAATGATTGTACTAAAATTTAAGAAGGTAAATATAAAAGATAAAATAGAATAGAAGAAAAAAGAAAGATACGAAGATAGAAGTTTAATAAAAAGTTGTAAATGGGTCAAGAGGTATTTATGACAGTAGGCCTACCTAACTCCTTCTAACAGGGTGAATTTGACATTAGCAAGGTTGTCAGAGAAGGATGTTCTGTAACTTTCTTTTAGTTTGTGTGTGCGTTCAAAAAAATTTTTTTTTTTTTTTTAAAGGGTTACTCGATATTTAAGACTAGGCTGAAGGCCTAGAAGGAAGCATAAAGTGTGCTGGGTCCAATGAGACGGGACTTGCAATTAATACTCTCTAGTAACAGCAAGATAACAACCTTTATTAATTCATAATTTTCATAATTCATATAATATATATTCATATTAATTATAATTCATACCCTTTATAATTCATATTAATTCATAATGGGTTACCTAATTTTATATTATTATTTCTTGAATATTTATCATAACATATTCATAATTTTTTTGAATATTCATTATTTCAAAGTAACCTTCATTCGATGATTACACATAATTTAACACACACCAACATGTAAATCACAGACAAAATTACAAATATAAAGCCTTGTGGACAGCCTGTATATTTTTATCACAACCCAATTTAGAAATTTCACATGCCTGTAAACAACTTAGATAAATTTTATCAAAATACAATTTATAGATTTAAAATCCCTGTAAACAGCCTGTATAGCTTTGTCAAAATACAACATATATAAATTTAAAATGCTTGTAAACATCCTGTATAATTTTATCCAAAAATACAATATATGAAGTTAAAGAAAACAATCTGGGTTGGCCATAATAACCACTATAATAACAAGAAAATACAAGTTACAAATTTAAAATGCCAGTTAACAGCCTGTATGGTTTTGTGCAAATTACAATTTAGAAATTCAAACAAAAGAATCTGGATTGGCCCGGCCGCTGACATGTTCCACTCGGCATCCAAAAAAGCAATTAACCATTACAACAAATTTAGGAAAAACCCCCAAAGTCAGACAGGGTAGTAGAAAGCTGGACAAGAGCCAGCCCCGACATAAGGTAACATGTCTGGAAGCTTGCATAGAATTGCACAAACAGGTGACTACCCTTGGTTTTACTGTGTAACCTGGCCTAATGCAGAATAAAGAAAACTCCCAACCCTTCTATTAAATAAGAAAATAATAACGTGCAAAAAAACCCGTGATTAAAATAGATACCAGACCAGCCGGTCCAGCTCAGCATGTTACAAACTGCACCCACCTACATAACTAAAATACCAGTCCCCCACAAACGTCTACAAACCCCATTCAGTATCAAGGTAAGAAAATGTATAGCATAAAAATTAATGAACGCTGGACACATGCCAGCGCACGGGCGTACAATTGATCTCGAGCCTAAGTAAATTATCAAAGCAAGGTTACATGAAAAATTATGTCCAGCAGGGCACGCGCACAATTAAAACAGTGTTATGCAGTAGAAAGTCAATTTAAGTAGAAATTGAGTTTTTTGTGGATATTAAACGCACGATACATGTTGTTTTCTATAGAGGCCAAATTAAGTAAGTACTGGGTTAATATCACCTCGTTTTATCCATAAACTTCCCAGGTGATCTGTGCTTGTTGGACGGTCAGTCGGTCTTGCTGAGTGGGTGTTTACAGTTGCATGCTTTACAGTTGTTTCTCCTCCGGCAGGCGAGGAACGAGAGTCTGTGTGTGTTCAGGACATGGTGGAAGATGGAATTTCCATCATGCTCGAATCAGGTCTCCGTCTGTCTCGGGAACCCTAAGCATGAATAATAATTAATTCGCTGACAAACCACTTATTCCCGAACATAACACACACATGCACAACAGCCTAATCTTGTACAGACAAAATCCAACATGCATCAAACACCTGCCACCCCTGACCAATTCAACTATGTTTTTTATAAATAGGTGTAACATTTTCTCTTTTGTATTTTAAATTAATAACTTACACACAAGGCCTGAATGCCTCATAATTCGGTTTAATTTATAAATCACGCCTACATGCGTATGCAAGTTTGACACTCTGCAACATGTTTTAAGTTATATAATGACCACGTGCTCACACATTCAATTCGTCAAAGTTCCCCAGAATTACATGCTTTTACACCCCTTTTGACATGGGCAATTACTATTTACTAAATACAATGTATAAGGCTGTTTCAGTGTTTAAATAAATCAAAATATATGACAAGGAACATACATTAGATTCACGCACACGATGCAGGCATGCTTCAAACATTATCCATTCACATCTAAGCCAATTATTGTTTAAATATATACTTTTTTACAAGCAAATGAATAATATGTATTTAATTTACTTACCGGAGGTCTGTACGAGTCTACGTACTCATGATAGAATAGAAAAAGAATACAAATTAACCAAACTCAATCTGCCGAAGGAAAGGCTGCTTACGATGCGAAGAACACAGTGTGACTGGACAAATTCTGCAGTCCGCGAGCCCGATTAGACAACCCAATTACCCGTTTTCGCTAACAGATAGCGCAGGCGTGCAGTGAGGCAAAACACGGTAACGCAGACCGTCGCTAAATGATAACTTCGCCAATCCCAATTATTAATAAATATATTTTTGTACGGTGGCCCAATTTCTTTGAGAAACCGCGGCACAGTTCTTTGTAGTAGGCTTTGTTTGATATGTACGCAGTGGATATTGTAAGTAGTATTTTAGCTGAAGATGAATGAGTTAACATTTAAGGAGTTAACTATTTGAGTCTTGTTAATTGTAAAGTAATTTGAACTAACAGATCATAAGCATACAAAATATAAACATTATGTTAGCAAATTATTTTGTAAAAATTATAAAAAATTTTAAATTGAGATAAAAGAGAATAAAAGAGACACAGATAAAGAATAAAGAGAATAAAGAGATAAAAGAGACACAGCTAAAGTTCTATGAGGTCGTGGCTATGCCGACTTTAACGTACGGATGTGAAACATGGACTTTCCTGCAAAAAGATATTTCAAAAGTACAGGCTTCGAAAATGAAATTTTTAAGAGCAGTTAAGGGATGTAGTTTCTGTAGATGTAGTTTTTGTAGTTGAGAGATCGCCTACAAAACGACGACGTAAGGAAAGACTGAAGTTACAGTAGGTTCTGGAGAGAATAAAAGAATACAGGCAGAATTGGAAATCCCATGTGGAAGGCATGGTAGACACGCGTATTCCTAAACAAGCGTTTGAATTTAGGCCAGTGGGGACAAGAGTTCTTGGAGGACCCTGGAAAAAATGGTCAGAGTCTCTGTGAAGTCGAAACGGGCTATAGCCCAAGCCATGGATTGAAGAAGAAGAGAATGGAACGAAATTATGTGTAGAAAAAAATCAATGAAATGCAAAAATACGGCGAGGAAGATATGCTAGCCAAGAGAAGAATGGATATAGTGTAGATACTTTATTGGAAACAGATTTTTTAATATGAATAACAGAATACATCTGTTATCTTCTCGACTTGTCAAAACTGTTCCGTCCATCTTCACTTTTTTTCTTAAATGTAATTGACCGAGATCCTGAGTTAATTGTTTTTGTGCCTTTTCAGATACTGTCACATATATAGTACGAGATACATTTACTTGTATATCTTGAACTATACATTTTGTAATTTTTATAGTACTAAATACTATAATTAAACAAGTTTTAAAACCTTTTGTCTTTATACATTGTTTTACAGAAAACAATTTATGAATTAAATAATGTTATTATACCTTACGCTATGAGGTTTTATTAAATTAGCTTAATAAATAACACCAAGTTGTTAATATGAAAAGGAGTTAATCAGTATCATTGTATATCTGTGTATACTATATTTGTGAAACAGTATTGTATATACAGTTTAAATACGTTAATTTAAGCACCTTAACTCTAAAATTTCTGAGGTAGCCCTGTGAAAAATTCCGGGCAACACTACTAGTGACGCGGCGCACCGTTTTAGAAATCAATGTTCTACAGAGAACAGAATTGTTATATTGGACTGATTAGAATTATTGACAGAAGAAAAGTAAACAGTTTATGCTCTAATTTGCAGAAAAGACTTTAGGAAGACATAGGTAGGAAAAGTTAATGAATGTACTAAAATTTAAGAAACTAGAACATAGAGATAGAATAGAAGGTCGAAGAAAAGTTGGAAGGTAGAAGTTTAAAAATAAGTTTTTTGAGAATTGTTTATTCTACGGTGATTATAACTCACAGACTATATTCACACAAAATATAAATATTTTGCTTTTAAAAATTATTTTGTAAAATTTCAAAAAAATAAAAGTTGATATAAAGGAATATAGGACAAAAATAAATGTAGAAAAAAATAAAGTGATAAAAAAAGGAAGAGGACGAGGAAGATATGAGAGGGGGTATATTGTAGATACTTTAATGGACATAAATTATTGAACGCGAAGAATCGAGCCATCTTCTCGACCTGACAAATGTGTTGCGTCCAAATTCGTTTTATTTTCTTAGTTGTAATTGCCCGAGATCTTGTCTTTCCAAATACTGTCACATAGGCTATATAGTACGATAGTCTTGGAGTATATATTTTTTAATTTTTATAGTATTGAAGACTATACTTAAATATAGTTTAAATATAGTCATTTTATATACAGTCTCATAGGAAAAATGCCATTACTTGATTAATGGTATTACACTTTACGATATGAGGCTTTATTAAATTAGCATAATAATTGATAAACAACTAAGTATAATTATTAATAAAAAAAGGAGTTTGGGCAGTATCAGTGTATATGTGTGTATACAATATTTGTGAAACAGCGTATATTATATTCATGAGAGAGAGTGTGTGTTTTCTGTAGGCACGACCACGAGTTGATACAAAATTCAATTTCCGTAGTACGTGCGCCCGGCTGTCATCATCAGTTACCTAGGGTATGCAGTGTAGAGTAATGCTAGTGCGGGGTCACTCTCACGCGTTGAGAAAAATGTCTGCTCATCAGCTCTAGAAAAATGGAAAGATGTTTACTGCCGCAGCCCGCCACTCCAAACGTAGTATCTCTGTTCGCTGTCACACTAATCGCTTTTGTCTGTGAGCACGGATATTTGGTAGTGAAAGAAAGAGACAAACAGAACGTGTACTGTTTTCGAGTATCAAATAAATTATACAATTTTGTATGTAAAAATTAGATGTAACACAGAATATTTCCATTTTCATAATCGCAACGATTTTTAATTGAAATTAAGATATTGAGACGGTAAATACAACCAGTTAAACCACGTTTTTGCGATTTCTACACAACTCTCGACGGATTTGCAAGAGATGACAGCAAGTCTAAAAAAAATAAATAAAATAAAATAAAATAAAAATAACAATTGGCAGGAGAAGGAATTAAGTGTTATAATTAAATATTTTTATAATAAAAGAAACGGGAAATGTGCAATTACAGGGTTATGTCTCTTCAATACCTTAAGAGGCTCTGATATGCTAGCCTCTGTGTTTCTAAAATCAGAACTTAGTTACCCTAAGGGAGGCCTAGATTTTAGTAGGTTGTACAGCCATGGTGCTCCGAGTATGATTCTTGGATTTTAGTAGGTTATATAGCCATGGTGCCCTGGGTATGATGCTTGGAGTTTAATAGGTTATACAGCGATGGTACCCCAAGTATGATGCTTAGATTTTTAGTAGGTTATACAGCCATGATACCCCGAGTATAATGCTTGGAGTTTAATAGGTTATACAGCCATGGTGCCCCGAGTATGATGGTTACGTTTTAGTAGGTTATACAGCCATGGTGCCCCGAGTATGATGCTTGGATTTTAGTAGGTTATACAGCCATTGTGCCCCCAGTATGATGCTTGGATTTTAGTAGGTCACACAGCCATGGTGCCCCGAGTATGATGCTTGGATTGTGTTCCAAGTATGATGCTTGGATTTTAGTAGGTTATACAGCCATGGTGCCCCCGAGTATGATACTTTTCATTATGGCGTTCACAAATTGCATTTGCTTCCTTAATTTTTTTAACAAAGTCTTGTTTTGCTTTACACTGTATCTCTTATTTTAAATCTGTGGACAAGGGGCAGAGGCGATGACTGATTCTAGTTCTGTTAGTTAACAGAGAGAATGAACAACCATGTCTGCACAAACGATAATTGGAATGTTGTAATCGAGTTCAGCTTTACGCTCGAATATTTAATTTACTTCGTTAGTAACTAATATAAGCACCTGAGACCAGTGCAATAGTGATTGGAAATCTATTAAGGAAAACACCCGATTGTATTGATTGCGACCTGGGCCTGTTTTTTGTAAAGTCACAGTGGACTGACGATTTACTCTTGGTATTTCCTTACAATAAAGCTGATAGTTTTATTGTATCTGGCGGGAGTACCGGCCTTCGATCTGTGATACTTATGAGTCTCGTGCTGAAACCGTTGTTACCAAACTGACAGAAGAAGACCGCTTAGAAAAAGAGAAAAGTTAAACAAGATTAAAATATCACAGCAAAGTAGATTGAGTTTAGAAGCGATGAGAGTTCAAGGTATTGTGGATACAGCACACTTACAAGGTACTTGGTCCTTCAATCGTAGCGCGAGCATCGTAGCTAAATTTCTTTAACGTGAAATTCAGTGAACGGTAGTTAATACCTTTGATATAGTAATTTTAGTTATTCGTTTATTATTACAAAGAACTATAAATTTTGAATATTTCAGTGCATTTTGTACATGTCGAGAAGAAGACTTTCTGAAGTGAACGTAAAAATGTACGTCTGTAAAAACACGACTTTTGTTTTACATTTTCTTGTTTTCATTATTTCCTTCATTGAACATCAAAATAATCGACAGGAGACCAGCATAACAATTGGAGTAATAGAAAAATCGTAATGAGTTATCTCATGTAGTTTTTATTTTGCTCTTTCGATAAGGAATTTGCTCGTTCGGCATCTATACCCATAACTGATCTGTCCATTGACGATGGGAGTTCCCCACGTCCTTAAAATCGCAGTGTCGCTAATTGTGAAATCTCCTTGGCAAACAATGTTCTACCACCCTACGAACATATTCCATCTAATCTGTTATTTTGCCTTGATTTCAGCAAAAAACTCGTTTTCCGACTCTTAAAATATTTAAATTACAGTAGTCAACATTAAACAATTTTATAAATGGTACTAACGTTGTATTCACCTATATTAATACTAATATTATATTATTATATTACTATCAGTATTGGCAGAGTAGGTGGTACTACAGTCACTAATTAGACGCATAGCAAAAATAGTTTCAACTTTGTTCAACGTTTTTCTTAACATTATGCTGTATGCACTAAAAATTACGACGACAAGTATGGATTGTGCAGCAGTCAAATTCTATTACTACTCGTAGTCTACGCTTCAGAACACACGCGCGCACGCGCACGCACAACACAGTTTTTTCGACCCTCTTATGTCAAATCAAAGCGGGCTCAGTATTATCTTATAATTTACGTATTGCAACAATACATATATTTGCATATTTGCCCAGGGCGGTATGTTTGTAAATATTTAGCATAGAAAAATATATGATGAACAGTTTTTAACAATATTATGCAGGATAAGAATTGTCAGAAAGCGTACACCTGCCCCCGCGAGTGAATACAGCGCTTGTGTGTTTGTGTGTGTGAACGCAAGCTACGACAGGCAAGAATCTACAATTGGGTTAATGCGTACGAATTCTCTGTAGTCAGGTTTTAACCGGATAAAAATAAACTAATTAATACGTTTTAAACCTGTGAACAAAGATTTACACCAATTATAAAAACACCATTACACTAAAGAATTTTTAACGAATATAGTGATGTAAAAGTATTGCAGAAATTTGCAATAATAAAGACGCCAGGTAATTTAATGTTAATTACTAGTGTAATTAAATAGTAATTAATATGTGTGTTTTACGTGAGTGACCAGACAAAAATTACGCAAACGATGATATCGCTTGTGCTACGAGTATGTTTACGAAATCGCGAAAATGAATCAAAAAGTGATTTGTAATTAAAAGGACGCTTTGCACGAAGTGACAATATCTAACAGGTCGAAAACAGTCCTGGACTTGTCAGATTGCCGTCGAGTATAAATCGGCAATTTTGGGTCGGTCTCAGAGACTCAAGATATCTTCACACAAAGTCACGCTGCTGGTCTACCGATCGATCAGGACATCTTTACCACACACACCAAGACTTATGGAGGAACTCTGGACCATCACAAACAACAACCCGTAGAGACAGAGAACACAGCATCAGCATAATCATCATCATCAACAAATTCTCAGGATTCAGGACACACACACACACACACACACACACACACACACACACACACACACGCAACGGTAACGTCGGCAGTACGCAGGTGATGAATAAACAATTATATTTTTGTTTGTGAAAGAATTCTCAAAAATAAACTTATATATGAACAGTAAAGACTTAAAGTTTTAAATATAATTACTGTACATAAATTTAAAGGGTAGTTAAAGAAAATAATTAAATTTAACAAGAAAATTTAAAAATACTAATCTTTTGTTGTCTCGTATATTAAAATTTGGGTGTGTCAATAGAAATAAATAATAGGTTGGAAGTAAATATTTTTTATTTTGTTTAGAGCAACAATTAATTTTATTCTTGAGATTGAATATTATTTTTGTTTGTAAATGAGTTGCTATTATTTAGAATTTGAGTGAAAGTCAGACACGCTGAAATAAAAAGGTTTACATAATTTGTTTAACATGTCTGTTTAGCTAATAAGATTATATGGTTGTTTATTTTATATGTCATGAACAGCATCGAAGGTTACATTGTATTTGTGTAAACTTATAAAAGAAAATATTTTTGTTTATCTAAGATTCGAATTTTTTAATATTTGCATATTTTCTATTAATATTAATAAATCATAGAATGATTATTTTGAAACGGTTTTAATTAATTATTTCGTGTCAACAACATCTCACTCCTCTTTGAAAATTATTTAATTATTGTGCAACTACATATACTTGACGCAACGACAATAAAGAAAATCCTGCGACCTGGCCGGTGTAATACACTTCATAGTTGCGTTGAGTACATGGAAATGTATTTGTGTGAATTTTTAAAATACTTGCACCGTTGCAATATATTAAACAAAATTTGTGCTTTTACCCATTCAATTAATACTACTGTCTTATTCCCATCCCTATATGCATTCCACTGTCTCTGACTTTCTTGTTTCCTGCTCCTTTTTGCACTTATTTCTCTTCGCTGTGTACAAATGACTTGTGTTGAATACGAAAGAGATTAGTTTGTAAGACAAATGGAAACAAAAGGGTTGAAATGGCAAGATGTGTCATAAAATATCTTTTCACTTTTCTTAAACTGATGAGTGAACACTTTTCTTGACGATGTGAGTATTAGGCTGTGAAGGAAAAACGGTTGGTGAGAGAGGTGAACAAAATTACACGGAAACCGAATTTCATACTAACGTGTGGTCCGGCTTACAGAAGATACATAAACAGGTAACACACACATCACTCACCCCCTATTCTAGAATATGTGGAATACATCTGCCCTTTGCCTGATGGACATCCAGAGGTTTCGTAATGGTCAAACTATTTGTCGAGGCATGGATGCTTCCGAGCTTACTTGGAAACGTTCGGACATGAGAAGGATTCATGTTTTCCAATCTGTCAAGAAGTGATTGAGGATGTGGAACAAGAGCCTTCAACTGCTCACGCTTCAACGAGGCTCGTTGAAGTGTTCCGGCTCTACTACCACAGTAATCATTAAGCACAGATAGTATTGTGGAATGTATCTAAACACGCATGAAATGCAGTGTACGACTTTGCTGCAAAGGAGTGGTCAAGGAACTATGGCGTGTGAAAGGCTGCGAAGGAGTTCCTAGCAGAGCCAGCGGTATAGCACTTAGATGTTACAGATCACTCATCGAACTAGAGTAAGAGCTTCGGTTGAGACTTACCCTCACGAATTAATACCTAATGGTAGTCTCGCGGGGTTTGCATACTTAGACCTTTTGATTAAGGGAAAGTTTTTAGAGGGTAGACCGATATCTAGGGAGTCCCAAGTTGGCAAGAAGCATAAGGGTTCATGACAATGTATAAAACATTTTCTACCACACACACACACACACACACACACACACACACACACACACACACACACACACACACACACACACACACACACACACACACACACACACACACACACCTTTAGTCACGCGTCTTGGTCGTTTGAAAGTGTACAGTTACACTTTTCGTTTCAAAGTGATAATGTGGTTTTCACTTTATTAAAATGGTCTTTTCTGACTTTGGTAAATGAGCTTGGAGAAAATTACTGTCAATATATACTTACAGTGGTAAGCATATTAGCGTTATGATTATGTAACAACTCTTATGTCATGATTGATCTACATTGACTCTACAGCCTATCAGACGTATCAAAGATAAAACGTTATCATTTCGGAAATGTGTTGAATTAATTTTGAATTTCTTTTCTGCGTCGTTAAAAGCCATGTTAACCTTGGGAAAGCGTTACACATGAGGCGATCAATGTAAGTGATTGACAGTTTGTGTTGGGTTTCTGGAGAGACAGTTTCTCATCAGCCACTTGCAGGCTTTCCTAACGTAAGAGGGAGAAACGTGATTCTATCAAAATATGGTAGCGGAATGTTTACACTGGGTTAGGAAAGGCGTGGGAACAATACAATGTCAATATGTTGACTGAAGCGTCTACAAAAATCTAACAGCGCCAACTTGGCAAACACACACAATATATAGTAGTGCGTTTCGTTCTATTACTTACGTCATACGTGTATTACTGTTTCAGTATACTTACTCCATTCCCCTTTCTCCCTCATATACAAGTCCTTGCGTACGCACAGCATAGGCCTAATTGGTTATTCTTGGTGTCATGGTTCACCTGAATTCTGTGATAATATTCTAGGTGATATTCTGTGATGTCGTCATTCTCTGTCGTCATTCAAAAATATCTGCACGCATACATGAACAAGTTGTATTCTTGAATATTATGATATAACTACGACGATTTTTTACTTGCTTCAAAGTTTCACCCTTCTTCGGGCAAAATTTCAAACTAACACTATTTACACACACATCGATTTCGATCGTATGCAAAAATATCGTACTATATTTTGTCGTATGTGCGTTGCTTGTACACACCACGGTTTTTTCCGTGTAGAGTGCACTCGTTTTAGCTCGAGATCACTCACAGTTGTATGGAAAATGAATGTGTTGTTGCTATGTGGTTGCTTATTTAGTTCACAGCTGACGTCATTCCATGACTTTCTGGTAGCATTTCTGTCTTTGTAAATGTCTAATGTTTTGTGCCCTAGCACTGGTCTTATTTGAACGAATGAAATAAGGATTTCATTATTAATATTTTTAGCCATATTTAAAAAAAATACAGACTAATTGACTACCATATCAAAAACTAAAATCAATATTTGTATACTATACAGAATAATCACTTTTAACTATCCGTTAAAAAATTTCACGTGTTAACATGTAACCTCGGTAGACCTCCTCATCATTAAACTAATAATATTAATAAACGATTTTAAGAGTTCGATTGAAATGTTTATAAACCAAAAAGATCTGAACTAATATTATTATTTAATAAAATTTGCTAATATTATTACTTACTTTTATGACATAGTTCTCAGTATGGTCTGAAGCAACAGGTCAAATGAAGACGGGTTTTTACCGTAGGAATATAACTTGTGGAGTGTGGAAGCGTGGATTGGTTCACGTACGCCACTGAATTCACGGGAACGGCACGGCGACCGTCTTTGTAGTGGCAGTGGGCGGCAGCTACATGGCGATCGTGTCGTGCCGTGTGGTGATCGAACTGTGTGCAAGCTCCCATGCTCTACTTCGTTCTACTAAAAGAATTTGATCGTACGATATTTTTCCGTACGATCGAAATCGATGTGTGTGCAGCTGGCCTAACAGAGCATTCTTTGGTTAAGTCTAGATAAGAATATCAACAGCCGCGGAACCAAGCTTATGATTATCTATGTTCGGTGTTCGTTTGGAACGTCGTGAATCACGACTTGTAGAGTCTGTGATGTTCCTTCTCGTGATTCCAGCTATTGAGCGGTTGTGACTCTTGATACTTGGTAAAGAAATCCGATGTGCTGTTCCATTCCTATAGTATTACGCCTGAAAGTTTTAAAACATTAGTAGGAATGTAAAGATTTATACACTGAACATTATTTTCACTCGATGGCCATTTGTGAATCTATGTTAGTGCTCTGTAGTACGCTACGACACGGTCGGTTTTACGTATCAAAAGTTTTAATTTTTTTTAACTAATTGTATTTATTTATATAAATAATGGGACTGAGTATTTTGAATTATGCAAACAGTTGTCAGTTTACACGGCGTTGTCTGTCTCATGTGAACAGAGAATTTAGAAATAACGTGCCCATAAATGAAGAAAAAAATTATACTGAATCAAGATTCAGTATAAAAGCTGTGCACTTTGATCAGTACAGCTTTTTGTTGTCGTCAGTGGTTGATTTCTAAAATTATAGGTGCCGGAACGCATCAATTCAAAACTTGTACAGACACAAATATACTCATATTTTATATTAGCTTATAAGTTTACACCAGGTTATTACAAAGGAGGTCTACATTTTTAAAGCCTTATAAAATATGTAACACAGTATAAACTTCGATCTAAAAAGGTAATAAAGTTTACTGATATTTCTAAAGAGCTTCATCGTCAGGTTAGCTGCAAAACAATCGAAAACAAGGCACTCATGATGGCGTCAACCCGGAGCCTCAATCAAACACTAAGTGATGGTTTCGGTGGTTTGGACATTTTAAAAAAGTTTCCATAGTTTCATCATTGTGTCGTCATATTGTTTGTTTCTTGACATTTCCTTACTCTTTTTGTCCAATGCTATATGATGGCCAAAAAGCAGTCCTCTCACCTACACTTGAAGTTATTGATTGAATAGCATATTTCAAGGTAGAAAGACTCTCCGGAAAAATTCTGAAATGCACATATTCTCGGAAACTCCAAATCGGTTGCCTTTCATGTAGTTTTAATTTTGAAGCAAGTTTTTTTATTTAATTTTCTCCATAGGTTATTGGGACAGTTTTTGAATGAGTTAAGATGATGATTAGTGCTGGTGTTTAATTTTGACAAATGTTTAGTTTTGTAGTGGAATTGATGAGGAGAACGATTTAATTAAGTAGCAGTAATAATTAGAGTTTTCTTTTCATATATCTCATTTCGATAATTTATTTTTTAATCAAAGAGGTTCCGGAACGGTTCCGGCGCGTTCCCCCTGAAATCAAGCCCTGATTGTTGTGCTGAGTACATCCGCTTCCCAATAAAATTAACTGCTCCGCCTACACTCACCAAGGGAGAAAGTGTATCTGACAACAGACAGACAGACAGACAGACAGTGGGAGAGAGAGGATCCTCGAGAAGGGGAAGGCAGAGAGCGAGCAACAGAAAATGAGAGGGAAAGAGAGGGAGATAACTATATTAGGTAAGTTAAGTGTTGTTTTCCTTTCACTCAATTTTACACCGTCTGCTTACGGCCTACTTGAAAATATCCGATGAAACGGCCCCTCATTCACCTTGCTTGTGCTTGAGGCTTATTTGCATATCATAATATACGATAAATGTAACGCGTTTGGTGGGTAGTATGTGATGTGTGCAAGGGGAGCGTTGCCTCGTACGTCATATTTTAAGACGATAGAGCAGCAAAAATCGTATAATCTAATAACAGCAGTACGACAACCGTTGCCAGAACCTGGGCGTCTGGGAGAGCTGTATCGTTATCCTGTCTCCCAGACGAGAGAAATGTTGCTTTGGTCGCAGCTACAATGTGGAGTGTCGTCTCCTTTACTCTATCATTTTGCACAATACACAATTATATGAGATATGTGCAAATTGGGATTTAAAGCCTAACAGCTTTTTAAACTGTCAACGATTTTAGACGCCAAACACTATAAAATGAAACGTCTTAAAATATATACGTTCTGTTGTTTAGTCATCATCATCATCATCATCATCATCATCATCACTGATTAAACTAAGGATGGTTTGTTCCGGTCTCAAATAGGCAAAGATTAGAGCTGGTCACTCCAGCGCTTCCTCGGACGTCCCAAACCTCTCCGTCCCCTCGGCTTATAGTTTCATAGTTGTTTGGGGATGCGGCAGTCATCCATTCGGCAAAGATGTTTCCACCAATTCAGCCGATACTGGGCGATCCTGTCGAATATATTCATAATATTCAATTCCTCCCGTATATCTGTGTTTCTTCTATGATCATGGAGAGTATACCCTGCCACGTGCCTGAGAAATTTCATTTCAGCCGCTTGGATGCGACTGGCTTGGCCTTTTGTTAAAGTCCAGTTCTCAGGCCCATAAAGAAGTGTGGGAAGAGCCATCACGTTGTAGAATTTTAGGCGTGTTCTGTTGTTTAGTATAACTTCATTTAGGTTTGAATACTAATAATTGCATGCTAATTTGGGTAAACAGCAATACAAATATCAAGTAAAAACAATCAACGCATCCTTTGAACTAATGCCTTATAGTGAAGTGTGAAACCGTTCAAAACGTTGGGAAATGCCTTTGTATAGAAATAAATACTGTTTTAATTTATATAAATCATATACGTTATAACGTTACATAAAGTAGCCCATCTATAAAGAAGAAATTACCATTTACAAGAAAAATAAATTACAACATTGAAGGAATAAAGAAAATCAAAGTATCAAAGAATTAATGAATAGGAGTACTAGAATGTAACAATACAAACATAGAAACTAGACAAAAACTAAGACGTTGACAAAACCCAAGTGATTGGCAGAGAGGAAGATGAAAATGAAAAACTTTCTGACCATAACACAACCCCTTTTCCAATAATCATAACATAGTAAATATAATAATGGAAGTACAAAGCTCTAGTTAAAAATATAAGTAGTTCCATGTAAAACTATCAATACATAAATGTAGATTAAGTAATGATAAGTAATATTGTTATTAAAAAAAATAAAAAGAATAAGACTCTTATAAAATAAATACACAATTTTAATGATAAGGTGAGTTGTGTGGTTAGATCAAAGTAAATAAAAGGAAGAAAAATAGTGAATAGTATAATCCTAAAGTGCATAAAAAAACCAAGAAAATTATACTAACTGAAAATCAGTAGTAGTAACAAAGTATAAAGTGAATAATAAATAATGCTTGAAGAAAAAATGATAAATGTATACGGTGAAAAAACTAAGGCATAATACCTATACAAGTGAAATAGGTAGAATTAATGTTCATGTTTTAAAAAAGAAATAATACTTAAGTAATGGTTATAGTTATTTGTTTGTGTTAAAAAGAGTATATAAGAGTATATAAGCATGTTTAATGAATGATAATTAATGGGAGTAGGAATGTATGTCATGTATTAAAGACTAGCATTTGCATAGCATATTAAAAAGAATAGTATTATGTTTTAAAAATAATTATGAATAATCAAATGTTAGTTTATTATAGTTGTGTTTAAAATAGTTCAGTTTCATAAAACCAAAGGAATCTGTTATAATAACTGTCTAAAGAAAATCAGTTGGACTAGGCATGAGAAGCTTACTGTAAAAAACAGTAATTTGTAAAATTTGATATTATAACAGTAGTAATTAAGGGCAAAATGTAGGTAATACTATTAGGTTTGATTATATACCTTTAGAGACACATAGTGTATACCAAAAGAATTAGTTATAAATTAATTAATATAAAAACAAAATTGTTAAACTAGTTACCTGGTAAATACTGAACAAAAAATATTCATGTTTGGTGTCTAATTAACTTATAAAAGAAATGCAATGCAATAGTGTTATTATCTTGAGAATTAATAGTAGTATAAGAAGATTATACTAATTTAAAAATATTTGTTAATTTTGTAAAAAAAAATCAGTAGCAATGTCTAACAATGTAAACAATTTTTTCAACCAATAGGAGTATTAGGCTTGCTGGCTTGACAACCAAATATTAACAGAAAAATTCGTTAGTCTATTATTGGATTCAGAGAAGAGAAGATTAAAAAATCCATGCAGCTCAATATAATAATATAAAAGAAATAAATAATAATAGAAATGAGATAGTAATGAACTAAAATTATACTAAGTATGGTAATAGTATACTAGAAGAAATATTTAAAACCAAATCACTTAAAATTGAAGGAATAAATCTGTCTTACAAATTATAAAAGAAAATGAACATGAAGTAAAACCTCAGATGTGAAAGAATGTGCTAAGTATAAAATTGAATTAAAAACTAAATAAGAAAAGGACTAGTCTACACTTTGACACTTTTTCACTCAATAATAAACTTTATTTAAACACTCAATTAATGAATAAACTAGTGACAATCAGTTTATACCTTTATTCACTTTTTAATTTATGGTTATCAAATTATTGGTCATTGTAATCTTCTCTTAAAACGAACTGTTAACCTAAATTCACCAACTTTGATCCAACACATACCATATAACCTAAGAATTAATTTATTAAGAAACTGTATATTATTTATTTATGTTGTATGTGAAGTTTTGTACTTACTAAAGATCTTTTGTTAATTTTTCTGTAATCACAAGAACCCAACTCATTTAAAATAACCAAAATAAAACATAGTATTTTATTTAGCAAGGCCGTGGTCACTGTTGCCAACCGCTGAGCAAGTAAAAAACAAGAGTTGGAGCAAAAATTATATTATAAAAATATTTCATTTGTTTAGAAAAGAAAGAAATAAAAAAACAATTCAGAAATAATACAGTATTGACTATTGTCAATCGTACCTTTGATTTATTTTAATGTTAATGACATTTTATTCTTTTATATAGCCGAGGTGAAAATTTTTTGTCAGAAAATAGAGGTTGGTAATCCCTATTTTTTAGGAACGAAATTCAAATTGAATTACAAGACAAAGGTTAGTTGAATTAAACACAAATAAGGGAGAAGGAGAAATAAATAAGGAAAATAATTTTAATTGTTTTTGAAATAAAACAATTTGGCGCCTTAAATCGGGAAATAAAATTATACAACTTCAGTGTCAACTTTAGATTGACACCAGCGACTCGGGATTTGAACGGGTACGTTATAAATTGGCGATCCCAACGCTGGACTTGAACGGGTACGACTTCGGTTCGTTATAACGGTTATATATCGTTCTACTGAAATCTAAGCGAAAATATTGCTACGACAATTACGTAACGCTTTTGAAAAGTGGAGAGTGACATTTTACACGTTTCTCGGCTAGTCGAGCAGGTGCAGCGTCTCGGTCAGTGAGGTCCCAGACTGTTCGAGCTCTAGTAACTAAGCAAATTATGTTGGCACGCCGCCAGGAATATATAAAACTACTCTGGAACCTCTGACAGATTTATATAAGCAACAGCGGCCGGCTTAGAAGTTAGTTACACCTGGCGACCGAGAGTGCGAATTATATATTGTAGAGTGCGGATCAAGTGATTGTTGCGGAATAGTGGGAAGTGATTATTGTGTTAATTGTTGCGGTATTCTAATAAGGTGACATAATTATTGCGTGTGGACAAATTCAACTTGAATTATTGTATGAGAGTACCGTACCTTGTTGGTTTCTAACTAGACGACGGAAACGGAGCAGACCGAGGGGCTCACGGAAGAAGGACATATACGTTGGGATGGAGGAAAGAAGTTTGCAACAAAACCCTCTGGTGTACCTACAGTATCCGACTGACGAAAGCAGTAGCTGTAGAATTATTCATGGATGGAAAAAGATAATTTAAAAAAAGCTGATATTGACAAGACAACACAGAATCAAATGAAAAGGCATTTCTTTGTTTTGAGTCCTTAATGTTTCGTTCAGACATATAACTGTAAATCTTCTTTTTCGGTCAACACAGGTTTAGGTGTTACGTTCTGTTTATTATTCATCATATTATCCTCGGTGGTTGACAGATCATGGCCAGCTTTGGAATTCCTCTTGGCTCTATTCTTTCCTCGATCCTCTTTACAATTATGACCGTTGCTTGTATAATTACATTTGCATAATTCGTCTTGCATAATTACGTATCTAATTCCATTTTTTCTAGTGAATACAACTAAATAATAATTATAATTCTTTCCTTTAGTTGATTGTACAAAATGTCATAAGCCATACTAATTTTTATGTTTCAGAACATACTGATTGACTTTAAAAATTATAGTTTGCGTGTTTTCTGCACAAGAGTCTTTGCGTTTATTGGGTTATGTGGATGAAACATGCCCATATGTTCCAACTTTGTCGTGTTTACTTACTGAACTGATACTTGTCATGTTCCGGACGAGGACTTTCAGTGTTTCCACCATTTTCAAGTCCTAAACCACCACAAGTCTTAGGTCGTGGTTTAGGACGTGAAAATGGTGGAACACTGAAAGGCTTCGTCTGGAACATGACAAGTAGCAGTTCAACAAGTAAACACGACAAAGTTGGAAATACAGAGACTGCTAATTCAAATAACAAGTTGAACAATGCCCATATGACTCCAAACTCATTAACGCAATCCACGAAAAGAAGACAAAATCACAAGATAAAGCTACAAAATAAAATCACATAAGTCTAGTAAACAAAATCACAGGATAGGCTCCATTGTAAATTTTATTTTCCATTTACTATATACTAGAAATGTTTGATGTATGCGAAGGTGTTTAAGGTATACGACACACTTTCTACAACATAATTAAATTGTATTGGTTCCCGTTTATTGCAACAGATAGTAGGATATAGCTGTCTACTGAGTTGTTTAAACACGCAGTCCAACAGGAAAATAATGACTTACTTATTTATAGCCACTGTAATAGGGGTTGCGTCCCCCATGACATTGTACCTTTCCTCAGTCACGAGTTACATGCGTGAGTATACACATCCTGAGCCGTATTTAAACCTGACTGTAGGTGGAATTATATATTTAATCGTTGGAACAACAAAGTAAACTTTTAAAAGCAACATTATTTGGTAACGTTCTGTAGGAGGAAAACGGAAAAACTAATTAAATGTATTCTCCAGCCCACGTAGTAGTATATTATGAATCGCTATTAGTTTACGAAATTTTGTTTCAACAAAGTCGAAGCGTGGATTACCGTCATCAAAACAACAGGCCACGCAAGTTATAAAAATCGTATTCCTCCTACACAGAATACTAACAGCGCCGTTACTAGGCAGAAATAAGAATGTCCTACGACGCGAAATAGATCGACCACTCAGATCGATCGCCTTCGACTTCAGATCGTACCAGTAGAGGCACGTCAGCCTGTGTTCATCGCCTTGCATTGCACTGAGGGTGTGGTGTCTTTACACCCGTGGCTTGACTCAGCACCTGGATCGAGTCGCCACTGGGCATCGCCTATACCAGTGTTCCGCAACCTTTTTTTACTCACGGCACACCCCAGACGGGCCTAGACTCAACACGGCACACCAAACTGTCTGTCCCCTCAAAATCATATGAATCTTAATATAATTACGAAATATTACGTCGTTATGTAATCAATTATTATTATTATTATTATTATCATCATCATTATTGTTATTATTATTATTATTATAAAACAGGAATAGACTCATGCATTTATTAACAATTCATTAACTTTAATTCACTGTAGAAAATACGAATTTTAAAGTAAATAACTCTACTCATACCTTCAATGTGATACTTGAGCCTGCTTAGCTGCACACAGACGGCTGATTCGTGGCGGAATCGTTGACAAAGCAAGCCTCATTTCTTCATCGATGGATTTGAGTCTCTCTCTCTCTTTGATGTTTTAATTTCAGTCAACGTCGAGAAGCCCAGTTCACACAAATATGTAGTTGAAAATGGTAATAACACATTAACTGCCATCTCGGAGATAGCCGGGTATTCACTGCTTATTGACAACCAAAATGTTTCCAAAGGCACTTCGAAAAGTTTTAATTTCAATGTTCTGTCTGCTTTCAAATCTGCCAGTTCCTCTTGTAAGCCTAAATTATTCGGAAGATGTTTCGAATCCATAATGAATGGATCACGAACCCAGTCAAAATCTTCAACACTCTATCCAAAATATTTTTTGAAATTCTGCTGCAAGAGTACTAAATGTTCTTTAATTAAGTCCATCAACACCTTATTATCGTCAGCAAGGGGCCATACAGTTGGGAACATCTCACACGATCCTTTTTCAATTGTCTGTATCCACAAATTTAACTTATTAATAAATCCTTGAATCTTATCCATACTAGTCAGAATATTTTCATTTCTACCTTGCATTTTTCTGTTTAGTTCATTCAAGTGTACGAAAATATCGGAAAGATATGCCAACTTAGATACCCATTCATCATCTGCAAATAAATCCGCATACTCATGCCCCTCAATAGTCAAAAATGCAAGTAACAAACATTCGCTCTTTAAGTTCAAACATTCGCGTTAACACTTTACCTCGAGATAATCATCGTACTTCTGTATGTAGCAGAAGTGTAGTGTGCTCTGATCCCATTTCTTGACACAAAACGTTAAAAAGCCGCATATTTAGGGGCCGCGATTTGATGAAGTTCACGACTTTTACTACTTCGTCCATCACAATTTTCAGTGGAGATGGCAAAGACTTAGCAACAATGGCTTCGCGGTGAATGAGACAATGGTCGGTTCGTAAGTTAAGATTTACTTCGCGTACTTTACCCACGAATCCTTTCACTCGGCCTATCATAGAAGCGGCTCCGTCTGTACAAACACTAACGCAATCCTCCCACGTTAATTCATTACGGACCACATATTCAGTAGTCGTACGAAATATTTCTTCACCGGTTGCTCGCTCGGGCAGTTCTTTGCAAAAAAAGAAATTAGTTGCAATTACATCCCCATCAACATACCTTATGTAGGAAAGAAGTTGTGCGTGACCGCCAATATCGGTGGACTCGTCGATCTGAAGTGAGAACTTTCGACTGCTCTTTATTTTCTCCTTCATAATGTCTTCCATGTCACTGGACATGTCACTAACTCGGCGGCTGATTGTGTCAGCAGAGAGAGGAATTTTTGAAATTTCAGTACCAGCTTCTAAACCCAGGACTATTTTTACCATTTCTTAGACGCGGGCATTAACAACGTTTCTGCTATTGTGTGTGGTTTTTTGGCCTTTACGATAAGTTCGGCTACCTTATAGCTAGCTTCCTGTACTTTTTGCGAAACACGTACCGACGTAGTCATGAGCGTCACTTGTTTTTTATTTTGTTCCAACAATCGACGAAAATAATTCACATCTTTACTTAACAGAGAGGAATGTTTTGTTGACAAATGTCGTTTCAATTTACTGGGAACCATAGCAGCATTACTGAGTTTTTCACCACACACAACACACTCGGGGATTGGGCATGTTTTGTCACCACACCAAAAAAACCCGTAAGATAAATAATTATCACTATATTGCCGGTGAACTACTTTCTGTTTCTTTTTTTTCGGGTTCGATGGTTTCACTACTTGCACTCGAGGACGGACCACTCCGTACAAGGAACTTATCCATATCGAAAAAAAAATAGTTTAATAACACTGTAATAGAAAATAGTAAAACTGGTGTAGCAATCACAATATTCGCACTACTGCAGAGCACAGCTGTGATAGAACTGAACTGAAATACTGTAATTGTTGTCTGACAGTGTGTGGGTCCTTCGGCGAAGGAAAAGAGCAATAAAGTTTAAGAAGCGCCGACAAACAGGCACAAATATCAAAACAAGGCAATAAAATAATAAAAGAGGGAAATTTTTGCTGATCCCCGGAATTTTAGTTAAAAGCACGTACAGCCAGCCGTACACAAAAGATGCGGTGTTACAAAGAACTCTCTTGAATAGAGTTTAGAACGTTTAGAGTTTTGAACGTAAACTCTATTGTATGATTGGTGCGGGCCGCTAAAAGTCTTACGCGGCTTTCTTTGCGATGAACACAAAGATTGCCGCCTGTAACCCATCAAACCGGCCCAATATTTCAGGAGAGAATACATATAACTTAAGATAAGCAAACTATAACAACAATATTGAGTAAATAAATTACATTTAATTTCTATGAAAATATAACAGTTATCAGCATGTATTAAAGAATAAACGAGCACCTTCTTACTTAAAATCGACAATTAATTTATTACAATAATAGGTAAACGTTCGCGTCACACCTTTCACCTTGTGACGGCACACCGGTTACGGAACACTGGCCTATACACTGACAACCGTTTCTCTGCCATTTCAGAAGAAGAAGTAATTAATCTAACCTGACCAGTTTTAGTTTTTTACCTAATGCCCTGTCATTAACTAGCCTTATTCGTCGAGCTCTCTGGCACCATATCTCGACGCTAAACATCAATTATAACGTCCTATACACAGAGCACACATTTCTCTCTCCCCCCCTCTCTCTCTCTCCGTACCTCCTCCTTCTCTACGCAGAGTCCGTACTAGCATTTGTCCCCCACATAGTAGGTAACTTATGACTGAAGGTGGATGGCCACCAGAACAACTCGGACAATGGATATATTTCGTCTCCTGACTTTTCTCAAATATCACGAAAATACTATTTCAAACTTTTTTCATAAAGGGCATTGCCGTTAAGGTACACAGATTTCAACATATTTGGGGCATAATTTCTAGAACATTAAGGAGCAAGGTCCATAAGGAGACTAGGTCAGGCTTTACAAGACTTTATGGTTGTATTTGCCCATGTTACTTTATAGTTAAGAATGACGGGTATTAAGTCAGAAGGACTTGAGGGACTTACAGACAGCAAAAATGAAATTTCCTGGTGGGGCACAAGGGTGCTAAAGTATGGATAGAGTTTTTAACGATTATATACAAGATGCATTAGATTTTGAAGGTCTGATGACCACAGCTCATCGTTACACGATTAACTGCAGGGATCACGTCCTAAACGTGTCACCAAATAGAATAGTTAGGACAGTAGTAGAGTGAAATGTGGGTCGACCGAGCTTTAGGTGGTGAAGTTCGGTACAGGCAGAAATGACAGACACACTACGACAAATTTTTTCATTTAACCAACTTAAAGACTGAGGATCAGCTCTTCTATTGGTAGTAACCCATGCGGGCTCGACTTAGTGGTCATTATTTTTAACCTGTAACAAGTGTCAACTAGAACAAGTCTTAGTACAGCACCCTCTGTTCCTTGTCGGAAACTTTATATTTTGGCAGAAATTCCTTAATTCGAAGTAGATAATTAGGTATCCGAACCCTCTTCCTATTTACCAGCTGTTGTCCGGTCACAAACCAAAATCTTTTCCACTTCGACCCTAGTCCTCTTTCATTCTCCACTTTAGTGTGTCAGACACAACCCCTTTCGGACCAAACAACACTGCGATTCTAGACGACTCGTATTTATGAAGAGGGAAGGTTCTTAATATGCCTCATCCTGCTAACAATCCCTTCCTCTTCAGGCAGCCCGTAACCTCAATTATGCCAGGACGGATTGCTTGCCACTGTTTCCGTCGGAAATCCTACATCTCGAACCAAAGGGAAGGAAGAAGATCCAGTTAGAATAACTCTTTGAAATAATGTTATTCAGGCAGTTAAAGAATATAACTATCTAGGAAGTAAAATTACAAGTGATGGTCGTAGCAGTAAAGAAATTATAAGCAGAATTAACCAGGCTAAAATTGCTTTCAACAAACAGAAAAACCTCTTCACTTCAAACACTATCAGCCTAAAAATAAGGAAGAATCTAGTAAAGACATACGTGTGGAGTGTTGCCCTATACGTGAGTGAATCCTTGGACAATTGGAGAGAGTGACAAGAATAGACTCCAAGCATTTGAGACCTGGTGCTACGGAAGAATATTCAAGATAAGCTAGAGGAAGGAGATAACGAATGAGGAAGTCTTAAGAAGAGTTCATGAGGAGAAGAGCTTTTTACTAAATTTAAAAGGCAGAAGAGCTAAGTTTATAAGGCATATACTACGACACAATGGGCTGGTTAAGAGAATAATAGAAGGAACAATTGAAGGGAAGACTCACTGAGGACGACCCCGTATAGACTACATGAAACATATTATGGTCGATATAAACCGCACATCATATTGTGAGTTAAAAAGAAAAGCAGAGAAGCGTGAAGAATGGCGAGCTGCTGCCAACCAGCCTATGGGCTGCTAATCTAGGAGAGAGAGCACCAAAGGTAGGCGACCAGCGCCTGAACCGTCAGCAAAGGCGGTGCCACGAATTTTTGACATCATTCTCCGCCACTTAGCGAACAACTGTATACGCAGTTTGTGTACAGGTTTTAAGAACTACTCTACTAACCATTGTGTTTGGCAGTCATTGGGCTTGACCTTTGAACGCTGCAACATGGCCAGGGGCAAAAGACGCCCAACACATCAATGCACAGGATTTCAAACCAACGTATACTCCCCAGTATGCCTAAGGCAGAATACGGCTCACGGAGTTGTTTGGCAGCAGAACCGGCCCAACTTGGGGACCAACTACTTTTCAGAAGCAGGCTATAAAAACGCATGTTTAGCACGAGGAAACAAGCCTAATACTATAGGCCTATACAATACTTTGTAAAATATTAAAAATAAATTACCTTACATCATTAGAGATTTTTATTTAATGTAGGTATTATAAACGTATTATAAATGTTCTGCAAAACGAAAGTCCTATGATGTAACATAATTTTACTTGTCTTATCCAGTATTGAAAGTACGCCTATAAGTAAACAAGAAACATATGGTGTAAGGGTACACATCTTCAACACACACTAATGAAGAAACATGATAAGAATAAATTATTAAATACTTAACACTATGATTAAAAGGGGTGAATCACAGATGAAAGATTGGGTAATTAACATAATAATACGATCAAACATATAAGAGTGATAATAAAACTAACCTCTGATAAGAGAAATGTAGCAAGCAACGAACCAAAACGTTGAAAAACAATAATACAATGCGATTTAACCATAATAACCCAATAGATGGTAAGTGAGAAGGTAGAACCAGCCCCAACACCAAGGAAAGGATATATAAATCATCACAAAATAAGTGAGAAGGTAGAACCAGCCCCAACACCAAGGAAAGGATATATAAGTCATAATAAAATAAGTGAGAAAATATAACAAGCCCCAATACCAGTGATAGGCTACATCAAGACAAACGAAATGGAGGGAATAACTAGAACCAGCCACAACACCAGTGATTGACCAACGAAAATGAAACCAGATGAGAAGGTGAAAACCACAATATAAATGAAATGAAAAGACATGAAAGAACACAAACCAGTAGTGTAGAACAAGAAAAGGAGAAATGTTACAATCCAATAAAGTAATGGAAACAGAAACCAATGAATGATAATTGTAAATGAGAATTATTAGTATCAACCAAACAAGCAATGTAAATGATAAGTGTTAAAATTCAATAACTTAAATTTAGACAAAGTACAGTAACCAAATAAATAGAGAGTAACTATGATAAATCAATCTAATACGACATGAACTTGTTAATATTATAATGAAACCTTGTAAAGTGAGAGGTAGGGAGTTAGAGAAATAGTGAACATTGTAAAATGAGAAAGAGAATTTAAAGTTAGGTAATACCCACTGGTAACACTTAAATTAAACATATAGAGTGCAAAGTGATAGTGTAAAACGCCAAATTAAATAGAACCCTATTGATAGGGATAGACACCAAATAATCAGTGAAAAAACACTAAAGATTTAAGAGTGATCAAAAACCATCAGTGAGTGGTAAAAATAAGTGAAAGCTGATAATGGCTAATCACAGAAAGGACTGTGGCAATTAATAGCAATTATCCAGTGAACACAAGTGTAATAATAACAAAATGAAACAAAGTGTAACAGACTAGATAATAAGTATGTTTTAGATAATAGTAGTACTTACTACTTGTCATATTTTAATTTACAAATCTTAATGTTAGGTATTAATTTGTTAATTAGTATTATTGTTCATGTATTCAAGAACGAATGACTATCAGTGTGTTAATACACAGAATACATGATTTTTATTCACAGAAATAAGAATCCAATATTATTAATTTAAAATGATACATTAAAGAATAGTTTTCATTGACAAACTGATAATAATAAAAAAAGATATTAATATTAGATAGTAAACAGTTGTTGAAGATTCAGTTATGGCTTAATATCATTTAGAGTTAGTCATAACAATATATCATTGTATTAATATGTTTAATTCATGTTTATGTTTTTATTTTTTATGTCAAGTAATAATTATAATTCATCAAAGAGTATGAGAAGATGAAGAGTATGAACATTGTGAGTAATGACATGCAATAATGATTATGTTTGATGAATAGGAATATGGCTGTAGGAATCATACAGACCATAAACCTAAATGTTATGTTTTAAGTAATAGAGAATAGTAAATAATAGTTCAATTATAAACAAAGGCAATAATTAAGAAACAAGATAAATTCAGACAAATCTAATAGTACTGAAAAAGCAGTTAGGACACAATAGACAAGCCATAATATGGAAACTAATAAAATAACATACAATTATTATAAAACAGACACAAAACCATTCAACAAGTAAACAAATCATGTGTAAAACAAACCAAAACCTGTACAAAGGGAAAATAAAATGTAATCTGTATAAATTAAGAAAAAATAGCCAATTACTACTTAGACCTATGCAATGCCTAACAGTAATACACCAAAAACTACAAATTGTAAGAATCTAACTATGACATTAGGAAATCAAAGACAAGTAAACAGTAAATTATAATTAGGGAATCAAAATAAGATAGAAATGTTAAAGTAATTGTATAAAATAAGAAAGCAATGTAATTAGATAATGTCAACTTAACTATCCAAATGTTAATACATCAGTAAACCCAACTTATGGGATGTTAAATTAATCTTTGAAACAAAATACAAACAGTGGTGATAATATCTCATACTTAAAAAAGAATACCGAAGATTAATAGCAATCAGAAGATATTTAATCATTTTGAATAAAAATTCAAATATTCTAACAATGGTCTTAAGTCAAGTTTATCCAATCAGAATCTATTAGTTACCATGACAACGGAACGTTATTGATGATTTTTCCGTTAGGAACGTTTAATCTTAGAGTGACGCTTACGAAGAAGAGACGCCAGGCAGTGAAGGGCCCAAATTTTATATAAAAACAGTGGACGGTAGCGCGATGATTTTATTTTACTAGGTTGGCTAATCTGATTTATATCTCATCAACGTTCGCGTAATCGTACTTTGACCAGTGCACATTCAGTAATCTCGGCGTTCGGTTCGCCGGACCTTTCCGTCAAGTTAGTGTCGACATTAGATGTAGGCCTTAGGCCTTACTATTTTCTATCATGGCCAACTAGCGCCACAACTTCATTCTTAACTAAATTTATTAATTATTGATTCAATATGCAGCATTAGCCAGCCTTCTTTCAATTTATTACAGCTGTAATGTGATCATTCAAATTATTAAAACTATTCGTATACAGTCCACTTCTCTTATTTCTTAATGTAATTTAATACATCCTACACAACATCTTCAATCATAATGGAAGACCAGCAGACAAATATTTAATGCAAGCTACATAATTTTCGCCCGCTCGGGCTGAACAAATTAACTCTTCCGGTCCGCACTTGCGGGACGTTACTTTTCTTAAACTGTTTCGGCCCACTTGGGCCGGGATCAACCATATTTTTGGTCACTCCGGACCTGGATTTCCACTTAATGTCTTTTGTATCTTTTTCTGGCCATCACGGGCGGGTTAGCACGTCAGCTAATGCGACCGTGGCGTGATTTGCGTCGCCATTTCGCTCGTCGTCTTCAGGCAACGTGATAGCAAGTTCCTGCCGGCTGCAGTGCCTCAAGGTGGTCATCTTGCCAGCTGTTCACCATCATCATCAAGGAGCCGACGCTGCGGGACGTCGCTGACCAGGTACCACCAGCAACAGTAATAAGGTGCGTAAAAGAATGTCTGAGGAAGGCCTCAAGGTGCTGACCAGAAAGAGAGGCGGATTAAAGTCCGCGATAGTGCGGATACAATCCGCGGTAAATTCATTTGACATTAATTTAACCACAAAACATTTTTTGACTGTGAGATTAGAAAGTCTTAAGAGCTTAGCCTCGAAGTACGACGAGGTACAGTCTGAGATAGAGCTTATAAGTAAAGACGTGAGCACTGCTCAGGCAGACCGAGTCGAGGTTGAGGAAATGATATACTCAACTGAGGCAAACATTTTACAACTTCTTGACACTGTTAATACTCAGACTGTGCCTCCTGTACTATCGACGCCTGTGCATTTAAAACCGATAAGTTTGCCCTGCTTCTCAGGCAACATACTTGAGTGGCAACATTTCTATTCAATTTTTAATGATCTCGTGCATTCAAGATCAGATTTAACACCAGTACAGAAGCTGCATTACTTGCATTCATCGGTGAAGTGTGAACCATTAGACTTAATTAAATCATTACCAATTTGTCAAGAGAATTATGTAATAGCGTTGAACTTGCTGTCCGATAGGTACAATAATCCATTTATATTAGCAAAATATTATGTACAGAACCTACTTCAGGTTAAGTCCACAATAAAGGACTCAGTCCAAAGCTTGGCTGAGTTTACGAATACTATAACGTCTTCTGTTACTTCGCTGGCGGCAATGAAGCTGTCTGTAAACCTATTTGAGTTTATTACTATACAATTGCTTTCCACTAAACTTGACCCTATCACTTTAAAACGTTGGAAGGAGTCTATAGACCCTGACAACTTGCCTAGTTTTCAAGACTTTACTCATTTTTTGAATTTGCGCCGACAGCTTTTAGAAAATACTATGCCAATTGAACCCGGACAGCGATTCAATAAACCTAGTGTAAAACCAAACAATAAGTTTGAGAAATGTAGTTTAAGAAATACTGCTGGCAGCAGTACCTTTAAGAGTTATCATGCTACGGCAAGGCATTATTCATGTGTGTGCTGTAAATCTGATCACCCGCTTTACATGTGTAATAATTTTCGCATATTAAGTGCCGCTGAGCGGGGGCAATTGGTGGCAAACCATAAATGTTGTATTAACTGCCTTAGAGCAGGTCATTTGATAACAAATTGTAAAAGTAAACAGGTTTGTAAAATTTGTTCAAAGGGTCACCACACCTTGCTGCACGCTAATTACGTGCCGAAATCAGCAGCTGCCAGCAGTAACTACTGCTCATTTAAATTACAGTGTAAAAACAATGTACTTTTATCCACTGCAGTTGTATATGTCATTGATCAGGCTGGCAATAGGCATAAGGCGCGCGCACTTCTTGACGCCGGGTCTCAGATCAATTTTTGTACGAAATCATTTGCGAAAAGATTGCACCTCAAACTAACCCGATCTAATATTCCGATTACAGGAATAAGCAACACAGCGTGTTGCGCTACTGACATTGTTTCTATGCGTATTATGTCTCGCTATCAGAGACATAGTTTCGAGGCCAAATTTGCCGTCTTATCTAACTTAACTCATAATCTGCCTTCAATATCGTTTGACATCAACCGGTTCCACATTCCAAATAAAATTTTTCTCGCCGACCCAGATTTTAATATATCTTCACAGATCGACATACTATTGGGGGCTCAATTTTATCTAGATTTAATATTAGCTAATAAGTACACACGCGGACCCAACTTCCCTATCATTCAGGAGACAAAACTGGGTTACATTTTGGCCGGCAATCTGCCCAAGCACTGCCACACCCAGGGTCCTGCTGTTTCGTTCTTGGCAAGGAACAATGACAGCCAAATCCTGCAATCTCTTGAGAGATTTTGGGAGGCAGAAACGATCCCCGGCGATACCCCTAATGGCGAGTCGGCTTGCGAAGAGCATTTTATGCGCTACACTCAGCGCAACCACGAGGGTAGATTTATAGTGTCGCTCCCATTCAAGTCTGATAATCCTCACTTAGGGGAATCCTACACAAGTGCCGAATCAAGGTTTTTAAACTTGGAGCGTCGATTCAGGCGCGATCCCAAGCTCGCTCGCGACTACGCAGACTTTATCGGGGAATACATGAAGCTTGGGCACATGACACCCATTGATCATGGCGCTATCAATTTAGGATCGTCAAATATTTATTACTTGCCTCACCATGCCGTGTTTAAACATTCTAGCTTGACCACAAAATTGCGCGTTGTCTTTGATGGTTCCTCCAAGACTACAAATGGCCTTTCGTTAAATGACCTATTATTGGTAGGCCCCAATGTTCAGCAAGATCTCTTCTCTATTCTGTTGCGGTTTCGCACACATAAGTATGTCCTGATTGCTGACATCGAAAAACTGTATCGTCAGATTCGCGTTGCTGAAGAGGACTGTCACTATCAGCGTATTTTGTGGCGTGACTCTCCCCTCGAACCACTTAAGCATTTCGCGCTGCGAACAGTAACTTACGGCACGGCTAGCGCCTCCTTTTTGGCCACACGGTGCCTTTTACAAATTGCTAGAGACAATCAAACTTCCTTTCCCCAAGCGGCTTTAGCCATCACTAACGATTTTTATGTAGACGATCTACTTACCGGTTCTGACACTATCCCCGATCTGACTAATCTGAAATCCGACCTAGGTGCGTTACTTGCTCAATATGGTTTCACATTGCACAAATGGGCATCAAATGAACCCACAGCGGTCGCAAGTCATCACAACCTTTCACGACCCCTAAATAAACAGGACAATGTGCGTACCCTGGGCATTCTTTGGAACAACACTGCTGATTCATTTTTGTTTGATGTCAACCTATCTCCGGTTCTTCATAGCATATCCAAGAGGCAAATTCTTTCAATAATCGCCGGAATATATGATCCACTGGGTTTAATCGGACCAGTTGTCTTTTTGTATAAACACTTCATGCAGCGACTCTGGCTTTGTAAGCTTAGTTGGGATGAACCGCTTTCCGGTCAGTCACTGTCGGATTGGCATTCTTTGTGTAACAAATTAAGTCTGATTGGTAAAATAGTGGTCCCGCGATCTATTCGTTGCAACCATCAGGCGGTTACAGTTCAGTTGCATGGTTTTTTGGATGCTTCCGAGAGAGGGTTCGGCTGTTGTGTGTATGTCCGAGTCATTTATCAAGATGCTACTGCTTCCTGTCGTCTTTTGTGTTCAAAATCTCGCGTGGCTCCCTTGCGCCAAGTGTCATTACCTCGTATCGAGCTCTGCGCTTGTTTGTTATTATCGCGACTTGTGTCTAAAATTATTCCTGCTCTTCATTCATTCATTGAGGATGTACATTTGTATTCCGATTCTATGGTGGCTCTTTACTGGATTCATGCGCAGTCTTCGCGTTGGAAAACATACGTCGCTAATAGGGTTGCTGAAATTCAGCGTCGCACGCAAACTTGTACCTGGCATCACATTGATTCGCGACGCAATCCTGCTGATATTGTTTCTAGAGGGTGTCTCCCGGACGTTTTGCGCGATTGCTCGCTTTGGTTGCACGGTCCTGGCTGTCTGTCTCAATCGTCAGAGTCTAATCCTTTCCCATCTTTCGTACCGGCCACTCCATCATCTTCGGAAGTCATCGCGGAAGAGAAAACTACACATAACCGTTCGCTAATGTCTACCATGGCTGTTGACTTATCGTTGGACTTTTCCTCGTTACACCGGCTGACACGTGTATACGCTTACTGTTTTCGTTTCATCAGAAATATTAGGCACTCATCTGCGGACAGGCTTTCGGGCGATCTGACCCCTGCGGAAATTCATCAGTCTCTTAATTTCTTTATAAGGCAATCTCAATCGACCCACTTCCCAGGCGAAATTAGTTGTCTTCGGAACGGATCTTCTGTTTCCATCAGAAGCAAGTTAGCCTCTCTCGACCCGTTTCTTGACGACACTGGAGTGATACGCGTGGGCGGACGATTGCAGCACTCCCAGTTATCTTACAACTCGAAACATTCTATCGTACTACCCCCATCGGCGCATGTCACACGCCTTATCATCGAACGCGAACACATTCGTTTGCTTCATGCTGGTGCGCAGCTCGTGCATCATTCAATGCGTCAACGTTGGTGGATTGTTAATGCCCGGCTGGTCATCCGTTCCATTATTCGTAAGTGTCTCAAGTGCATCAGGTTTAGCGCCACACAGCAGGTTCAGAGGCTTGGCATCTTGCCATCCCCTAGAGTCACTCCTTAAAGGCCGTTTCTATTTTGCGCGGTTGATTATGGTGGTCCCTTCATGATTCGTCATGGCGGGCAGAAGTCTAGAACTCTTACTAAGGCATACGTGTCTCTGTTTGTTTGCTTAGCAACTAGGACTATTCACCTGGAATTGGTGTCCGACCTTATTGCCAGCGCGAGACGAGATGTGACACTATGGTTACAGCACAATGCGGCTTTATTCCGCCATTGACTTATTATTTATTACGACCATTTGGTCAATATGATTGTGATGGATTGTCACAATATTTTTGTCAATTTTGCGTCATGGCACGCTTCTGAGTATCACAGTTCTGGTGATATCTTAATATTTGTATTGTATGTTAATTTTTGTGGCATACTATGTCACACTTTCATTGATCTCATGGGGTGTACTGCATGTCTTTGGGTGATCTTATTTATTAATGTTATTACATAATATTCGCATGTTTGCTGTCAAGTAACCATGCATTCATTTCTTTATATTGTTGCTGATAAATATGTACTATTTTGTGAATGTCTTAAATTGTTAAATTGTTTCTGTAATTTCAGTATTGTATTGTTGGCTGACATTACAATTATTTATCTTGTAATTATGCAAATTATTATTGTTGTATTCACTTAAATTGTGTCGATGTAAACTATTGTAACCGTCTACCGTGTGTAACTGCCTTGTCTAATTTATTTATATTGTACTTATATTTTATTCATTTTTGTAAGTAAGCATGCACAATTCTTTATTTAAATTATGACATACACGTCATATCTGGGCTACATTCAGCATCTAGCTTGCTCACACGTTGGCATACATTGTAAATTCCTGAAACTTCAGGAATAGCGTATTTAGGTCGATACATGTCGCCCTCCTGAATATACATTGAAACATGCAACTGTAACATGTTCAACAACAATTTTATTCATGTAATGAACTTCTGTACAGGTCTACGGACCTTAGCTAGCATTAAGCTAACTCTATGACTTGCATATTATGTATTTTTCGTTCATGTTTTGTAATGTTACGTACTGCGCACTTGTGTCAGTAATATTGGTTAACCAGACTTAGTGGTACATGAAACAGCTGTTTGCCAAACCTTGGCCTACAGTCGCCTATCTGCATGCTTATCTCAAATTAGCGGCCGATTGCCGTTATCTAATCTCAACTCAAGGTTCAACTCAGCCTTGAAGCTGATTCTAATTACTAAAACTCCACTATTTCAAATTGAATTGTAAATGTATTATAATTTATTAAAGAATGTATTAAAAAATCTTTTTGATTTTTGACGGGCAGCTTATGGACGGTAGCGCGATGATTTTATTTTACTAGGTTGGCTAATCTGATTTATATCTCATCAACGTTCGCGTAATCGTACTTTGACCAGTGCACATTCAGTAATCTCGGCGTTCGGTTCGCCGGACCTTTCCGTCAAGTTAGTGTCGACATTAGATGTAGGCCTTAGGCCTTACTATTTTCTATCATGGCCAACTAGCGCCACAACTTCATTCTTAACTAAATTTATTAATTATTGATTCAATATGCAGCATTAGCCAGCCTTCTTTCAATTTATTACAGCTGTAATGTGATCATTCAAATTATTAAAACTATTCGTATACAGTCCACTTCTCTTATTTCTTAATGTAATTTAATACATCCTACACAACATCTTCAATCATAATGGAAGACCAGCAGACAAATATTTAATGCAAGATACATAATTTTCGCCCGCTCGGGCTGAACAAATTAACTCTTCCGGTCCGCACTTGCGGGACGTTACTTTTCTTAAACTGTTTCGGCCCACTTGGGCCGGGATCAACCAAACAGTCAAAGTGACCAGATTTCATGAAGTGAAGAACAAACCTACCTGATGAATAACACATTCAACCCTGGCAAAGGACCAGCTTAATTAACTCCAGATTAATTAAAATCGACCAACTAACATGAAAAAGACGCAAGGCGTACCTGAAGCCAAAGATGATTGAAGATTGAAGAACCAACATCGATGAACCCAACCTATTTCAACTATCTAACACTACACCTCAAAGCAACTGATGATAAGTATTGCTGAGTTAACTAAATTTCTGGAATAAATTCTCTTTAAATTTTCTCACTACACTGTGAACACTCACTATAACTGATTGGTATTATTTCTTTCAAAGATTAATAAATAAAACATATTTATGAATACCAACTAACTGAATATAACCTATGTACTAAAGGAATAACACCGTCACACACTTTTAACATCACAGCATTGAATTTAATGTAAACCTTTTTTCATATTTAATTACCACGATTGTAAGGTGGTGTACTGTATTTAATTATCTTGTTCTAAACTTCTTTGTCGTACTTAAAAGAATTCATTGGCAATTTTATTTTGTATAAATAAGAAACGGCGTCTATCATGGCGACTGACTAACTTTGCATTGCCAACCATGCTTTCTGCTGAGTGAACGATTAATTATTGCCGAGGCTAAAATCTATTATATTAATCACATTTGTATAAACATTAATGAAATTTAACAAGTTATAAAGCCAAATAAAAAGTGTGAATCGTTACTAACTGTCCAGTAATTATTTTTAATATATTATGTATGTTGTGTTTTGTAGCAGAGAGTAGAATTAGCCAACAACATTTTACGTTGGTAACACGTTCCCCCACTCAAGCGAGATTCGAGTTCCAGCCAGTCGGCGAACAATTCGAATCAAATACTACAGTACAATAAAACAACGAAGATAGAATCTTTTAATTGTTTTCTGGCAAAACAATTTGGCGCCTATCGGGAAGAAGGAAAGAGTGAGAAGGGACAGGTAAGGACACACAGGCTACACGAAGCGTTTATAACACAGAGCGCGTCCGACGTGCGAATTAATCACGTATCGCAAATTTAAACACCGACAACTCAATTCTAAAACTCAATATTAAACTAAAATTATAACGCGTCACATATACGAATTCTATAATGGTCACAAAACAACAAGATTTACTATAGGGGAAAAGAAATATTACCGACATACACAGTATCTTTCTCTCACTTTCTCCCCATCACACGCATACCACATAATATTGGATTTTATTACTGAACTTAACATAATATAAAATTTACTTTTACTCTTTTTTACAAAAAAAGCATAGCGTCTATACAAAGCAATTATAATGCAGATAATTTGCGATATAATAAACAAATCACACTGAAAAACCAAATATTTACATAGATAAATAATATGCGTTTAATTTCACTCACGCAAATATCACTGCAACGTTTTGACCCTCTAATTACTTTAAATGAAAGCAGGTGCAATGATGAAAATTATTTGACTACTAAATATATTTTAACTTTTTTCCTTAAACCTTGTATATTCCATAATCCAATTTTCATAGTCTGTGTACTTAGCTTTTGTCGTTTACCTTTATCGAATCCATCCGACTGCAATCTATTTGCTTTTTAACATTTTCTTTTTTCCCAATGAATGGGGAGTTGGCTCATTGCATTAACCACTAACCTGGAGGGCCAGGCAATTTTTAATCAAGGTTTACTTCCTTTAGTCTTTGATACATCAATATCAAACTACAAGGCAGCAGCTGCTAGTTTTGGTCCGCCCAGGGTATTTTATTTCCCCGGTACCCACCATATCTGGTGAGCATTCCCCTATCCGCCACGATGGGAGATTAGCAACTCCACACGGGAGACAAAGAAATACAATCCAGAATTAATTTGGGAAAGATGGCTATATCTATACTAAATGAAATCCTGTAGGATAACCAAATTACAGCAGAAACTAAAACCAAACTATTTGAAACCATTGTTAGAAGTATCGTGGCTTACGGTTCAGACGTTTGGACTACTAATAAACACAAAAGAACAAAATTAATGACACCAAAGATGGACTTTTAGAGACGTTCGGCAAGAGTATCCAGAGGTCAGAAAAGTAGAAGTGAAGTCATTAAGGACAGAATGAATGTGAACAATTCAATGGTTGACTTTATCCAAACAAACAAAATTACTATGGTATAGACACACGAAAAGAGTGGCACAGGAAAGATTGCCAAGGAGAGTTATGGAATGGACCCAACCAGGAAGAAGGAAAAGAGGAAGACCAATCACCTGGGTAGAAGAAATTTAGACTATACTGAGAAAACGGAGACTGAAGAAGATCTATGGATGGACAAGCAGCAGTAGTAGGAGATGAGAATTCAATCACTTCTTTAATCTTTGGCTCCGGAAAATATGTAAACATTATACAACCGGAATTTCAGCACAGTCGGTCATTCCCTTATTTCCTATCTCGCTTTGTATTTTACTCTCTCTCACAATCTTTCTATCTGCTTCTTATTCTTCTCTAATACAAATGTGCGTGTCTTTCAAGCCAAACGAAATTAGTTTGTAAAAGAAATAGAAAAGAAAGGGTTGGAGTGGTAGGTTGCGTCGCAGAACATCTTTACATTTTTTTTCTGAACGTATGAGTGGTCATTTTTCTCCACAGTGTGAGAATGGTTCAACACTAATATTACGCTGTATATATACGAAAATCATAATGTCGACCGAAATTGTACGGAAATTGAATGTGATAGCGATACGTACATGCGAAGGTAACACACACGCACGCGCTCTCTCTCTCTCTCTCTCTCTCTCTCTCGCAATTTTAATTTCTATTCTGTGACATAGATTTTCATGTTATTTTTCACTATATTAAAATTCTCTGTTGATCTAGAGAAGTAACCTTGGAGAAAACTAGTGTCATTCTAGGTATAGTGTAACGACATTTTTCCATTTCTTAACAACTGATCTAGAGTGGTTGAAGTCTGTAGCTTATCAGAGGTACAGAAAGTGGAACGATATCTTACCGGAGTACGCATAGAATTAATGTTGAGTTTTGTTTTTGCGTTGTTAAAATCCATGTTGACCTTGGAAAAGCGTTATTCAGATGAGAACAATGTAAGTGATTGACAGTTTGTGTTGGGTTTCTGGAGAGACAGTTTTTCATCAGCCACTTGCAGGCTTTCCTAACGCAGCAGAGGGAGAGACGTGATTCTGCTAAAATATGGTAGCAAAATGTTTACACTTGGGTTAGGAAAGGCGTGGGTACAACACAATGTCAATTTGTTGACTGAAGCGTTTACAAAAATCTAACACCGCCAACTTGGCAAACACACACACGTAAGTAGCGCGTTCGTCCTATTTCTTACGTCATAAGTGTATATCTGTTCTGCCTCCTCCAATCAGCACCTCCCCCTGCTTCATACGACAAATGCCCGCGCACACTCCGCGTATGGTAATAGTCTTCAAGTTTGTGAAATGTTACATTTAGAGGCTTGCTAAAACAGTACGAGGTGTGTTCAAAAAAAGACCGAACTATTTTTATAGCACGCCAACCTGCCCATAGAGCGAACTGCACAATTAAGTGCTGCTAGCGACAGGTTTTGACGCTGAAATGCCGTTTCCTCCTTCCCGTCATGCTCGTCAGTCTTCGAGCTATACACGCTGTAGTAGGCACGGGTACACACCGTCCGGCGGACTTATAACGAACTGAAAATGAAGATCTTAACGCAACGTGTGTATATAAAACATTGGTGCTAACTTGGTAAAATCTTTATAGAGCAATTTCCATTGCATTCCAAAGTTGTCATTACCATTTGCATTGGTATTCAGTTGCTGACCGATTTTAAAACGGGTCTCTTTCTGATCGTCGTCAACAAACGGAGTAAGAATTTTTTCAGTGATACGATACATTTATTTCTCGATCAAAATTTAATTTTACGATCTTATATGGATACGCATTCTCTCAGAAAGTCTCTGCAGTCAAACGATGATTTACAATTACCACATCACGAGCTCTCTTACCATGATCTTCGACATCGCTTTGATCTGCACCGACCATTATTTTTACCCTCTTTAAAATTTCTTAAAATAATCGTTCGGCCATGCAGGCCTCCGCATATGCTTAATTCAAAAACCAGAATGTCTCTGTAAAGTTTTAACCTAGTTTTGCCGCAAAGTTTCATAGGCACACTTTGTTCTTCGAGGTCTTTCTTAATCACTTTGTCACTAATCCGGCGGCCAGCGTGCGCACGTCCCCACTCAATCTGATATAGCTCAAAGACTGGTGCTGATAGCGGAACAGAATAAATGCCAGTTTGTTGTCAAAAACCATCGCTAGGTGCGCTCAAAGTCGCAGCGCGTTGTTTGTGCTGGTTGATATGGTATTCAAAAAGTTCTTTCGTTTTTTGAACACACCTCGTATTTGAAAGTAGCAGTTCCAGAAGTAACCGTTCCAAAAGAAGTTACAAATACCTGTTACCGTGGTAACCGTTACTGGTAACAGTGACTGTAGGAACGGTTACAAACGGTTACAAAATATGCGTTGCAGGCGTCTGTTACCACGTAACTGCTACATTACAAATACCGGTTACTTATAAGGCGTACTTTTAAACCAGTATTTTATTCGTTCTCTCTGTGTTCAAATACTTACTAGGATAATGTTAGAGGTTAGTTGGGGCTCTTTTTTACAGCTTACGAAGTAATCCTTTTTTTACAGTTTGTAAAGTACATCATAATGTTGCACTTGTCATTGGTGAACATCGAATATTGCGTTAGCACGTTATAAACAAGATAAATATGTTTTTTATTAGATAATTTAATAACTATAATAATATAAAGTATTATTTACGACAAATAATTTATATTTATAATATTATAATTTGTTATAAATTGTTAAAATAATTTACATGTTTTTATTTAAATTATCAAATATAATTTATTAAATCGTATTGATTCGTAATTTTTGCTAATTAATAAATTACTGCTTGTTGGTTCTCGTTTAATTCGGTACAGAATAGTGTTAATGTATGTCAGTAAAAACTAATGACTTAATATTTTCATCTCTTACAAACTAATTTTATCTTGACAGTATCTTTTTAATGTCTATGTATAGTAATTGATAAACAAACCTTTTTCATCCATCCAGCAGGCTACCTTTTAAAGCAGAAAAAATTCATTTTCAAATGAAAACAGACTAAAAATGTTCAAAGTTGCATATATTTTTTTATAAGTACTGTATGATTAGTATAGATACAAAATAAGTATCCCGCGTCCTTACTGTCTGAACTACAAATCGAAGTAAAAACTATAGGCCTACATTTATGCCAATTAACAGCAGTAATACGACGAGTTACATATTAAATTTCAATACATTTTTGAAATGTAAAATTGATCGTTTTTAGATTTTTTACAGCTTTGTTTATAGCCAAAGTAATTTTAAAATTTGGGGGTAATTTTACATCATTTTACATTATTGTAACAATCGTGTGTAATGATGGAGAATAACGATTGTTACAGTACAAGAGATTGAAAATGATAATACTGCGATCTTTTTGACGACTAAATTTTTAAGTCGCACAGTATTTTTAAGTCGCACCCATATACGCAGTGTACATCTCTATCTACTCCATTGTGTCATGTGACTTCTGCATGAAGTATAGTATAATTTATGAGAAGTGTGCCGTGAAGTTAAAATCATTGAATTAGTTATAATCATCTCTGAAATCACAAAGAAAAGTTACTGTATACCGTGTCAGCTATAACACAGTATTATAGAGCGTGTCACGCTCTATAGGTTATAACACGATATTGTAATTTACCAGTTTCATGAGTATTATAATTTGTTTTTAACATCTGTATTATATATCTCCATAATTCAGGAGAATAAATGTAATATTAGTGGGATTTTGGTATCGCCTATTAATAAATTTTTCATTTAGTTCTTTATGTACGGTCCGTATCTATCGGCGTAGCTTCGTCTCACTGATTACCATAGACATTTGCTGAACAGGCCTACCGCAGAAAACGCTTCGTTTTTTCCGCTTTGTTTTGCTCAGTACTTGTACGGCAACTGTTGGAATTGTGAGTTGTTGATTGAGACCACCGTATAGGGCAACCAGCTATATTTTTCATCGACCTTCTCTGGTGTAGATCCGTCGTGTTCTGTTATAGGACCACCTCGAAAAGGGTGTGGCTCTTCACCAGGCATGACGGTCTTGAGTAGGTAGACGCTCTATATTCCGCATATCTTACTCCTGGATGTGAAAACATCCTAAGGTCCCTTTTTATAAAACAATGGCTATACCTACACCACTGTTTGGTTCTGAAACTTGGGTCATAATATAGAAAAAAGATGAACAGAAGATACAAACAGCAGATATGAAATTTCTGAGATCAGTTAAAAATGTGTAATAGACGAGATCATACAGTATAAGAAATGAAGAGATAAGAAGTGATTTTAATATTTTTGTAGTAATGAAAGGATTAAAGTATACAGAAGAAAATGGATTCAACCCATCAATATAATGGAAGAAAATAGAATACAGAAGATGGCGAAAGATTACAGCCCTAGAGGCAGAAGAAAAGTTGGTAGTCCTCAGAAAAGGTGGACTGTGGAACAGGAAGTAAATTTTAAGACTTACAATTTTCAAAATGAAGTAAATATAGGATTTTAGATAAAAAACTTAGTAAAACTATCTTATTTGGTATCAAATCAAGCAGAATGAACTGAAGAAGAAGATTATGTATTTAATATTTAATAAATTTGAGTAATAGCAAAAATATATTCAGTAGTATAATGTAAAAATTACACATGTACAGGATGTAAAATAATTTTGAAACAATGGATTGCTAATATTAAATTGGCTAAGATTTTAGGAGAAGACGAAGGAAGTTAGTTAGTTCATTATTAAACGTTGTGAAGTACAATAGAACGAGCTCTTGCTAATATAATAACCTAATAGCTAAGACATCAATGGCGTACTTTCGACAAGCCTAGCCTACTGTGAAAAAACGTGAGTTTAGTAAAATTACATTTTAAACCTTAACTTCAGTGAAACGAACACCCACAAACATTAAATTAATATAAAACAGAGCAGAAAACCAGTGAATACACAACTTAAACGATTTAAAACATTAATTCCACATAACGAGACGAACATTACCGACACACAATCACCTAATAGACATTATCGACCTAATAGACGAAAGTGAAATATAACTAAACACAACACATTTTATCGAAGTGAACCACAACACTTAACCAGAAACACTTAACCAGAAACACTCCACTAACACCCGAAGGAATAATCGCAGCTTCAGGAACGAGAAATCATTGGGAAAGCAGCCTTTATTGGAAGCAGAATCAGCGAGGTGCATTCGTCAGACATCTGAACAAGGAGCGGCCATCTTTTTCTTCCCACAATCCAACGCGACACTGCCTGTACAACTGAACGGTTCGAACATTTCTTTACTTACTAATATATATTGAATGTTATAAATGTATTTTAATTAATAAGCTGATTTATTGTAATGTTATACTTTCAATACTTTGCCCTTTTTCTCTGACTATCTATAAAATAACTGTTTAAAGAACCCGATAATAAATAATTGTACGAACTACTGATATACCTTGAGAGAGTCGATTAATCAATCGATAGAAAATCGATTATATTACCATTTGTTAATAAAATTCCTTATTTACTATAAAATTGAATATTGTTTATTCCTACATAATAACTAGTATAATATATCATTTTAATTAAGCAATAACTACCAGAATTTCACCACTTAGAAGGAAGATAACCTACAAATAAGGAAAGTTCACCTATCGATTGTTCTTGGAGACAATCCTATTAACTGGTGAAGGAATTTTAAATACAGAAAAGGATATAAATTGAGTAAAACAAATAACACAAAGTTCGAAACACCACGAACATTATAAAATAATTAATATTAAATTAATTTAAAAAAAATAATAAAATAATATACAAAAAATTTTTTAACAAACAATAACAAATTACTTATATTATAAACTGTTACAGTAATTAAGTTGTCTGTATTATACGTTAATGTTTTTATTTAAAAACAAGCCTTACTTAAAAATCACGCTTTGGATAAAAAAAAAAAACACTCAGTTGATATGCGAGTAGTTTTATATTTGAGGTGAGTACAGCGTTTGTTTTCCGTAGACCGTGCTCCACTTTGCTTTGTTTTGGATATCTTTATCTCTCTACTGTCTGATCATCGTGGTCTCTTTAACTCCTTGGTTCCGTGGTCATCCTCGCTTTCCTATATAGCAGGGGTCCGCTTTGATGTCTAACTAATGGATACTTCCAACGACCGTCTTGAATTATCCCCTCTTTTAACGTGACAAGCTAAATCAGCTTGTTTTTTCTGTTTTGCCTATTATATTAGAGTCTAACTTCATGGTTTTCTTTTCATCAGCATATGGATGTTTTCATTTTTCCATATTATGCAACTACTTCTGAGTACATCCATTTCATGGGGGGGGGGGGTTTCAATCTTCTCACACTGTTAGAACGGTTGCGCATATATCGTGCTCTACAGTGGAAACAGAATAACTGACACTGTAATTAGAAAGAAACTTTAGTCAGAAATAAACAAACATACTATTATACAATAATTCAAGTTAAATGTGTCACAACACACAACAATAAATGTCACCTAATTACCGACAGTTGGCGCTAAGTTACGCAGATACAATAACAATCACTCCTAACCACACTGTAATGTGAAATAACTAAAAAACTCGACTCCTAAACCCAGTATTTATATACCAGTTGTATGGCATTGTAATGATACAGCAGGCCTGTACCCTGGTAGGAACGTCTGGAAGGAGCATTTCTCGAATGATCTATAGCGTAACGCAATTCTTCAGCGCACACTATACGTCCTACATCCTATGATATTTGTTGTTTCTCACACTTCACAGCTGTTGTACAGGACTGTAAACTAAAATTAGATTTTTTTTTTAATGAAATTAACATATTTATTTTATACGTTCGCCTACACATTACAGATATCTACGGTGGCCGTGTTTTCACAATTGCAATCCGGAACATACGACACCAGTTGTGTTTGGTTGCGGGGGGGGGGGAAGTTAAGTTAGGAGGGAGGCATTTCTCGAAACAATTTTGAAATTATATACTCTTTTAGTGGAGGTTATATTTGGTGTAAATTATTAACAAAAAAATTTGAAATTTGGTATGGAAGTTTAGGTACATTAGTGCTATAAACGTATAAAATTTCACTCATTTATGGCCATTATTTTCAAAATAACAATTTGTTAAAAATTGCCTGTTTCTAACTTTACAACCAATTTGGATAAAAACTATTTGTCGCATATAATTTTGATAAGCTCAGTCAGTTTTATTTGAAATTTTATCCTGAATAATTTTTAATTATATCTTTTTTGACCCGATTATTAGAGCAAAGATTGTTTGAAAAAGAAATAGAAAAAACACAATTTTATAACTAAAATTGTTAATAAAAATATGGTAATAGCATAGCGAGTAGAAGGGGAAGTGTGCTCACTCCCGCTTGTAAAGCATTGCGACAATGGGACAGCTGAAGGCACGCTGTAGAGAGTGCGCCACAGTCGACTCAGATCCAGATGTTCATCGTGCAATTGCGTGTATGCTGGTTATTTTCGTAAAAGATAAGTGCAAAATAAAGTCGTATACGTGTGAGTGTGTAAGCCAAAGTGTGTGATATATTCGTAAGATCATTATCAATAAAAATGCCGGCCTGTTTCGTGCCGGGATGTCGCTCTGGATATAGAACAGATAAAGGTAAACATTTCTTTACACCTCCTAAAGATGAGAAGCTGTTTTCAGCGTGGGCTAGGGTGATTCCAAGGAAAGATATCCCACTTACGCGTAAATCTGCCGTTTGTGAATGCCATTTTGCTGATGCTCTTTTAATTAAAGCAGATTCCTTTGTTATTGATGGGAAACATGTGGAAATTCCGAGAATTAGATGGACCTTGAAGCCGGGTGCTGTTCCACATATTTTTCCTAGCTTGCCTTCTTATTTAAGTAAAAAATTAAAGGTTCGGAAATCCCCTGTGAAACGGGAATCACGCAAGGAATCCGCAGCTAGTGGCAACAGCGCTAAATGCAATATTTTAGAAGTAATCGACCCTAATCATAATCTTCCCTCTACATCTAAATTAACCAATTCTAGTGCTCATGATCCACCAGTTATTCAAAATTTGAAGAAAAGAATAAGAAACTTAAACAGGAACTTAAAAAAACACAAAATAAATTAGCAGTTTACAAAGCTAAAATAAATTTGCTTGAAAGAAAGACGCGCCAAATCAATTCGACTGAAGCAGAGGATCGCTTAAGTTGTCTAAGTAAGAAACAAAAACTTATGGTTCGATGCTGAAGAAATGTAACGCTCGTTCCAAAGGCATGCGATATTCAAATGAATTTATATTGGACAGTTTGCTGTTAAAAATAAAATCGCCTAGAGGTTACAGACATTGTCTGACGCATGAATTACTACCTTTGCATTCAGAATCTCACCTGAGAAAACTGTGTAAAGGTTTTAAGAGTAATTATGGTGTGAACGGAAACGCCATAAATGCGATTAAGGAAGCTTACGCAAATGAGAAAGATGAAAATAAACGGTTAAGAATTCTCATTTTCGATGAAGTAAAATTAAGGGAGGACATCAGGTTGAATTCGTCCACTTTGAAAATTGATGGTTTTGTTGAGTTAGGTGATGAGACTCCGGACAGCAATAAGAATATTCTAGCAAATCATGCCCTTGTGTTTATGTTCGTTCCTTTGCTGTGTAATGGGATCCAGCCCGTGGCAATTTATGCAAATAAAAATGCCACTCCTGGGGACATACTTTCAAAAATATTAATTCAAGTTATTATTCAATTAGAACAATCTGGAGTGAAAGTGATAGCATTCACGTGTGATGGTAGCCAGTCTAATAAAAGGGTCTGGACGATTCTAGGGATCTCAGGAAAGGAGAGGAAAACAAAGTGCTTTATTGAAAATCCAGTTGACTACAAAAGGACAATATGGGCGTTCTCCGATAGCGTTCATATTTTTAAATGCATTCGCAATCATTTCCACGACAAAGTAAATTTGATATATAAAAGCACAGAAGTGAATTATGAATTTTATCGAAAGTTATTTAAAATTGACACATCATGTGAATTCGCCGGTCTTCGAAGCTGCTCGAAGTTGACATTCTCCCACATAGACCCTAACTCATTTCAAAGAATGAACGCGAGGTTGGCTTTTCAGCTATTCAGCAACAGTGTAGCAAATGCAATTAGATTTTTCAGAGAAATGAAGCCTAATGAGTTTCGTGGCAGTGAGAATATTGAATGTTTAACCAGAGATCTCAATAACCTTGTGAATGTCCTGAACTCTACGTTGTCCGTAAAAGGATTGTACAAAGGTTCTCCCTCACACAAACTTCTATTAGAATTTTTAGAAAATATCAAAACTCAGAAGAACTATGGAATCATTGAGAGTAACCCTGACAAGTACTCTTGAAATATCGGAATTTTTGTGGGCTAGAGGATTTACCTATGTTTTAACTGCTAAATTTAATCAAGATTCCTTATAGCGTCATTTCGGAATTTTGAGATCTCTATGACGATGATCTTTTGTGATGATCATCCTTCGACCGTCGACTTTTTACATTTACATATGTTGCAATCCATATATGTTCCAACGAAACTTGTTCTAAATTCGTCAGCAAACAGCGAACCCAAAGTAGAAGCACCCCTTACTTCGTTTGTAAATCAGATGCGCGCAATGGCTAGAGAAAGTGCACAGAGGAGCAAAGAAATTAAGGACAGTGTAGAGATGAAAATCAAAGATAAAACTGTAGTGACTGACTGGGAAAATGAAATCACCCTCCCATATCAAGCAGACCTCGTTAAGCAGAATTTAGTGTTCTATCTGGCAGGCTACATAGTGAAAAAAAGTGACACGTATATTAATTGTCCACAGTGTATTCGTACACTGTCTAGTGAACAAGTTCCTGACCCTTCGGTAGCAATGTTTACTTCCTTGAAAGATTATGGTTACGATAAAGATGTCAGGTATTTAACATACCCCTCCCGTTGCGTACTCCAGTTGCTTTTACAAGCAGAGGCGGTCATCTCAGAGAAACTTCGCTCGGAACATAATTTATGGGGTGACATATTTTTCAACTGTTTGGATAGCATTGATTCTATCTTCGTCGGCTCATCAGATTTAGGATGCAGTGGTGACCACAGAAGTGAACTTGCGGGAAAGTTAATTTTCCACTACCTCAAGTGTCGTTTTTTTCTTCCGCACCAAGGAACTGAGGAAGGAGCTCCTATCATCCAAGAAAGCCAAGTCTTGCGGAAGTTGTCCAAGGTTTCCGACAGCTGATGCAATCACGGTGAGTTCAGGGTAATTTTATATGGTTTGACACACAGATATTAGAAATGTAAGCAGTTTTTATCTTGATGTGTGTTGGCTTATCGTACCGCGACATATCCGGTTACCTCACAGATAGTTAACTGGTTATTAGATTCCTCAAATAATAATACGTCGATATGTGTGATAACTGTGTCTCTTAAGTTTATTTCTCGCAGTGATTTCCGTACAGATATTATTTGGCGTCTGCATTAAACGTAATCATAACAACAAATTGTCTCGCCCTGTCTCGCTTGTTGGATCTGTAACGACACGAGTGCTATCTGCTGGCTGGGCCAGGTAACAGCGAGAGTGAGCTGACTTCCTTGTTCTATAGACTATGGTAATAGTTTGAACAAAATTTTTAGGTGGAACTTTTTTCCGTGTATTAACGTACGAAGAGTCAACTTGGACCACGGCATATAATATTTGCATACATTAAACACAATTTTTGCTTTAAAACGATAAAATATTTTAAAGTCTAAATCCGGGACGATTTTTCGGGACACCGGTACCTAGGTCTGAACCCGGAACTGTCCCGGAAAAACCGGGACCTATGGTCACCGTACAGCTATCGGACCACAATGTTAGACAGAGCTGTTGAAATACTTACATGTGCCTAGTGCACATTTGAACACACGGACCACTCGATGTGGTCGAATAAAGTGCTATTATCATCAATAAAGAGATATTAATATAATCATTCAATATAACGCTTAGTCACAATTGACAAAGTTGACGCTGTCTATCTGAACGTATTAACAACTCAGGGTACGTATCTTGTTTACGCCAAGGCAGGCGGGACTTGTTTGTCTACCGTTTTTAGAAGCAATCCGCTGCGTGTTTGCTGACACTCATTGTGTTTTCCGTGTTATATACATAAATAGCGTTTCAGCGATATCAACGATTGGAATTTTCTATTTTCGTGTCAGATAAGAGTTAATTCAGTCTAACAATACGCGTGGACGACTAATGAACGAACGACAGTCGTGGTTACGAAACGTGTCGTTCCATTAATACTGTCAGTTACTTTTGTAATAATATAAATAACAGTGTTTCTTCTTGAGTGATTATTGTTGTGATAAAAATAAACCGCAGTTAAGTGGTGGGTGCGACTTGGAAGCGTTTCTATAATCCAAGCTTTACGGTAGTATGGACTGCATAGGGAACAAATACAGTGTTTTGATACGTACGTTATAAAAATTATTTTCAAGTTGTTATCGTTAAGTCGATTAGATTGCCTTTTTGTTTTATTATTTTTAGAACAAACAAACTGTAGACTAATATTATTAAGTCTTCAAAGAAATTTATGATCTGTAATATAATCGTCAACCATCGTAGATTAGGTTCCAGTAATTTGTAACTGATTATGTTTCTTCTACGTCAGAGGCGCTAAAAATATTTTTTCATTAAAAGTGTTAAAACCTGCAGATTGTGGTTTGCGACGGCTTTAGTATTTCTAGCCAATTTTCTGATTACAGAAAATTACATTTATTCTGGAGAACTTTTTTTTGGGCGTTTGTTACTTAAATTGATAGAATTAAAATATGTAAAACCGAAGACTTTCTCCTTTATTTTGAACGTTTAGAATACATTAACGGTTATAATTATTGACAAGGTCTTTTTAAAAGAAGTTTTAACGGGCAGTAAGGAATGGAATTTTCTGACCGCACTTGCTTAACCTAACATACTCATTTTGTGTCGTGACTTGTTACAGGCGTAGTACATAATATTTATTACGTCTTCTATTTTGTCTTGTCACAGATGTCTTCTTACTTCACACTGTTAATCTCTCAGACTTACGTCTTTTTCAAGCGTAACTAAGTTTCTGTGAACGGTTCTACGTTACTTGTCCCCTGTTTCTCTACTGGGTGGATCCATTGGGTGGATCGGCAGAGGTATGTTGAAGCCCTGTTAAAACTAAAAAAAAGAAGAAAAATATGTACGTAATTGTTTTAAAGTTATTTGAAAAAGAAATATCATATATATATTTTCAATAAAGTTAGGAAAGAAAATGATGAATTGTGAAGGACGTGATGACTGCAGAAAGGGCACGTTTTTTGCTGTGACTCTAAAAATATAATCCTTAATTAATTTATCGTTTTTAATATAAGAAGTCTTTTTAGAATATTAGAAGTCTTGCTTGGTGGGACATACTTTACATTTCAAATGCATTTAAATCCACTTGACAACCTACTTTTTGCCTGCAAAGACATTAACGTATTAATAAACTAATAAAAGCATTGCACACTGTTGAGTAAGAGAAGCACATAGACCTATAGTTTGTTTTTTTGTGATTAAAAAGTGAATTTACCAGGCTAATTACCAAGAAGGACAATTGTTATGCAGTTTACAAGGTCTGATAATAAAGATGGTGGAAAACGATGATCATTCGTAAAGTAATACCCCACTGGGGCAACCAGAGTGCGCTGTGGGCCCCTGCATATCTTTTCTTGTTCAGTTAGTCAGAGACATGTACGTACGATATTCATTGATGACTCGTTGGGCACTTGGTGAAACATAATAACACAAAGGTTTTAAAACATATACAAACACTTGGTAAGTGTCACTTTGTTATTTACCTCTGACAGCTGTTTCAGCTTATTAAGCTATTCTCAAAGAGATCAAGGAACAACTAAACAAGGCATGTAAGTGTGGTGGACATGTGTGTGTGGTGTGTATCCGGACATGTGTATGATGGAAGGGGTGGAGAGAAGCTAGTAAGGAAGGTCAAGCGTCTGTAAAAACTAAGTATAATCGGAAGGCCTTACACCCCTAAACTCTAAATACATGTTCACCACCCTTACATTCCTTGTTTAGTTGTTCCTTGATCTCTCTGAGAATAGCTTAATAAGTTGAAACAGCTGTCAGAGGTAAATAATAAACTGTGAAACTTACCAAGTGTTTGTATATTTTTAAAAATATGTATGTACTTAGTATTGTGAGTTTCCATAGTGTTCCTAAGATTTTTTCTGTACATGTACTGTATCTGAATCGTTTCTGTGCATGTTTAAAAGAATTAAGAATGACGCCGCAGAGGAAGTGAGATCTCTTATCGATTATTTCATGCAAGAATAATAATTTTTCGAGACTTACCATCTTATAAGTAAAGTATATTGATGAATGAATCATGAGTACGGTGATGAAATCTAAAAAACAAATGCGCGGGAAAAATGAAGACTTTCTGAATGGACATATGTGACAGAACTTTAATGTTGAAGGTGGTACTTTTATTAGTAATTTATATTAAATAAAAATTAAAATGCAGTATTAAGATTAGATTATAACTAAGTAAAGCACTGGATGGGTCTTTTACGAAGAAAATTATTGCCACAAGTTGATAAATTGTACACGAACAAACGAAAATTACTGACGAAACATTATGCGCCTGACATTTGTTAGCATTCCACTAATTTACATGAGAGAAGTGTGTATTAAGTAACTTGAGAGACAAAAACAAAAGCTAAAGTGTCAGAGCGAGGCAATGTCAAGGGGAGTGGAAGGAGAGTACGAAAGTGTATACAGTATGGTTACTCGGAAACGGAGCAGGAGAGGAAAATTGGGCGGGGAGGTAGAACGTGAGAGAGATGTTTTCAAACCGAAGCACTGTCATGTTGCATTATGAATTGTCATGCAAATTCGGCAGCCACATTCCATTGTTACTGCTGCTACCTCGCCTGTCCAGTGAGGGATGTTTGACAATGAGAAAAACAGTATCAATCAATTTTCGGCACACCGCAACGACAGCAGTGACCTAGTAGAATTTTTGTCCTAAGTCTTACCTAAAACCACAACTAACGTATTGCTTATGTAACATGAGTATTTGTCTCATATTAAACTACACAACAACTAAATCGTAATAAAAAAAATCTGATTTTTGTCATCGTTTGCCAGCTTGTGAATTGGGTTTGCAATACTATGGGTTTTTGAAAGGGGTTTTTTTGAAAAATTGTCGCATCTCTAAAAAACCCGTTGAAATAGTTTTTTGAGAGTAATAGTTTGTAAAGGTAAATTCTTCTCCTCTTCAAGGATTAGGTTATATAAACCTGTTCCGGCACCCATCTCATCCTCGGACGACCCACGTCTCTTCTACCAGTGGCTTTATAATATAGTTCAGTGCAGCTAGCCTCGGAGCCTCGAAGAAGGACTGTAAAGGAAAATTATGTAGAATAAAAACCGTCACATTGAAATAATTGTTTTGTTTTCAACGAATATAATGTTTGTTTCAAGATACATAAAATTAGGGTTATTGATTATTTGTTTTGAAATTGTTATGAAATTACTTCCAGGAAACCTAGGCTATAATTTTTTAAAACAGTTTTAAGAAGTTTACAAAGTTCTATCTCTCCAACTGTTATGCAGCCCTAGTTATGAAATTACGAAGCAACAAAAATAAACTATTTAAATATAAATACTTTATCAAAACGCTGAAAACTCTATCAAAAATCCATACTAGTGCAATTTCATTTTTACAAAAAGTCTTCTTTTAATAACTTAACCTTAATTTTTCCAATCTTACTTTTGCTCTACAAAATTTTAAGAAAAATAAATTAAGGAAAAATAAATTATGTACAGTGATTCGCCTAGTCCCTGGTAGACGAAGACGAAGATGAAGAAGAAGAAGAAGAAGAAGAAGAAGAAGAAGAAGAAGAAGAAGAAGAAGAAGAAGAAGAAGAAGAAGAAGAAGAAGAAGAAGAAGAAGAAGAACAACAACAACAACAACAACAACAACAACAACAACAACAACAACAACAACAACAACAACAACAACAACAACAACAAGAATAAGAGATTAATTATGTTTGAGTGCTTCTATTTCTACATTTCTTCTTCCTCAGAGTTCATATGACATCATATGCTTTTTAGTTCCATGTTCCTTAAGGAAATGGAAGTATGGTGATGGCAAAAAAAATCGTGTTCGAGATTATTGCAGATTCTGATTGTACTACACTCAAAACCTGAAAAAAGTCATTTTTCGAAAAGTGTCTGTGTGTGTGTCTGTAGATTTTTTTCTATGGCAAACGATAACAGCCGCAAATTCAAACAGAATCAAATAATGTTTTGCATACAGCCCTGTATTGTAGAGTTCTCAAGACCTATTGGTGTTGGTGGAGATCGGTTAAGGGAAAGGGGTAGTTTACCTGCAACATTTTATGTTTTAACAAGGGTAATTTTTTATATGACGAACGATAACTGGCGTAAATTCAAACAGAATCAACTACGTTTTTGCATACCTTTTTGAACTATAGAGAACTCAAGGCCTGTTGAAGATCGGTTAAGGGAAAGGGGTAGTTTACCAGCAACATTTTATGTTTTAACAAGGGTAATTTTTTTATGACGAAAGATAACTGCCGTAAATTCAAAGAGAATCAAATAAGTTTTTGCATACTTTCCTGAATTGTAGAGTTCTCAAGGCCTGTTGATTTTGGTGAAGATCGGTTAAGGGAAAGGGGTAGTTTACCTGCAACATTTTATGTTGTAACAAGAGAAATGTTTTCATGACGACGATAACTGCCGCACATTCAAACAGAATCAAATATTTTTTTGCATGCATCCCTGAATTGTAGAGGACTGAAGGTCTGTTGATTTTGGTGAAAGTCGTTTAAGAGAAAGGGGTAGTTTACCTGCAACACTTTTTTTTTAACAAGAGTAAAGTACTTAATTTTGATAAATAAAGTATCCTGATAAGAAGCTCATAATAATCCACTGTAGAAACGTAGATGAAATATCTATAAACGAAGAGGTTCGGTGATCGGGGTGGGGGTAATTTTCTATTAATGAAAATTATAGTTGAAGGGGGAGGGGAGAATTTTTTATATGTGTACTACATTATCGGCAACAAAGAAATATTTCTTTGTTAAAATTCCTTCTCGGGCTGTTTAGCGTAGTCCAATGTTTTCTGCAAAACCAGACTTTTCGGCAGTGCCATCGACTGCCATCATCAGTGAAAATCGAGTGCGAAAACGTGAGGTGGTATACGTTAGTGACCACAGTACTGTGGTTAAGGCTGAAGCAATAAGTAGAAAGAAATAGTTTCTATGGAAATATTTCATTTCGAATATGATTTTAAATATAAATCTTAGAACATGGAAGTCATATATGGTTCTCCATACCGATATTTAGTATTCTTGAAGACATGATGTTCAGAAACATGATTTTCCAGATTGCGTTTTGAACGGAGGCTGGTTAAAAGATACAAACTCTTATAATTGTCGTGGGAAGAACTAACTGCTAATTGTGTCCATTTTTATTAATTGTCGCTATGGTAGTCGTAAAATATACTTCCAAAAGGATTTTGTAACATTATTATTACAATCTGTGTGAGAAAGAAGCGGGAGAGAGTACGATGCTATGCCTAAAAATAATATCTATGAAAATAAATTATAATTATAATTATAATTGATACCACTGTGTTTATCTACAGAGTAAAATGTAGTCAATTTACCTGTACGTTTATGATCGTCGTGAGTGTCTTTCTACTCTAGTACGTACATCTTTTGTAAGTACGATTCGCCTTCATATTATTTACATGGACAGCATTTATTAGAATAATGTAACAACATGTTAAATGTCAGGTGAAGAAACAATCACAACCTTTATTAACACTCGAATCAGATGTCACCTAATGCCTAATAATTCTCCTGCATACTACTCACAACAAATAACAGCGATCCTTTTTCTAGCCGTAATTGTAACAAACAAAATTCTTCTTTTTATTCTTCTTCTTCTATGGCGCACAGTTCGGAGTCGAACCTTAGCCTTCATAATCATCAGCCTCTATTTTCCCTGTCCTTGGCGATCAATGTCCATCGTTTTATTTTAAGCATAGTATCAGCATCCCTCGACACTGCGTCAATCCACCGATGCTTGGGTCTTCCGACATGCCTTCTACCCTCGATTTGACTAAATCGACCTTCCTAGTTATTCAGTTGCCATTCCATTCTAATGATGTGTCCTGCCCATTGCAATCGATGCAGTCGGATGGTGGTGGCCAGATCATTGCCTTTATATAGCTTGATAGTTCCTCACTGTGACGCATTCTCCGTATCCCATTGATTTGGATTGGACCATATATTCTCCTCAAAATAACAAATAAACACAATTAATGTCAGTTTTAATAACATTTGTATAAGTTACCGTACTCTAGTGACTTTTAAAATAACTCGTCACCCGACGTACTGCCATTGTACGTTATGGAAGATACTCGTACTTGTTCATACTTGACGATCCCATACGTCTATCTATTTAAAGTTGTTTTCGATTGCATCCCTATGCGATGAATACTTACCAGCACGTTGTACATAAACATGTTTTACGACGCATCATTAAGACAACATCGTCTTCTCTTTTTACTTCCATGTTCCTTTTTCTTGTTCTTTCATATTTTACAATATCTTTCTAATCATTGTCGCTTTTGTATGAAAATCTTTTTTTATTTCTTAGCTGTCTGTCTGTCCCTCCTTCTCGTTTCTTTCTTTCAATTTCCTCCCTGTCTTACGCTTTCCCTCTGTTTTTCAATTTAGTTCAGTATCGTTGACATTACCTACCTCTTATCTCATCTTTCCTTGTAATGTTAGTTCCAAACCCACATTTTCTTCAGGTAGTTCCATTGTACTTTTTTGAAGCTTTCTGTGTTTTGCTTCTCTTCTTATGTTTTTCTTCTTCGCCTTAACTAGTTGGTTCGTAGATCTGTAACCCCTTTCGTTTCTGAGATAATCTCTTTAATTTTAAACATTTTCTTCTTTCCATGATCTCGTAAACATTATCTTGTACTGTTCTTTTCCTAATCTTACATCCCTCCATTATTATGTCAAGCAAGATAGTGAAGCAACTGGCGTTTCGCAGTACCATGACAAACCATATTATTTTTCAGCTCCACAGATGTTTTCAGCAACGTCTTTCTTTGGTCCCCTCTTGTCATTGCTTCATAATTTTTTGCCAGCGGTATCCTTATTAGTTTTCTCCCGTACCATATGTCGAAGTGCCTTAGGCTTCTTTTTCTGGTTTCAATGGCTTTTCATTTCGAAGTACGCAGCACTTTGTATATATTTATTCTCTTACTTGAAAAATATTTATACATGTCAACGAACTTATCTTCTTGGAAAATGCTTCTTTGGGTTGTCCTATTCTATTTTTTATATTTGCTATGCGCCTGCCATTGACGTTAGAGACCTCCCTAGGTTATTTAAAGTAATAGCCTGCATTAATTCTCTTCTTCGAGCTGAAGATTGAGTTTATGATTCTCGTCTGCTGCACATTTCTAGATTCTAGTTTTCTTCCCTATTTATTTGGGTAATACAGTTTTTATTTGTATATCCCTTAGAACAATATTCGTCTTGTGAATCCCTTATTTTATTATTCTTTTACATTATTTTATAATAGAAAAATATAATATGAAAAACGTATAGTTCTATTACAGTCATCATTTATTCCAATCCCACTTCATGTTTTCCATGTTTCCTAATTGCGTTTTTGACTTATTTATATTTTTAATACGCTTATGTCTAGATTTGTGTGTTTACAAACGTTTACTAGTTTTTTTTTGGGTATAAGCCACTGTGGACTACGTTTGGTTCAACTGGTTCGTCCCTTCTTCACCTCTCTCTTCCTCCTCTCTTACATCTCCTTCATTCCTGATCAATGTCTCTCCCTGCTTTAGTCAGTCCAGATAGCACCTGTTCTATTCTTCGTTTTTTTTTCTTAAAAAACTTGGGCAATTTTCTTTTTGAGTGGCAATTTTTCTTTTTGAGTGGCAAGCATTCTTCAATGTCTTCTTGAGTAATCTTCGATGTCTTTTTCTGTTTCTTTGAAAGACGAATTGGACATTTTGAGCTATCTGAAATGAGGTTTGATAGCTTTTATTATCAGAAAAAAGTTTTACTTTTATCACTAGAGAGAACTGGAAGGAGGTATACACTTTGTTATCACATCTTTTCATTTGAACGTTACGCAAACTTTTAAGCCCTGTAGGTGGGGGAAACGTGTCGAATATTTTAATTGTATAACTCATTGTATGTATTTTTCTGTTAGTTGGATTTTTCGTAACAGAACTGTTAGAATAAACTCAATTAGGCCTATTGGAAATCGGTCAGATGGGAGTTCTTCTCCGTGTGTATGCGTGCGTCTGTATGTGGTATTTGAAATTGTGTTTATTATTTGAAATTGAAAACAAATAATGAAATAATAAAAATTAGATAAATACTATAAAGTTTTTTGAGGATTTTTTAAATTATTGCAATTTCTTGGCGATGGCACGTTATACATAACTTACGTTTGGTTGCATCTGGTGAAAACCGTATTAAGATTATACTAATACACATGTTAGAAGGGACAACATGTTAGTTGAGATGTTAATCGATGCCAACGTGGCTGCGAGAATCAATGGGAGACAAAGAAAACCACAAACGAAAGTGCGTAGACGCATGTGTATGGTTTGTTATTGTGAAACGGGCGTTGGGTGTTGGAAGTGTGAGGGAAATTTTCAGACCAAAAGGACAGGCGGCGTTGCACTCGGAATATTGTCATGCAGATTTGGCGGCCACGTTTCCATTATTGTTGTGCCGTGTTGTTGCCACCGCGAGGGGAGCCTAACAATGAGGCGACGCACGATCAATCAATTTTTGCCATGCCACAACAACGCTATTCACGCAGTAAAATCTATCTCGACATGTCTACCCACACTTGTATATACACCTACACTGTGTATTTATTACGAATAATGCACTAATAAAAAGTGAATTTTACCGACACTTGTACAGGGTGGCGCAGGGAAACGGGAAAATTTGAAATAATTAGAAAAAAATGAAGAAACGTTACAAAACTTTATTTGAGGCTCAAAATATGTTCTACAAGACTAGAAATTACATTAGGCATCACTTTTTAAAAACTACATCAGTTAAATGCTGCCCATTTTGCCGTACACATTCAGTAAGTCGTTTCTGTAGGTTTTGCATAGCGCGGCGCAATGTGTCACCTGGGATTTTAGCGATTTCCTCTTCAATCTGTGTCTTGAGCTGTGCAAGGGTTCTTGGTCTAGTCTGGTATACGATGCTCTTCAGATGGCCCCATAAAAAGAAGTCACAGACTGAAAGGTCTGGAGATCGGGGCGGCCAAGCGATGTTAGCATTCCTTGAAATTATGCCATCCCCAAACAAACGTTTCACTGCTGCCATATACTGTCTGGCAGTGTGTGAGGTGGCTCCATCCTGTTGAAACCAGGTATGCTGAATGTCAAAGATTTGGAAAAGTATGGAGTCTTGGAGCCAAAAATATCTCTAGCATGTTGACATAACGTTCAGACGTCACAGTGACAGCAGTGCCTCGTTCATCTTCAAAAAAGTAAGGGCCTATCACCCCATGACACGACACTGCACACCATACGGTAACTTTGGTACTGTGTAATGGACGCTGGTGAAGCTGAGCAGGGTTTCCTTGAGCCCAGTAACGGAAGTTCTACTTATTCACGCATCCACTTAAGTGAAACTGGGCTTCATCGGACATCCAAAGATTTTGAATGAAGTTAGCACCTCATTGATTTTAGCCAACAATTGTTCACAAATTTGCAGGCGCAATACACAATCATTAGGATTCAGCTGTTGCACAATCTGAAGTTTGTACGGATGAAATTGAAGCTCATGGAGTATTCTTTGAACGCTCCGACGTCCGAGCTGCAATGACGAGGCAATTTTTCGCACCGAACGACGAGGACTCCTTAAGATGGCAGCTCGCACGGCATCAATGTTTTCTGGGGTGTGTACAGACCGTACACCCCCACTAGACTTTTCTTCAAAGCTGAACCAGTCTCTTCAAAATTACGAACCCACGTTTCGATTGCGTGTAACGAAGGAACTTGACCGCGGGGCGGGATCTACCAGTGGCGCAGAAACTCTCGTTGTGCAGCTGTCAAACTGTCACCATGTCGGTAAAACGCCCTTACGGCGACCGCACGCTCTGCACCGCTCCACTGCTCCATGGTAACTAAATGTCCGTTACTGCTAGACAGACAGTTTCACTTCTGCTACATCTACAGGGCTGCCAACATCAACTTCAAATTTTCCCGTTTCCCTGCGCCACCCTGTATGTACTTGTGCATTATATCTACACTGAGTGTACACTCCGAATAACGCTTATAATACAAAGCAAAGTGCTATTAAGTCAGAGGTTATATGCTTTAATAGAGACAAAACATTTGAGTAGTTAAAAGTTCAATGATGAAACTAAGCAAGATCGTAATGTCTGGTTTATTGAAAATCTACATGATAAAAGTATGAAAGTCAAATGCATGCTGTTTTGATGTTAAGAGAAGTTAAGACAACATTTTACTATTTATAAAAAATTTACTGGCGTTTTCGGATAAAACGTTTGGCAGATGACATGTATATAACGTTTGAAGAAGGGGCTGCGTAGTCATAGAACTCCGAATTTAGTTTCAATATATTATCGTGGACAAATTAATTTATTCGTTCAGTTTGTGTATTGGCCAATGGCATTCTTTAGTCTACTTCTGATTAAAGGCGAGATATTTAATTATTTAGCCTGTTCATTTGGATTTTTAAGACTGTAAACAAGTTTCTTTGTTATTCTGTGGATTTTGTGTTTTATGAAATGTATGCTTGACTAGGAATGAAACGGTTTGTTGATGTATTCCGTGTTCTATTACGTATCGCTCTTAGTAATTGTAACTGTGGTTTGTGAACTTTCGCTGGACGGTTTTGCATAAACTCCCTGATAGATCCGAATGGTTTGTTTATAAACTTGTGTAAAAGAAGTTAAATGTTGCATTGAGCATACAGTTATACATAGGCATTGAGGTAATTATTTAAACATATGAAGAAGACTTGCAAATATTTTTTGTTATACCATTTCATAAATGTATTTGTTTTACGTTTTCATGACACATTTTAGTTAATGGTATAACGACTATTACAAAGAGTCGAGAGCGTCTTTACACCAGTTTGCCGACTAGCCGAGCAGGTGCAGTTTCTCGGTCAAGGCCATACGAATGTACCTCCTAGACGATTCGAGTGCTTCTTACTACGCAAATTATGTTGGCATGGAAAATTATTCTGGAACACCTGCAGGTTCTGCATGACCAACAGCGGCCGCTTAGTTACGTTGGCCGATTTATCAAGTGGTTGTTGTGGAAAGTGATTATTGTGTTATAATCAGTGCAGAACTCTTTATAGTTGACAGTATTATTGGGTGTTGACAAATTTAACTTTAATTTCTATAAAATAAGAGTATCTTGTTGATTTCAAATTGTTATTTGTGAATCATTAAAGCTGGTAATTAGTGATGTCATTGGCGTCTGCATTTTGTTTCTATTGAACCATACGGCGATCAGTGAGACAGTCGTAACAATACATTTCACTTCAAACGTTAACCAACACTGCCTTGAATAGGTCAGTCCCTCACCCGCAACTTTACAAATCCAGTGTAATTCTCAATAACTCCAGTGTAAATTTCTTAAATATTTATTAATATTTTACGCGCCACCAAACTTATAGTGCTTAATCCTTTAGAGGACTTCTTCATTGTCAAAAAATATGTTTTAATGCTAATTTTCACCATTAATTTCCTTTGTTTTATGATTTCAAATTACAATCCGTAATATATTTCCTATTTTTAGCACCTCAGACACTTCCAGTGAACTCACAAATTCGCTTTTCTTTTCTATAAAATATCGTGCGTATAATGAAGAAGTATATTTTTGTTATGTTTACTCTCTCATGTTACCTTAAACGATGAACATACTACATATGTTCCCTCAGACGCCCGCGCAGATGCATACATATTTTTAGTCATATTATGGAACATGTTCAGGCCCGGGGACTGGCCCGCCTTTTCAAATAAAACCCGACCTGCGCCCTCGGCCAGCTCTGAAAATGCTGTCACGCTTTACAGGAGAATATGTTTTTGGTAGTCGGATCAAATTTCTCGAGATATTAAAAAAAAACTTTTTTAAATATATTTAAAAAACTAATTGCTTAACTGTATTAGTAGCAGTAGAGAAATGACGTGTGCGAGTGCGAGTCTGGCAGAGAGCGCTGGGCGGTGAGGGTGTGCCCCGTATATGCCCGTCCATGCTTGACCAGTGGGGCTGTGCGAGACGAAGGGCATGCCCGTCGCCCGCTCGTATGCTGCGTCCCGAGCTTCAGATAGAGCTCCTGCCGCAGGGACGATAGATGGGGCTGGATTTCGGGTGTGGCCTGCTACCGGCCGTGGGTGGTCAATTGATTAATTAATTGAGGGTGAGATTACGCCGAGGCTGGGTCCAAGATTGTTCTGGCACAGATTGGTAGCAACCGAGGGCGCTAATGAGGTGGTTGCCCTGGAATCGGGCGGAACGGCGATAAAATTTGCGGGACAGTGTCCGTATAGTGGCGTCCAGGGAACGGACACGCAGGGCTTCTCGGATGGTTTTATTTGATGTCAGATAGTGGGCTTTGCACGCCCAGGGCTTTCGCTTATGGGTCTTGCCCAAGTAGCCCCATATGGGGATTGCGTAGGTAACCATCGGCACCACATAGGTGGAGACGATAAGGCGGGTCGTGGCGTTGCTGCATAGCAGAGGGCGGAGTTGATATAGGCAATTGGCGGTCTTGCGGGCTACTTGTGCGGAGTGTGTCCGCCAGGTAAGACGATGATCGAGGTGGACCCTGAGGTACTTGACCTGTCGAGACCAGGGCAACTGAGTATCACCTACGTATAGTCTGTCGGGGAGCCTTAAGTGTCTGGAGAAGACTACTGCTGTGCTCTTGGCCGCGTTAATGGCAACCCTCCATCTCTCTGCCTACTCAACGTATTCGTCCAATTGTTCCTGGAGCCAGATAACTGCCGTTTCAGCTCGACGATCGACGGCATACACCGTCGTGTTGTCAGCGAACATGGCCAACCTGGTGCCAGGCAACTTGAGCACGTCATTGACGTACACAGAGAAAAGCAGGGGGCCCCATACGCTTGCCTGAGGTACACCAGCCGTAATAGCCCTTGCCGAAGAAAGGGTGTTATCAACTCTCACGCAAAAGGGTCTGTTCCGAAGAAAGCTAGCAATCAGATGAATGTAGCAATCCGAAAGCAGAATCTCCGAAAGTTTGTACAGTAGGCCTGGATGCCAAACACGATCGAACGCCTTCTCGACACCAAGGAAAACCGCGGCGGTCTGCTCTCGCGAGCAATCGGCCTCGGCCACGGTCTCTACGAAGCGCATCAATTGATGCGTCGAGGAGTGCCGGCACGAAAACCGAATTGCTCCAGAAAACCGGGACCAGAATATCGAACCGTTGAAGGTGATCCGCTAGTCGCCGCTGGACTAGTCGTTCGAAGAATTTTCCTATGTGGACGACAGCAGGCTAATAGGCCGGAGGTTCTCGGCAAACTTGGGGTCTTTGCCCGGCTTCGGGATCATCGTGACCGTAGCCGAACGCCATTTCCTAGCAAAGTAGGCGAATCGGAAGCAGGCATTGAAGAAGTGCCCGTCCGTGCTGTGCGACTTGGTTTCGTCAAAGTGAAGAAATGCAATGCCTACTCTCCTACTGAATACTAAATTATTAGAGTTAGACAATGTAAAAAGTGTACTATCCTTAGTTACTTATTTCCGTTTTTGTCTCTATATTTGCAATCTCCATTGACTTTATTTCCAGGTTAGCAAAATATAAAGTCGGCAGCAAATTAGTAAAAGTTTTGTAGCTTGTATCTGAAATTTACCTAGACTTTAATCATAATATTTTCTTAAGTTTACTGCCTCCTTACAGATTCAAGTTAAAACTTTGTTTTTTATATTTTATTATTTATTGATAATAAAAATGTGTACAGAGGAGATCCTTTACTAATGTTTAAGTATTGTTACGACATCACAGAACAATCTACTTGTTTCTCGAACGATCCATTGGAATCCAGCTATAATGTTGCTTGCGTATGTGATGTCAACATGCGCTCGCGAGACTTTTCTGGAAGCCTGGAAGCCTCGCGAGACTATTTTGCTCTATTTAAACATTATTTATTAAGTACATGTGGTCTGCTTATTTTCATTTCGCACTTATTGGCTTTGGAATTACTTTGAAACTGTTTTACAATCTATTAGTGTAATTATACTTTTACAAAATTATTTCTTATCTGATATTTTTCTTTTTATTTATATAATAATTATTAATTTGTTACTTGTTAAGTTTATGTCATTGCTAGTTTTATTCCTACTCCCATTTCTCACACACCTATTTAACACTTAAATCTATTAACAAAACATAATATAGAAATAACATAATGGTCTGTATATTGTTCAGCCATATTCCTTCTTATTAATTACAATTATTATATTGTATGTCATTACTTAAAATGATCCTACTACTCATCTCTTTATACTTTCATTACTTACATAAAAAATACAACCATATTACTGTAAATTTATGCCTTCTTGGTTTATACTCCTTTAAACACTAAACAAACAAATTAATTTTATTTAAATTAACAAAATAACAATTTTGGTGAGTATTGTTTCGACACCATCTATTTTATAAAGATAATCATTCTAGTGATTCTTTTAGTAATAGAATATGTTTTTCTATTTCTTACACCCACAATTACTCTGTTTCTTTCAGGCTAACACAATTAACTTATTTGCCTATTCATCATTTGATTATGGTTCTGGTTTGTTACACTTGGTTACTATTCTTTTGCCTTAAGATTATAAGTTGTTTATTTTAATATTCTCTCATCACTTCACTGTTTATTGTTATCACTCCCTACCTATCTCTCACTCTTGGTTTCAATGATATTTTAAATATACATTTATAATTATTCTTTAACATTTTGTGCCTTACTTTCTTATTATAATAAGGTTCTTAACAACATACTTTATTTAATAATAATTGTCTTACATATTTTTTATGGTTAGTGTACTTTCTTTATTATTGTTTTATTCATGGTTATTTATTATATTTTCTTTACTCATTTGTGTCTCTTATCATTGATTTGTCTTCTTAATTCCTGTAAATCTTTTCTCATTTTATTGTCTTTATCTGGCCAATCTCTGGGGTTGAGTCAAAGTCATTTGTTTGTCAGTCTAGTCTATTCTTTTAATTATTATTCTTGTTTACAATTCTTCTTTCTTTTTTCTTAATTCCATTTTATATTTTTTTCATTATTATTTATTAAATTATTTTACCTGTTATCATTTCTCTAATACTTATGGATACCCTATATGATCTGATTTCTGCAACGTTATAATATATATATATATATATATATATATATATATATATATATATATATATTTTGTGACGATACATATCATCACCATGCATAAAAGAACTGTTAAGATAAAGAAATAGTTAACTAGTACTAGTGTAAATGATAAATGAAAGGAAACTTACAAATAAATGTGTATTAAGCAGAGTATTCTGGTTCCATGCTAAAACAAAACAATGGATGAAGAAAAATAAATGTTAAAGAAATGTAATAACGTAATTATGATGAAAATTAGAAGAAGAGAACTTAACCTGTTGATTCCTGTTCCTAAGTCAGCTTCCAATTTCACACCTGCTTGTCTATTACATATTACTAAAATTAATTTAAATATTTATTTTATTTCATATATGCGCATTATAGCATATGCTTGTATTGTTGCAATATATATATATATATATATATATATATATAAAATAAAATATATTTGTAGAAACTTTACTTTAGAATCTCGATATAGAAACATGAATTATTGTTTTCATTTCATAAATATTACCCCCAACACTTTAGGTTAAAGTAAATGGTAAATTAAGGCAGAATCCATAAGAAAACGGTTACTTATGGCAGAAACAGATTACGTATTACGTATGCAACTGTTAATTATGAACAAAAACTTTGCAATTGCTCAACTCAATAAAAGCATAAGTCATAAAATTCATAGGGATACAATTATATTTAATAAATTCAATAAGTCAGTTAATTAATGTGTAATGATACAGTCAAACGGAATAATAACTAACTTTAATGAATAAACAAAAAAAAATATTTTAAAATACTTGAATCATTACTATGGAGCCTTAAGTTTAGTATATGAGAGTCAAATGGTTTCTACTTGTAAGACTGTGGTCTTAAATTCTGTGACAAGGAATAGATGGCGTGAGGCCAAAAGAATTTTCCACAACGTATTATGAATATGTAGTGCAAGTGTGTGTGTGTGCGCGCGCGCGTGCTCGTATGTGTGAGAGGAAAGTGAGAAAGAGAAACTGTTCCCAGAATTTGGTATATAATAATATCTGTAGGATTTCTTTTCTGTGTGATTAAGAAGTTTTAATGATTCTAATTAAAATTTTTAAACAATTCTCTTTAGCGTCGTTTCCTGACTTTCATTACTCTGTAAAACGTTTTCTTCACGGACGTGCTACTAGACATTATGTAATAATGGTCGCATAATGCCATTACAACAACAGGTTGGAACAAAAGTTGTTGCTAAAGAGCAGTTAAATTTTTCTTCTGTAGTTTTGTTGGTTGCTAAATGTTCTTGGTACAGTTCTTTAAGTTTTACTCTCTATCTCTCTCTCTCTCTCTCTCTCTCTCTCTCCGTGTCTCTCTGTTAAGTTCAGTCATTCTGTTCAGTCTTCCCTTATTTTCTGTACTCTGTGTGGCTACGTTTCTTCCCATTTTACCTGTTGTCGTTGTTGTTGGTGTTGATCCGTCTTCTTCTTCTGCTCAGTCTTCTTTGAGTTTTCACTTCGTCGTTCTATTTCCCGATTAATCTAATTGACTTTTTTTAAGCCTTTTTTGTCCTTTACTTTGACAGTATAAGACTTCTATAAAATCGTGGGGCATCTTTCACATTATTTCTTCTTAGGCCTCTGGTTTATTCTAATATATTTTTGCAACATTTTTCTATTATTTGTTTAACGTAGACATAACATACCACTTTGATCCTCCAACCCTTTTCCATATTTCTATACTTAAACACAAGCTGTTGGTAGCAGGCCATGTAATCAAGCTCCAGATTTACCATGCATGTTTAAAATTCCAGATTTCGGAATTTATCCCTTCCCTTCCAGACTTCTATTTTTTTGTGATTTTGTGTTTTACTCTCGTTTATTCTACTTGCAGTTTTCCGCATCTTTTATAATTTTTTTTTGGTATTTCAATTTGAAAGAAGATTTTGACTTACTCATTGATTGTATGTATGTATAATTGAATTACGTGCTATATTGTAGTTTAAATCAACAGAATGCCAGGATCCTGATTGTATTGTTTATGCTCAGTCGGTTGTGAATTGTTCAGAAATGAGTATTATGATACGAGTACTCTGCATGAACTGGCTACTCTGTATGTACGGATATTTAAAGATTCTGAGATCCATCTCCACCTGTCCCAACGTTCGGGCGTTAGCTGTGGCCTAACTGTCGTCCAGATAGTGAAACTTAGGGCCGCTGCTGTCGTGATGTACGCGAGGCCGCCGGCCGTTTTGGGGAGATTAACTGCAATCATACCGTCATGGCTCTTGAAGTTTAACCCTTGAAAGCCAAATCATTGAGAATATAAAGTTAATTAAAAACATACAAAAAGGACAAATGTTACGTTTGATGTCTCAGTAGTATTTGGGAAAATCTTAATATTTAGAAACACAATAACAATAATTTATTAATTAAAGAACAAACTCAAATAAAATCAAAACAGGATCTTTTTAAAATTATAAATTTATTAAAATTAATAAATATAAATATTTCCAACATAACAGATAAAACAGCTGCTTAAACATTAAAACAATCGTTAATTAATTAAATTAATTCGATTATCCGTTATTTTACATTGAAATCAAAACAAATTCGATTATTCGTTATTTACAATATTTACTAAGAATTATTTCGATTGTTGTTGATTTATTTACAAACCTCTGATGATGCTGATGTGTTTCAGCGAAACGTGCACAATATACTGTAATTGGTAATTGAAACGACAAAAACGTAATACACTACTTGCAGAAGAAACTATATTGAATAATATCATAATATTAAATATGTATTTGTACTTAAATTTAAAAGCACCTAAAGTGTATAAATTATTATATTTAAAAATAAAAGTTTATGTTTAATTATAAAGTTTAAATTTAATATATATATTAAAAATAAAAATAAAAACGTGTATAGGCCTCGTATGAACCTTACAAGATAAACGCAGAAGCACTTTATCGCGAAATCGAAAGACTGGAAAAAAAATGGAATCGTTTGTTTACGTAGTTTAAAATTACAAAATGAAGGTGAGTGGTACAAGAAGCGAAATAAGGTCACCATTCACTCTTTAACTGGCACAGAATTATCTCTCAAGGTTTGGTGTTGTTATCATTAGTGTACGTTGTATGATATACGAAAAAATCTGCTGTATACCGAATTTTTTTGCAAATTTACATCAGTAACAGTTTACTAGTGTTAATTCGAAATGTGAAGTGTTAATGTGAAAAATAAATTCTTACTTTTATATCCAAGTTTGATATGTATTAATTCAGGACGTAGAATCGCATTTGATGCATTACGATATGTGTAATACCAGACTGAGAATCATAGGTAGAGCTCATAGATAGTTTGTGCGTTAAAGTAACGATTTGTTCACAATTTTTGCTTTTAATTTTTTGGAGGCGTTAGAGAAGGTTGGCCTTTATCAACTGCTCTTTTTAACCTGTTTTTGGATGGAATTGTTAGGATTCCTTAACAGTGTAAATGTTATCAGAGTTACTAGCAATATGCTTAAGACTCTTCTGTTTGCAGATGATCGGATTTTATTGGACACAAACGAAGATGCGTGCAAAGGATGCGCCACTCCTTAAATAACATTGTGAAAGAATTTAATACGGAAATATGTGACAAAGAAACAAAATGTATGGGTTTTAAAGGAACATCGTCAGTTAGATCTGAAATTGTTTTGGATAATAAAATTGTAGAAGAAGCCTCAGAATTTAATTGTTTAGGCTGTAAGAAGCCTCATGTAACAATAAAAAAGATATTAATGGGAAAATTACTAAATTTAACCAGATAACAGGAACTCTCCGACGTGCTCTAAACACAAGGCAAGGAAAGAGTCAATAATAAAATTATACAAATTCATGGCAGTTTCTACCCTAACTTATGGCAGAAGAAGAAGAAGAAGATGAAGAAGACTTTTAATTTTTAAGTTTCCACATATTTTTGTGGAAACTCTTAACACATATGTAAGATTGTTGATCAATAGGTTTGTGCTGTTTATAATTTTCTACGTTAAAAATGACCAAGGCAAAACTGTGTGTTGTGATGTTTCTACAAAAAATCTGTTTGTAATGTGATTCGCTTGCAAAGCTAATCATGTTGCTTGCAAAGCTTAGATCTGATATTTAATTGAGTGAGTTGCCTTTTAGTATATTAAGCACTTTTTTCTACATTTTACAGTACAAGATTGAAGACGTGGCATTAAATTTTGTGTAAAGAATGAGATAAACCGCTCTAACTTGGTGACAATGTTACAGAAGAGACCTGGAGTTTCTGGTATCAAGCGGTTTTCAATCGTACAAAAGATTTAAAGAACAGTCATGAATGAGTTGAAGTTGATAGTGCGGTGACGAAGAATGGGCAATGTGTTTTATGAATTTCTTACCGCTGGGTGCTATAGTCAATGAAGAGTATTATTATTCGGGCGTTTTACTTTATTCAGTATTAGAGTATTCTTAGAAAATGGCCAGACTTATGGAAACTACATTGCGATAATGCACCAGCACGCATGTCATTGCTTGATTAAGGGGGTTTGCACACTTTTATCTTACCAATGTTAATTTAGTCATTTTCATACAGAGCTGATATTTTGCAGGCAGTTTTAATTGATGATAGTATAACTCTTAACGAAGGAAAATAAAAAAAATGTTGGTTAGTGTACACAAAAAAAGATTTTTTTCTGTATATAAATTTTTTTACATCTTTTTTTGAAACATTAAATTTTTATTTCAGAAAGTAATCAATAAATCTTAAAATTGTCTCGTTACAACTTGAAGTATGTATTGTAGAAGCTACAGGAAAAATTTCAGTTTTCTATGTTTTATAGTTCCTGAGAAAAGGAACGTAGATTAAAAAACACAGTTTTTGGAAAACGGCATTTAAAATTTATTATACCTTTTTAATAAGCAGCAGGAGAATATGAAGGTCCTGTTTCTTGATCAGCTTCTTCCCAGTCTTCTCCAACTTTCTTTTTGCTTTTTTAACAAATGCATCTAGTTCTTTTTCTGCTTGACCGATCCTAACACGATCAAAGTTCTTCATTGCTGCCACACAATTTTTTCCTGGTTTGATCCCTAAGGCTTCAAGCGCGTTTTACATTTAACTATTGTAATGATACAGCAAACGTCGTATTTGTTAGATTTTCCTCATTCGGGTGTTCCCTCTTCTGAAGGATATAAAAAGAAACATGAAAGAACAATTTTTCGCGACTGTCGAAGATGTAAAACAAAAATCGTTGTGCGAGTTCAAGACCGTATTAAAAAGTGTATGCCATAAAAGTGACTGAAAAAAAAAACGCTGGCAAAAGGTCTACAACCGTGTAGGTTATCTTGGAAAGGGAAAGTATTGATGATTAAAGGCACAATTATTCAAACAAACCAAAAGAGCACGAGGTTTTTTTAATCGTACCTTGTGTATTGTTTGTTTTCCTGATATAATTATGTTTCCTCCTGTACAAGCAATCTTTTGCATGTCTACATTTTATGAGGACTTCTTCAGTCCTTCAGATCGTGAAAGGAATACTGAATGTATTGCCATGTCGTACAATGTTGTTTTATTGTTGAATTTGTTTTTGTTTTGCGTATTAATATTGCAAATTAATATACCATATTGTTACGACTGTCTACTTGATCGTCGTAGGTACAGTGGAAAGCAAAATACAAGACACCAATTAAGTCACTAATTACCAGCTTTAATTATCACAAGTAAACAGTTCGTAATTAACATGCAGTTTCTTACAACAAATCAAATAAAAATTGTTCACACGCAATAAAATGTCAACTAATATAAAACACAATTGTATTACAATTATACCGCCCGATTATAAAACACAACACATCGCCACAATAACCACTTGAACACACAGAGTAATCACTTGTAATCGCCCGACAATAAACTGAAACTAAGGCCGCTGCCGCCTAGTATTTACATGACCTAGTTCAAAGACCAGAACATTCCACAACTCAGCGTTAATTAATTGCGGCCTTGACACAGTGCGTGCGGCCGCGCGAATTCTGCACAGTCTAGCAAATGCGCTGAGAATCACGGACGCCACAACATTCAACTAGATTCCTCTGGAACATTCGATAAACACGTAGATTGTTCTGTGATGTCGTAAAAATATTAAGATACCCATATGTTATGTATTAATTAAACGTTTTGGTTTGGACGGATGGAGAGTTTAAACGTTGAAAGGTAACATGTTTTGAATTTTATAGTTTATAATTGTCTCATTTTATTAATAAATTGATATTCTTATACATACGGGATAGGCAACTTGTGTGGCAGCCATGTGCATGGTTTGTGAGCCCAGTTAACTTTGAAATTTCGAGCGTTCTGTTTTCGATATAACGTCGACTGCCTGATTTTTCTCCACGGGTCTAGAAGATCGTGGAAGTATGTCGCAGACAACAACACACTGCGGTTTGCTTGGGTAAAAAACAGCGGTGTTTTGGAAGCGTATGGCGAGTTATTAGGGTAGCGGGTCGGTGCGCGTTATTTGACCTGGTTTAGTGTGAAATGTTAATTATTAGACGAGGTTATTTATAATCGGCGACTTTTATTATCTTTTACGATATTGTAGCTTAGAGAATAATTGTGACTTAGAAATTGTATACAAGTGTGTTTCTTTTTTGAAACTGTTATGACAGTTGTGAGTAACGAATTCTCTGGTGTTAAATTATTTATTCAATTGTCACAAGCTCTCAAGCCCTGTGATCGTCGCAAAAATATTTTTAAATTTAAATTTGTGAATTTTAATAATATTTGATCCGTCGGATTTATATATTCGATTGATTTTACATTAATATGATATGGAAATTCAAATGAATTTAATAAAGAACGAGTAGCCAGATTAAGTTAAATTTGAATTGTGTAACTTATGTGAACTGTATTATGTGCCCCTAAAGAGTGACTGCATAATAAAAAGCCAGCTGAGGGAAATCTATAAAACTACTCGCTTAACAGTTAACTCTTCTGATTTATGATTTATGTTTTCCAAAGAATGCAATCAATTAAGCGAATCCGTTGTTTCTGCCGGAATCGCCGACCGACATAATAATTCATTACGGCAGCAGATCATTGCGGTGAAACAAAGTATGGGCGGGTTAAAAGCGTTCTTTCTCACTCGCCCTCTCACGCGCTGTCACTCTCCTAGCTACCTTTCACTTTCTCTCTCTTTCACCCTCTCAGTATTTGTACCTTTCTACGCAGTAAAGGGAAAAGGCGTCGTGAATGTGTTTTCGTTGGTGGGGGCTGAATTAAAGAGTTCTCCTACCAAGAGTAATTAGTCAACGGTGTCAAATGACTTGCACCGCGCAAAAACAAATTTGTTCTGGGAAAAGTGTGACGCCCGACTCAGCCGACTCCCTACTATTAAATTAATAAGCGTCAGCGTTACATACGATCTGCGTGTTGCTATTGCGTGCAATTCATAAGTTGTTTGTTATTTGGAAACCCGCAAGAAATTGTCAGATAATTTTGAGGAAATGTTGATTTAATTAATAACTTGAACAATTAATAATTGATTGGTTACAAATTTTAATTAAGAGTATATGGAAGTTTGACAAAACGTGTTTAATAAACAAGTTGATTTCTTCTTCTTCTTCTTCCTCTGGCTCTACATCCCTCTATGAAATTTGGCCTCCTCAAGAGTCCTACACAATTCCCTTCTGTTCTCAGCAACAATCTTCCATCCTCTGATCCCCATGGTTCGCAGGTCCTTCTCAACACGTTCCATCCACCTCTTTCTCGGTCTCCTCTGGGCCTGGACTCGAAGCGTTTCCATTCTGGTCTTCTCCGTTCTATAAATATCTCCTAGCCATCTAATTCTCTGTGACTTAATAAACTTCACTACGTTTTTGCTCTTTACTAATGTATCAAGTTCAAGATTCATGCGGATCCGCCAAGTGCCATCTTGTTGCACCACTGGCCCAAAATATCGCCTCAGTATTTTCCTCTCAAATCGTTTAAGATCTTCTTCATCTTTCTTCCGCAAAGCCCATATCTCACAGCCGTAAGTCAGTACTGGCCTTATAAGGCTTTTATAAATTTTCAGTTTAGAATTACGACTTAGGATCACAATAATTTCTTGTTTGCAAAGTACGCTTTGTTTCCCTGTGTTATCCTTGATTTGATTTACTCGCTGTTCAAATTGTCCTCACTTAGCAGTGATCCCAGGTAGGTAAAATTATCCATTTGCTCAAAGGTATAGCCTCCAACATCCAGCGTATTTCTTTCATTATGTCTTGATCTTGAAACACACATGCACTTTGTTGTGTCCTGGTTTATTGGCAATCTAGCCTTCTTTATCTATTCTTTCAGTTCTATGAATGTTTCCCTTACTGCATTTTTGTTACGGCCGAATATAACGATATCATCAGCATATGCACCAATTTGTCTGCTTTTAGTAATTAAATTTCCATGGGCATTCACTTTAGAAACAGCTGCATGAAGTATGAGATTGACAAGGAGTGATGATGATGCATCACTCTGCCTTACACCACATCCAATTTCAAAGTTGTAGGTTCTTATCCTTTGAACGATCACTGCCGCTTTAAAACCATTGTTTATTTACCAGTGATATTCGTAAATGATTTTAATATATTTGGATAAAGTAAGGAAATCACGTTAGCAGAATATTTTTAATAGGATTGATATTTTCTACCAAATTTTAGGCAAAAAATATTGAATAAAGGCACGGGTCGATACAGTGGTACCACTGCGACTCTCAATTACAACGGCTGCGCTGCGTCTCGGAAACGAGTCAACATCACGACTCGGCCTGCCAGCCAACCCCTATCGGTGAGACCAAGTAATACAGCGGTCTTATCCGGAATGCATATGACAGATAAATAACAAATGCGCGCGCGCGCACACAAACACACACACAACACGATAGGCCTACTGATTGGAGGGAAAGAAGGAGAAGAAGATTAAATAAAACACTAAAATCACGATTTATTTTGAAAATCGAATAACCGACTACTCATGTTATGTTCACTTTACAGCGAAACAAACATTTTTATAAATAAACAAAAGTCTTTGTATAACTTATACTTTAAGGCAGTTATAATATATATTAATAAAACTAAATCTAAAACTAAATTTTTTACGTTGTTTTTTTAATTATATATAGAACCTTGACTTGATCGAAGCATATCAGCATTTTTACAGGAGCATTTATTCATAAACGTAAGCACGTGCTTGGGTAGTATCTATGTGATTATAAATCATTTTCAGTGAGGTAGATGTATGTTATGCATTGCCTCTGAAGAGCCTGAGCTGACAATACTCTAACACAGCGGGATTTAAAAATGCGCCAGAAACACTGGACAGCGAAACTATACGGATAAATTCTAACGCCTATGAGATATGCCTCAAACTTCCGTGAAGTGTGCATCATTCCTTCTACGGCGACACGTACAAGGTCGATAATAACGTAGTATAGAATCTTCCAGTGATTTTTTGCGCCTTCAACTACACGATTTTTCTTAACGCATCATCCAGAAAGCGGTAGATCCATCTCAACCGCAGTGGGGGTATAAATATGAGTGGCTCCCGGGCAGCCAGATTGTAGACAACAGGTGTAGACTGGAAAGGTTCCAATAGAAAATTCTCCGTTCCTTGTCGGGATCTCCTTGGTTTGTCAGAAATTATGTATTTCGAGGAGTTCTTCAAGTTCCTATCCTGTCTGCTTTTGTCCGGTCATTAGCTATTTGCTGCAGCTTCCTCATCATTCACATACCTGAGGACCGTCATCAGCACCACAAAACGTCTGCCCCCGATCCGGGGAAAAATTCCATCCTTAGACTGTACACGCTGCTATCCGTTGCTACCTTGGTCACCGGCACGCAGGCTCTCTGTCTCAAGGATCGCGGTCCGATCCTCACGGCGTCTGCTTGCTGAGCTTGAGACAGGTGACATTTGTTGTCTGAATCGGTTCCAGCAGCACTGCCACAAATACAAATTTTCTTTCTCCCCCGCTATCTAGCCAACAATCGTGTTGGCGGTCTGCTTTCCAGTATTAGGCTACTCGTCGATTGTACTCTCACTACGTTATCTTATGGCAGCCATTGGGCTCTACCCAAATGCCTGTCACAGATGTAAAGACACCCCGCTCAAATAAAGCAAAGAAAAGCAAAGCGAAGCAAAGCAAAGCAACTAGTCAGTCGGGTACTGTGAAGTAATAAAGAATGTTATTAGTCAGTTTAATACGGCAATTCAGTGTGCATTTAGTATAAAGTGTTTATAGTGAATTATTGCTTGCGGACATGGGTAATTAGTGACGTGTGTTATTTATTGCAACAGGGTTAGCGTGTTTTTGGATAAATATAAACTCAAAGAGGCGTTGAAGGATTTCCGGTTGTTTATTTTATTTAGTTTACTGGAACTGCAATTAAAGTGGTAAATAACGAATCCTCTTATGTTCAACTATTAAAATTTATACAGGTTAACACGACGGTCCATGCGACAGTATAATGTGCTTTCTCGCGGCTGCCGAATGAATGAAATGTTAAGTATGCTAGCACGTTCGAAAACTGGGGATAACCCGCGTCTCCGTCTCCAGAATGACGATCGTTTATATCCACTAAGTTTAATAGTACTCTCGGGATCGTATTCGGGGTTTTCTTCAGCGAAACTTGACCTGTGTATATCCGCCTCTACTGTGTATATTTATTAAATAATAACGCATTTGTTTACAATCAATCTGCTTGAAAGCTATTTTTATTAGTTTACGAGTTCACAATGCGTTTTTGTTGTCATTCTATATATATATATTATTTAAAGGAATTGTTTACATTCACTTTTCTGGGACGGTGGCAAGAAAACGTTATCTAGGGATTTGTTTGCCTACAAGTATTTGGGTACGCACGCGTGTTCAGATCATGCAAATGGATTCACTTTACACTATTTGGTTAGGATGTTGACTGACGGCTCTCAGTAGAAGCGTAGCGTACACCGTTAATGCCATTTTATCGTTATAAGCTGTGAACAAACTAAGACGGAGAAAATTGAAATTAAAGACTCTTTTTCATGAACTTATTACAGCTGGAATTGGAATATGCATTAGTATTAAGCTTTATAGCTTACTAACGTTCATACGTAGTAAGTACGTATCATTTAACATTTTAATGATGCTTTGCATTTTTTTAGTGAAAAATATGTATTTTTTCTCTAGTTATTTCGTTTCATACTCTACGACAGTTTCAATAATCATGCACACAGCTGAGGTTCAGTAATCTGTCATCATTGTCATTGTCATCTCTTCTTCAAGGATTATGAGCATCTTGTCATGCCTCTTGCCACACGACTGGTGGCGTCTAACGTCTTTTCTCTCACGAGGTTGGCTATCGAATGCGGTATTATCTATCCTATGTAAATAGTGTTTCCATTTGTTTCTACATGCCGTTATTTTATCACTTGCAGACTGTGGAGAAGAAGTTAACTATAAACATACCTGTCCTTACAATAACTGTTCAGAGATTAGTCATTAAGGCTCTTTGTCATTTAAAAGTTAAATATCTACAGCCAATTATTCAAAGAAAGCTTTCCCTAAGAGTATGTTCCACTAACATATTCACGTTAACATATTCCAATTCAAAAAATTTTCCCATTATAATAGTCACACAGTATTTAATATAATAGCGTAACTCTGCTTTGATATTTTATTTTGATTAGGCTTTTCAAATATCTTGTTTGTCTTGTAAATTCGTAAATACTTTGTCTCTGCTCGTCCTATCCCTTCGAAATGAAATACTCAAATGTAATGTGCATAAGGTTAGAGACACAAACATCTTCTTCTCCACCTGTTCCGACTTCATTGAAGCCATCTCTTCCTTGGTTTACCTATATCACGTCTTCCCTGAGGTCTGTATCGCATTACTTGTTTAGGTAGCCTCATATCTTCCATTCTCTCGATATGCTGCCTCCCTTTTTTTTTAGTCCTTCCCGTATTCTGGTGGCCATAGAATATACACTTAGCTTAGTTCTTGTATATTCATTTCGTATTTGTTCTTAAAGGTGCAACCTTCAGTTTCCAGCGCTTTGAAACTGAAACCTTCGGCTAGGGGAGGCAATCCCAACAGAAAACAGTCCTGTTAGGATACCTGAAGGTGGCAGCCCCACCACCTAACTACTTAGCTAGAGGTTGGTTGGTAAGGGAACTAAAACATACTCAAAATCTTCACGGAAAGCCGGACGGATCTCAACGGAGACACAAACATGTTAACCTAAAATATATGAATTGGATAAAATGTGTACCAAATTATTCTATTTTGAGTTATACGTTTCTACTGATAATTGTAGAGGGATATTTAACTCACTGTCGCGCCGCTTAAATGTTGTAAAACATTGCCGTCTTATGAGTATTAAAAACGTCTATTCTTTTGTCGCAGTGGCGTTCGTACGTCATTTTAGCGAACCATTACCGTCAGTCGTTGTTCATTAGTCACGAATTTCATCTTATTTTAAAGCCAATTTTGGATTTGACTTGATCATAGATCATCCTTAGATTCTTCCATTGTCTCTCTTTTGTAAAACTCTTGTCCGTGTTTTTTCTACAATCGTCTCATTATATCTTTGCATCAATTCGTTATTGGTCGCAATCTACCTTCTTTTCTCTACTACCGCGACTTCTATTGCATCTTTTGTCTTTGCATAGTGCCATGTGTCCTGTCTGGTTCCGTTCCAAGTATACCAAAATTGAAAGTTAAGGGCATGGGAATGCGCGAAACACTTATGATCAGAGGGAATGGTGATGTGGTGGGAGTCGCTTTGTGATGCGTGAACAGAATTGTAGTTATGAGCGTCAGTGCAGCCAACGTATGAATATTATTTTGAATAGTAACTAAAACTCGGATGGAAGATTTGTTATAGTAATCTGTGTTTCGCTTACCACGGATGTTCCACACACACACTCTGTATCTCTCTTTCTCTCTCTCTCCCACTCTCTCCTTCCCACCCTCTCCCCCTTACTCTCTCTCACTCTCTCACACTGTTACATATCAAATGTTATATAAATCTATCTCGTTTTTTTAGTCTTGCAATTGTCTGCTATTGAGATGTACAGCAAAATTAAAAGTTAAGGGCATATGCGCAGAAACCAATTTATGGATGGACGAGTCCACTTTAAAATTGTGAATGGCAGGAGGATAACGAAGAATCAGCTGGTAAGCAAGTGAAGGTGTTACCAACTTGCGTGTGATGTTTTAATTACCCGTACATTGTTACATTGTTAGTTACTGAGTGACGTACTATTTCACTCTTTCATTTGTTATTACTATTTCAATTTATTATTAATTGTATCGTTGTTTTACAGTCACTCATTTTTATTAGTTTTTTAATTTTTTAGTTAATTTTTATTGGTAGTGTTTATTCTATAATTACGTATTATCGTAATTATTTGTGTTATCATCCAGTAACGAGATTTTTTAAAATGGATACTTCTCCTTCAACTAGCAAAGAAAGGAAAGTTATTCATAGTCAAGCACGGGAAGTAATAATAAAGAGTTTTTAAAATTGAAAATGTTTATAAGGACGTGTTGCACATTTGCGGCCGATCGCTGGTGCGTGATCGAAAATGGGAACCGGTGAGTTTCCATAGAAACTACTTCTTTGTTGTCAGTAACGTAGTACACATATAAAACTTCGCTTATGAATGCGACTACATTTAACTTATAATCTGTACATTGGTAAACGAAGAATGAATTCATTGATTGGTGAATGAAGAGTGAATTCATTGATTGGTGAATAACATAAATATATATACATATTTTAGATTTACTGAAGCATTTTCAATGCCCTTCTCTGTGCATTGCATTTGTGCAATGCCTGTAAATTTTTGTTGTCCAGGATTAAAAAGATTCTTGCAATTAAATTAATACGAAGAACGCGTTCCTTTATGTAATGATAAACTGTAGAGATAGTCGAGTGTAATTAAGGAGTGGAAGTGTACAGTTTGCAAATTTCATTGCGATAAGAACAGTCAGAAAGGCTGTAGTTTTTATGTCTTACGCAATGACAGAACCAAACAACACTCAGATATGTTTATAAAACATTCTGATATGTAACAGCAACAAATTCCGATACGTGTGAACAGTACATATCATTTGCTTGATTTGTATAGTAATACAATTGCAATATTATTATTATTTGATTTACGTCGGAAACAATAAACGTATAATGCTTTTTTTAAGCCAGCTGTGTGACTGTAGGTACACACACACACACACACTCACACACACTCACACTCACTCACTCACAAACACACACACAGATAGAGATTCGTGGTGACACATTTTCAAACAAACCTTAACAGTCGCGAGTTTTTGTTACTATTAGAAACAATATTCATAGGTAGGCTGCACCGTCGCTGATACTAAAAATTCTCTTCCCACATCCCACAGCGACTCCTTCCATATCGCCTTTCCCCTCTGACCGTAAGCGTTTCGCGCATTTCCATGCCCTTAACTTTCAATTTTGCTATACTACCAGCTCTTATCGGATTGGAATGTGCAAACTATGCACATGTGCACTTCCGCTCCTTAATTACGCTCTACTATCTCTGCGGTTTATCATAAAGGGACGACCATCGATTTAAACTAGGGTGGATCAATGGGGACGACTTATTCGTACCAGTATTACTTGCGAAACTCTTTTAGTCCTAGACAACAAAACTCTGTTTCAAGAAGGAAAAATCATGTTATTTTAATACAGTATTTTAGGTAAATAATATCTTTTAAGAACATCTTTTAGCGCCACAAATGTTACAAAACAGATGGACGACAGAGAGATCATTTATGTTTTACCAGCTGGCAAAACAACCTTTTATCGTAAATAAAGCGAAAAGTTAAAGTTTAATCCATTCGTTTCGACAAGGAAGAAGGGAGAAGAAATAAATACTGTAAGATGTGATTAATAAACTAACCAGAGTCTTTCCATTTCCATTAGTAACAAAGATATTTTGCAAAAGGTATTATTTTGTAATTAAATCATATTTTATCTCGACATAAATGAAAATGTATTTCTTATTTGAATTAATATCTTTACTACGAATTAACAGAGGATTATTTAGTTTGTTAGTTTGTTTAATGTTGTGTCATTCAATTAAGTTTGAATGCAAAGATGAAATTATTCAGACAAGGTTCGCTGCGAGAGGATAACAGTGTTGTTCAGTATTAATTAAAAGGTAGCAAAATAATTTTACTAATGAAATAAACAAATGGGGAAAACGCTCACAAAATTGTTGGAATTTGTCAGCGAATCTCTACGGCTTAGACCGTTGTTCCAGTAATGTAATGAAGTTTTACCAGATGATCTGCTAGAACACCTGAATAAACGCCATTGCTTTTGAAATATTCAATTTTTAATTCAGAGTTTTAAAATTTGATAAAGTCTGCTATTATTGGTTTTGGTTTGGTTTCAGTTGCATTTCTTATTGAGACAGCTTAAAAAAAAATTGACGGAACAGATGACCGGGCGTGGCATACATACAGCTCTGGTCTGTAACTAACTGAACCTCCGTCTATATCCTCCGTGAAAAATGGTGGGACCCTGCTACTAGACCTTACTGTACTACAAGCGGGAGTAAATCCTTCTAGCAACCAGAAACCGTTTCCCAACTTATAAAGACTGGAACGCAAGGACAGCAGGACCAAGTTTACCATTTTTGGATACGCCGTTGGCCAAACACAAAATTGTCGCGATCCCTAAGAGTGGGACCAAACGAAGGCCTTAAGCTCGAGGAATTAGCAGTCGAGCTCTATGCTTTTTCTGCCGGTTTCCTGTGCAGACACGGGACTACCTCAATGGGTCATTACGAAGCCGGTATGTGCCCTCTCCTATGCCACGAATCGTAAGAATCGTCCTATGAATGTCATCCGACTGACAGAGAGTACGCACGTGGTCAGAACTCCAAGCGCTACTACGACAGCTCATTAGATGCTACTTAGGCTGGCCATAATTTAGTTTGCCCAAAACGGGACAGCCGTGACTTAACCGGTGGCGGGGGTGGGGGGTGGGGGTCCCATAAATATTTAGAAATCAACTTCATGAAAGTTCACTTTTTTCATTTAAGAAGTTTAAAATGATGAAATAAAAGTAAAACACTCTTTCATTATTTTTTTTTATTTATGAAACATGTAGTAATCATACATTATGTACAATTAGCAGAAAATGTTTACTACCTAAATATTTTTTTTTTATTTGTAATAAACACATTTTAATACACAGTAAACGTAAACATCATATTTTTAATCAAATGTAACATGTATAGTATAACGTCACAGAACGTTCCATAAAAAGAAATCATTTATATAGTAAGTTAGCATGAGAGGAAAGTGAAGTGAACAGTATCGAACCCAAGTAGTCCCAAAAAATCGTGTAATTTTGTATAATAATTATTTCTATCAACTTGAAAAAACGACCAAACTATGACTAAGACAAAACCCCATATATATTATTAAAGTGAATAAGAGTGAAAAAACCATAAGACACTATAAGAGAGAGAAATAATGTCAGAATCCACCAGAATAAAGTCAATAATTATTAAGTTTTATAACTATGAATATAGTATTAAAAACTATTTTTTGTGAATAAATGGACATGATCCATTATTATATGATGTAATGTAAATAAAATAAATGTATTAAATGATTTAAATACATTATTAGAAAGAGTTTAAGTTAGAATAAAAATGATATATTTGTTATGACAAAAAAAATATTAATGTGTTGGATTTGAGACCATACACCAAGATTTCATGAAAAAATTAATTATTATCAGATTTAAATAAAAACTATATGTAATTGTCAAGCAGACAATAGTGAACAATTTATCTTAAATAAAGGAAGCTGTCAAATGAATAAAAAGCAGCCAAAATAGCCAAAAACAGTGTTAACTAAAAACATGTAATAGGCATCTAATATTGTATAATTTATGAATTTAATGTTGCCAAAATGCAACCAAACTGTATTAGAAAGCTGTAATATGATATAAAGCAACTATACTAATATACCTGACCAACTTTAACATTGTAATAGTCAAGTCAGCAAAATATTTACTTATACCATGTATGGCTGAAGCCAATTATCCAGTACAAAAATAATCATATCTGGCTAAAATACTTACATAATACTAACAAAAATAAGATAGAAAGGTACAATACATCAGAATACCTTAATAAGAAATAAACTCAGTTGAAAGTAAAGTCAATTCTAAAAGAATTTAACTAATTAGAGTGAGATTTGTCACACCATAAAAAATGACATCTCAAGACAATCAATGATGCTATGTCATCTTGTGATAAATATAATATATGTACAAAGTAACCAGGTATCACAAAAGATAGACAAAATAATAAACTTTGTGTGTATAGTGGTGAAATAACACATATATTAAGGAAAAAGACTAATCATTGTATTAGAAAACTGACAAGAACCTAGGCCATGAGCAGAGGCCATATAAAATTGTATTTATTTGTGTTTTATTGATGTTAAAATTTGTTTATTTTGTTGTAGGAGAGTAGTAGTAGTAGATGTCCAGCTTGTGAAGGGAACTTTATAACTCCACAACAATTTTTGTTATAAATATTAAGTTTTTAATGACTACAACTCAAGGTGAGGGTTGTAAATTGTAATGTTTATTAGACTTAAATTAATTAGATACCAATCATATTTAGTATCGCTAGATTCAGTAAAAAACAAGGAATCTAAATACATTAATGGCATACAAATTGTAAGTACTAATGTGAAACTGTTTGATAAATACCAGTGTAAATTTTGAAATATCCATTGTATGAAGAATAAGAAATTCGTTCTAAAAGCTTCTACGGAAGTGAAAATTGTTCTATGACATTCCATTTCGTTTATTCTCGAACAATCTAGAAAGAATTTTTACACAAATATACCGGAAGTCGACGAAAACAGTCATCCCGATTTAGTATAAAAGCGAGACCAAATTCGACCAAAAACACTTGAAGATTGAACTCCAGAACTGATGCATCTCACACAACACTGATCAACGCAGCTAAGGCGAAACCGAGAGGCGAGAAATCGACAAGACACGGCAGGAAGGCCTTTTCCCGTACATAGACATAACCGACTGACTTAACCTCAACGAGAGTATACGCCAAAAAATATCGCTGAAATAGAGCAGCGATACGGCAAATTTTAATAGAAAGCACGCAGCCAGAACGTCGACGGCCCAGGAGGGACCATACATTTAAATAGAGAACGAATTCTGCTGTGTTCGCATTGACTGACTAACGTGACAAATAATTCCCCCGAACGTAAACAAAACAATACACTGAGCCTTCCTCAACACTGCATGAGAATCAGCGCTGCGGTGGCAGATTTCTGAATCAACGCTAAACAGATGATTCGTAGTGGCGGCGTTTGAACGAGATTTTACTACCAAACGTTTTGACAAAAAGTGCGGAAAAAGTAACGATCGCAAAAATTGACTTTAAATAGATTCAGTGTACACCCGAAGAGGCGAGATCGAGAAACTACCCGAAGGAAGTGTCCAGTGAGAGAATAAACGACCATTGGAACGTGAGTTACCAAAATTAAAGTCATTTGTTACCTGGTTACATTTATCACACAGTTGTACTTTACACGCCACACATACACCTTCAAATCACTTAGTTTTTTTTCTTGTAAGGCATCTAATTGATATGTCTTGGTAGTTCAAAGGAGTCACGTCCTGAGAGTAAAGTTTTTTCACATATTAAACTCATGCTTGTCAACTGAGTCAGAATCTGAAATACTAGCCGATACTTGATTGGACATATAAAAAATTGTCAATAATAATAACTTGTAAAATTTTTTCTCTGCAATTTTATAATTTTTATGAATGATAGTCCTTCAGACGATTTGTTTGTTGTTTTTAAAGAACCATTAAACTTAACTGATTTTTCAAAGCTAAACTGACTTGTTTAAATTTTTTCATAGATTTAAAAATTTTATCAATCACATTTAATTTTTTCTTGGAACAAACGTTTCCAAGTGGCGCCCACAAAAAGCATAGTTTTAAGTTGTGTTACAGGACTACATCACTGAAGAGGATCCAGTCAACAGGGTAAGTAACAAAAGTGCGCGGAGGTAACGCCCGACATATTACAACACCTCATAAACAACAACACCCTATACTTGTTTTACTATAATAGTGAATGGCTTGCTCAAATTAACATAAGTTCTTTTTCAGTTGTACTATATGTATTTTAACAAATATTTATGGTTTTGATGGTCCTGCAATTGATGACGATGACGTTGACGCCTCTTCATACCAGAAATACTTTTGGGAACTGCTTATCTTTTGTAGAATATTTTTGTTTCTCAATAATATTTGATAAAACTCTTCACATGAGTGGTCAAAGTTTATTTTTACCATCAACATTGCACTTAGAGTTGAAATATGGAGCCGAGATTTTTCTGTTGACTACATGTTGTTCATTATTGAAAAAACTCGTTCCACTGGAGCTGATGTTCCAGGTAGGCACATAGTGAATTCTACAACCTTCAAAATAACGTCAAATTGAATGTTCTGGCTGTGCATCTTGTGGAAAATCTGTTTCTATCTTTCTTCAACTGGTACGTTTGTCTTGTTAACTGCGACCCGATTCCACTCTGGTAGGTTCTCAGAAACTATTTCTTTTACACACTGCCACTGGTCAAACAGCTTGGTTTCTTCAATGGGGTATTCTGTAATCTGTTTGATTTGACTAGCCGAAAACGAAGCTAGGCTATTTTGAACCTCATTCCATGACGGAATTGTTTGCAGCAAAACCCATTGAAGTTTTTCAGCTCTACCACAGCTGGTTTTTCCAATTTTGAAGATAGTCTACACAGTTTTTAAAAAAGGTTTTCACTGTAGCAATAAAATGTTCTTGTGTAACTTCTCCACTTTCTTGTAAACTAAACAGTTTCTCTTTGACAACAGTAGGGATAAAGCCCTCAGTTTGCCTTCCCTGCAACAGTTTCTTCAGGGAGTCAATACGCCATGCCACTTCAGTTGCGGAGATGTTGTCTTTCTCAATTATCAGAATGACCTTTTCAAAGGTCTCAATCTGTGCTGAGGAAAACATCAGCCATAACTCAAAACACGGATCCTCGAATAACTGTTTTAGCACAGCAGGACACTTTTCTTGTGATGAAAAGTAAGACTTAAGGCCACCAAATATCTTTAGAATTCAGTCAATTGCTGGACCAAGAGACAAAAAACGTGTGTTTCCATGTTCCAACAATTTGGCATATTCCACACCAGCAAATTCGCAGAAGTCCTTCAGCTCTTCCGTCCTCACGGTGTAAATATTGCTACGACAGCGTAGAACAATCTAGGCGTTTATCGAATGTCCCAGAAAGATCTCGACGTAAGCGTGTGGTGTACGTGCTACTAAACGCATGTTGCGAGAAATTTCTCGACTTTGCCAGCCTTCGCTCGGGCGCTCGGACTGTGTCAAGGCCGCAGCAATTACGTAGTTCGCGAGAGATAAGACGCAGTTTGGAAGCTTCTGGTGTGTGTTAGCTAACTATAAATACATCGCGTCGCGGCCTTAGTTTTTCAGTTCAATGCGAGATTTTTGACTGTGCGGTTCGAGAGTATTAGTGCGATATATTTACAGAGCGGTTCGGGTTATTACGGTGTACGTTCAAGTAGTTATTAGTGAAGTGTTGCGTTTTATATTAGGACGGTATAATTGTAATACAGTTGAGTTTTAATATTAGTGGACATTTTATTGCGTATGAACAATTTCATTTGATTTGTTGTAGACACTGTGTTGTTAATTACGAACTGTTTTACTATAACAATTAAAGGTGTGATTAGTGACTTAATTGGTGTCTTGTGCTTATTTTGTTTCCACTGTATCTACGACGATCGAGTAGACCGTCGTAACAGTGGTGTCAGAACTGGGATAGAACGGTTAACAGTGGAAACAGTGGACGCTTTGTATAAGACGAGTGTGATTCGTAATTAATCGATAAACAATGGATGCCAGTCAGATGATGGAAAATTTACAGGCGCTGCTGTTGCAGACAGAAAAACGACAGGACGAGAAACGCAGACAGGAGGCGGAGGAAGCAGAAAGACGACAAAAAGAAGAACGAATACAAGAAAGAGAAGAAGCAGAAAGACGACAAAAAGAAGAACGAATACAAGAAAGAGAAGAAACAGAAAGACGACAGGATGAAAAACGGAAGCAGGAAGCAGATGACATCAAGGAGTTAATACAGCAGCAAAAGCAGACACAAGAACAAACCGCTGCAGAGTTGGGTCTCCTACGAGGTGAGCTTAATAAGCAAGTAACTAAAATATCGGAGGTACAAGAATCAATGACATTAAAAATAGCTGAAGTAGAAAAATCTGTCTTGACTGTGGAGGAATCGATGTCTACAAAAATATCTGTTATAGAAGAATCTGTGTCAAATAAAATATCTGCAGTAGAAAACTCAATGGCAAACATAAGAGAACAAATTAAAACTGAAGTTGAACAGTGCATGAAGATTCAACCAAAACAAATTTCTGAACAGACTGTACCAGTGATCAAGACAGAAAAAGACACAGAAAATAAGTTAACAGAGAAAGTCACTTTGCCTGCAGTAGGGACAGTTCATGTCAAAGCTCCAACCTTTGACGGAAGCACTCACTGGGCAACGTACCTCCGCCAATTTGAAGCTGCTGCATGCGCAAATAATTGGACAGAAAAAGACAAGGCTGTTTCACTTGTTCTTGCATTAAAAGGACCCGCGGCAGAACTACTACAGAAAGTGCCACCTGACAGCCAGAACACCTATGCCGAGTTGATAAAAGCTCTAGAATTACGCTACGGTGATAAACATTTGCGGGAGGTGTACTACGCTCAGTTGAGAACAAGACGACAGCATTCCGGGGAAAGTCTTCAAGACTTTGAAGCAAGTATCGACAGACTAATTAGACTGGCCTATCCTGAAGCACCAGAAGACTTCCGAATAAGGTTTACGGTGCAGACATTTATTGATGGCATCGGAGATTGTGAACTTCAGCAAGTGTTAAGAATGGCAAGACACCGAGATAGCTCAGAAGCTCTTGTTCACGCCCTAGAGTTTGAAGCTGCCAAGTCAGCGTCACGCTACATTAATGGGTTTGTGCCATCACGTTGCAGTCAGAAGATCCCTGTATCACATTACCGTTACGATGGGTGCAGAAAAACAGTGTTGTCGGACAAACAATTCAAAAGTTCAAGAGAGTCGCAACGATTTGAAAAAGACAGAAGACCGAAATGTTACAACTGTGGAAAACGTGGTCATCTACAGGTAGACTGTTGGGAGAAGAAGATACAGAGAGAAGAGACTGATCGCACCAATTGGAGAAGTAAAGGCCCAGAACAGCACACAGTTTCCACGCTGCATAAGATCAGTGGAAACTTGATTGTTAGTGGATTTGTGGATGGTAAACCAACATCATTTACAGTTGACACGGGCGCAACAGTGTCCATTGTGCGCCCTGACTTAGTCTGTAACCGTCATCCTCTAATTAGCTCTTGTACAATACAGACTGTGACTGGAAGCCCCGTCAAGGTGCTAGGAAAGGTAGACGTACGTGTACGCCTGGGTCTTCTTGAGTTTAGCCACCAAATGCTCGTTGCAGACATTGTCGATGAAGTGATTCTTGGCACGGACATTATGAATGCCTACGGATTCGTTGTGGACTTAAGAGAGAATGCCCTGAAAGTTGGCCAAGAGAAGATAAAGCTTTGCATGGCTAAAATGACAGGGTCTACCAACCATTCGATTAAGCGAGTGGCATTAGTCGAAGAAAAATTCAACAAGTCTGGTCAAGAGGAAACCTCCCTGTTGCAAGCGGAAATGGAGGAAGAACTAGCAGAGGAAGTACAAAAAAGTATAACGACAAAAGAAGTGATTGGAGAGCCAACTATGGGTGTCGAGACAAAACTCTTGCTTGTTCCTGAGCTGATAGAAGCGGCCGAGGGTAAAGTGGCTGAAGATGAGGTTACGCAAGAGGTTGTTGGCGAGAACCAAACAAACTTGGATCAGCCAGTGGTATTTAGGTCATTAGTACATGACGCAACGAGAGTGATTCCAGCGAAGCTAGTGGTTGCGCGAAAGATTCGCATTCCTGGGAACGTGATGTTCGGATCACACGAGACTGAATTCGAAGAACGGGAACATTATCCTTCGCAAGGATGCCCACCTAGATCGCCTGGTCGAGTATTACTTCGAAGACGCTTTGCCAGTTCGGGACGAACAGGCTTAAGGAGGGGGCGGTGCTACGACAGCGTAGAACAATCTAGGCGTTAATCGAATGTCCCAGAAAGATCTCGACGTAAGCGTGTGGTGTACGTGCTACTAAACGCATGTTGCGAGAAATTTCTCGACTTTGCCAGCCTTCGCTCGGGCGCTCGGACTGTGTCAAGGCCGCAGCAATTACGTAGTTCGCGAGAGATAAGACGCAGTTTGGAAGCTTCTGGTGTGTGTTAGCTAACTATAAATACATCGCGTCGCGGCCTTAGTTTTTCAGTTCAATGCGAGATTTTTGACTGTGCGGTTCGAGAGTATTAGTGCGATATATTTACAGAGCGGTTCGGGTTATTACGGTGTACGTTCAAGTAGTTATTAGTGAAGTGTTGCGTTTTATATTCGGACGGTATAATTGTAATACAGTTGAGTTTTAATATTAGTGGACATTTTATTGCGTATGAACAATTTCATTTGATTTGTTGTAGACACTGTGTTGTTAATTACGAACTGTTTTACTATAACAATTAAAGGTGTGATTAGTGACTTAATTGGCGTCTTGTACTTATTTTGTTTCCACTGTATCTACGACGATCGAATAGACCGTCGTAACAATATGAAAGTACTTGTACAATTTCACAGCAAAACTCTCGATGTCAAAGGGAAGACAGTCTACAGCAGTTTGTAAACAGTTATGCACAATATGTGCCCCACACCCGATGCCAATTATTTCTTTCCCAAGGCTTGCTTGCATACGACGCCAAACATTATTTTGTCCTCTTCTTTTAACACCCCCAAAGTTAGTGTTAGTATTATCGGCGTACAGTGCTACCACCTTTTCTCCTAATTTTTTTTTTTCTGATTAATTCCTCAAGCATGTTGCTCTGAATTTCGGAAGTTTCCCCTGGCAAAGATGTGAACTGAATAATTTTGACATGAACACCAGAAAGAGGTAAAAAGTAGCGGACCAGAATGGGAAATAATTTTTCTGCCTTCCTATTAGATGCATCTAAGCTTAAAGAGACGCTACTGCATTGTTTTAAGTCCGCTTCCACTTCACTTAAGGAAAATGGTGCCAAAACACTACACACAATCGCTTCACTTTTAGTTTATCCTGAAGAGTATTTAGGCTCATACAGTTTTTTTATAAGTTTAGATAAGCAATTATTTGATCTAAAACTATGCCCGTGTGCAATAGAGTGGTAAGCAAATAACCCTTCTTGGGCTGACACTTTATCATTATCTTCCTTCTTTGTAAAAAAAGTTTCCAGATTGGATGAACTACTCTTGGATTTTTCAGCGTCTTTATGTTTCTGAGATCTGGTGTGTTGCGCAATGTCACTTCTTCCTCCATGTGCAACAGAGAAATGGACCCCACATGTCTTGCAAAGAACACGTGATTTGTCTGAAGTTGATGGGTCCGTTTTAATAAATTTAAATTCCCTTTGAAGGTCTTCATTAAATACGCAGGAACGTTTCTGTGATTTGGCCATTAGTAACAATCTAAACATATACTAAAATAACCTCAAAACAATCCCACTTCACTTAAAATTAACTGAAGTTTTTATAAATAGTTCTGCAAAACTTTTCCATTGAAGAATTAAGCACTATTCTGTGATTTACATTTGTACTTTGTTCGGATATAAATCAAACACACACAACTTCACTTTCACTAACTTAGGGCTGTAATGGTCGGTGTAGCGCTTGTGTACCTGACGAATGGCAACAAACAACTGACGGCGGCGAAGACCGACGAGTGATGAACTGAGCTATTTTTGTCTGCATCAATCAGAATACAAATACTGTATTATTGTTATTGAATTTAACAGCGCTATTTATTTCACCACTGTTATTTGAAGCACTAAATCACGTATTTTAACGTAAAAAGTTTCTTGAAGTGGGGAAAATCCGAAAAAACGAGACAAACAGGCAAACCGACGGGATGCTTTTAAAACCTCACGAAAACGGGACCGTCCCGTTCAAAACGGGACGTATGGTCAGCCGTACTGGGACTACAACGCCTTCAGAACGTTTTTCTATAAGACCTGATAGGAACGCAGTAGAAATCCTGTTCCCATACACGCAGACGTCCATGCTTCGCCCGAACACATCCGCTCAAGACAGCTCAAGACCCCTGCGCCAAGGTTGAGGCGTTGGTTGTCGGATGGTATTTTTAGGCAATAGACAGCCACCCATGATGGCGCTAATGGGGTCTCTGCTCCCCAATTCCCGAATTCTCGGATGTTCGGGGCTGAACCACCTTAAGCCGAGTTCGTACTTCAGACAGTTATTGGGTCTGCATTTCGGTGTATCCTTTCTTCATTAGCTGTTTTAAATCGTCCAATAACAATGTTCGCTAACTTTACTCAACTACTTATACCGGCTAGTGATGTTTTTCGATTCTTATTAGTTTTTGGCACATTATAATTTGTCCACGAATAGCACAAGAAAAGAAAATAAGACGTCTGCTGAAAACGATAACTTTATTAAAACACACGCTAACAACACATGGTAGTTTGACAAAAATTAAATAATCATTATATATAGACTGTAAAAAGACGTTTTGAGTCCGTGCCCAAAAATTAGGGCTACGATATCTATCCAATCAAACGTCTCTGCATTAGTAACTTGTAAAAATAATTAATTAATCAATAATTTCACGTCAAACTATGAAACGTTGATTTCCTATGATTATACTTTTGTGAGAGAAGAAACTTGTTGCATTCACCATACTAGATAGGCCTACAACTGGTTGGTTTGCCATACCACGAGAGGAAAAGATCGTCGTAAAAACGAGACTATATATCTTTTTATGCTGTGAGTCGATGAAAATCCCCAATGGATAGCAATAGAAATTTTCCATTACATTATTGTCACTCTCCACGTGGTCGTGGCCGATGTTATTAAAGAAGTAAATAAATTTATTATTTATATATATTGTAATATGACGATATAATAATAATCTATTATTCATATAATTTCGTATAGTTCCTTTTCTTAACGTGTTAAATTATAAACGTAATTTGAAGGCGTTATCATGACGTATTTATTCAAATGAGACATGCTGTTGCATAATGCAGTACTCCCATCGTCAACTGATTTGGTTTGTTGACTGGTACAGTATTTGTTCTTGGATCGGTTTCTGCTAGTCGCTCAATTGCATTTTGGTTCTTCCGCAAGGTATGCCCAACCCCCCTCTATTTTCTCCTTTTGATCTAGGTAGCAATGGGTTCCTCTCTTCTCCTCCTCCAGAGATCTGCAGTTGAAACAATGTTTGGCCAGAAAATATGAAGTACACCTCAGGCACCTATTGTTGACGATCTGCAGACACTTGGTAATTTCTATTGTGACTTTCCAAGTCTCACTGTTATACAACAAAACAGCTTTGACATAGGGCTAGGCCTTGAAGGTGCGAAATTTTGTTGCAGTTGATATTTTTCCTGATTTGCAAGGCGTGTTGGCAGATATTAACTGTATCAAATTATTAAAAATATTGAGTTCGTATTTCGAATAAAATTCCTCATAACTTGATGACCTACACAGACCTTTACAATTTTCTTAAAATTTTGACTTCCATTTTTGGTTTATGTTGCCCTAAAGTTAATAAATTGTCAGGGTAGACACTACATTCGGATTTGTGTAAATATTCCATTTTGTCTAATTCCCGGCGTGGATGTTACAAATTTTTTCAAATTCTGATTCCTTTTTGGGCTCTGGTGTCCTAAAATTTTGTAATTTCTAAACTAAACTCTAGATTTATATTTGGTTAAAAATCTCTTTAATTTGATACGTTAGATGAATTTTTGCAATTTTTCACAAAGTTTTATCCCTTAGATTTTTGCCTAATAATTTTGGAGGCATGTCTCGGGAAAAATATGGGTCTGTGCGGTGAAAGCATGGACATGCATGCCACATTTTACGAAAAACGGTTGATCCGTTCAAAAAGGTATCATACGACATAATCGAAACCATGGTCAGATAGCTAGACAAATGCCAAACGGTGGAGCTGCAACTAAAAACTCGCCTCACTAGTAAAAAATGGGTGCGTGATGAAACACCTAGGTAAGTAACATAGAGAAGTAGTGAGCTGTCTGCGCCCGTATTTGTTCTATAACGCCCTCGCCAGTTTGTGGACATTAACACAAACATGAGAGCCGTTTGAGTGTGTACTTTAAAAGGTTCACTTAAATATGAAAGCAAATAAAATGTCTACTTAAATTTGAAACAAATTTCCAGCGTTACAGTCTGATGTTGGCAGGCCGTTGATGGATGAATTTGATTAAAAATTGTAAAAAAAAACAACAAGAGATGAACAGGCTCAGCACTCAACGTCGGAATAAGCTTACGCTGTACCGTGTGACTCTCAACGTGTGAATATGTCCACAAGTTATTTCGTTGGAAATGTTTAAAAAAATAACAGCCAGACTAATCAAGTGTTTTCTTTGTCGAAATTTAATTTCAATTCACACACACACACACACACACACACACACACACACACACACACACACACACACACACACACACACACACACACACACACACACACACACACACACACACACACACACACACACACACACACACACACACACACACACACACACACACACACACACACACACACACACACACACACACACACACACACACACACACACACACACACACACACACACACACACACACACACACACACACACACACACACACACACACACACACACACACACACACACATTTATCATACAGATTCAGAAAATATTGCCTGACGAAGGTTATTTTATTTTCAAATCATCATCATCATCATCACCACTCCAAGGATTAGGCCCTACGCCTGTTCCGAAACCCATCTCCTCCTCGGACTACTGACAGCTGTCTTCCCAGTAGGGTGATTACCCAAGGCAGCCACAGGTAGACGGATATCAGGTATGCGTTTCAAGTGTTCACACCATCTCCTTCTGTGGTCTTCAATCTTCTGGTACAACGATACAATGTTTAATTCGCGTCTAATGTCCTCATTCCTTTTCCAATTCAGGAGAGAACTAACTTTCGTCCCTCTTAGAAATTTCATTTCAGCTGCCTGAATCCTGTGTAATTGTTTTCAAACGTCATTAAAATTTTCTGTCTTTCAAGTTGACATGTGCCTGCCTTATTACAATTTGTTTTATCCTGCTTAAGTAGACGTGTTTCATCTCCACGTCTGCATGTGTATAGGTCTTTAGTTATAGATGCTTGATTCGAACGCTACCATCTTTGTATAAATAATTTTAGCGTAGAAGACGTTACTGAAATTTGTTTTTGTGGTTTGCTATTCGTTCAGTCTGAGATTTTGGAACCAAGATTAAAGAAGTTTCCGACTAGTCTATCAGTTCCTTAAGAGAGCGTTTTTTAATGAACCACTGTACATATTATTTACATTTTTATCGCCCATCAGTGCCAGAATCTTAAATACATACATTTTATTATTATAATTGTTCCTGTCTGAAGGTAATAATGTCTCTTGAGCCTCTTCTTACCTTGAAGGTTTCCATAGATACTACTTCTTTGTTGTCAATAACGTAGTACACATATAAAACTTCGCTTATGAATGCGACTACATTTAACTTATAATCTGTACGTTGATAAATGTATGTATGTATTTTTTTCATAATATTGTATTGTCACGTTATTCAAGTGTGTATGCAAAATTTCAAGTCGCTATCACATCGGGAAGTATGCAAAAATTCGATTTGAAAAATCCACTTTAGACCGACGGGAAAAGCAAGTTAAATAAAAGCGTTTAATATATCGTTCGTGGCAGGCAAGCATATCTCAATTATGTAATGTTTACGTTTCCATTTTATTATTATGATTACCGCAATAAAAAGTCAGGCAAGACACACACACACACACACACACACACACACACACACACACACACACACACACACACACACACACACACACACACACACACACACACAATTCGCGTTATTTCTGGCCTCACTCATGTTTATTTTCTTACATTTGCACGCTTTTTAAATGGAAAGTGCCGAAACCCACACCAACAAAACGCGTGCAAGCCGAAAAAGTGTCCAGCGTGGATAGCGATTTGCTTCCTGTGGATCGCTGGGCAGTGTAACTGCACGTGTTTACAGAGGAACGGTTCATAGAGACTTTTCGTCTTTAGGGAATTAACCCTCTGCAAGGTGCTCAGGGTCCATGAGTGACTTCGGAGCGCTTCGTAGGAGGGATGATTTTCTTTCATCCCTTAGGAGGGATGGCGTAGTTCGGTTTCTTTATAAGAATAAAGTAAGCCTACCTAATTTTTATGGATAAAGTGACTGAAAATAACATTATATTAAACGACTACCCCATAATAACAAAAATATCTATAAATAGTGAAATTAGTTTGAGGGTGGGCGATATTTTTTTAGAAATTACCGAACCGAATTCAAGTAAATTATTTTAAACATAAATATTACAACATGGAAGTCATGTACGGTTCTCCATACCGATTTTTATATGTGTACTACATTATCTGCAACAAAGAAGTAATTTGTTGTTAAAATTCCTTCCCGGGTTGTTTGGCCGTGGTCCAATGTTTTCTGCAAAACCAGACGTTTCGGCAGTGCTATCGACTGCCATCATCAGTGAAAATCGAGTGCGCTAACGTGAGGTGGTATACGTTAGTACTGTGGTTAAGGCTGAAGCAAGAAGTAGAAAGAAGTAGTTTCTATGGAAATATTTCATTTCGAAAATGATTTTAAATATAAATCATGGAACATGAAACATGCAACATGTAACACACAAATATGAACATGGAACGTGGAAGTCATATATAGTTCTCCATACCGATATTTCATACGTTCCTTAAGTTTTTTTGTAAAATCTTCAAAAATTTCAAAGACGCAATCTACGTCACGACTCCTCCCCTGTGGACACTCCTGTAATTATTATAAGTTTTCACGGTTTGAATTTTTCACCACTGTCGTTGAAAGATCAACAACAGAGACTGAAGTTGGAATGCTGGAGTTTTAGCCGAAACGTCTGGTTAAAGATCAAACAACAGATTAGTGTCTGGCATCCGGAAAAATAAAGGCGTTTTATTCATCATAGTTTACCTGTTACTGAGGCGAGTCGATTCTTATTTGGGATGGCACACGTCCCTAGATATCAGCACTCTTGCTGACGTTTCGTGACGTGTGATCACAGTTTGTGTAGTAGTAGACTTGATACTGACGTATCATACAAATTCAAACCGCTAAACCCACAACTAACTCGGGCTCTCAATAGATACTATTTTCGTTTCTGAAGAACAAACAGTGAAGGATTTAGATAATTTTTTTAAAAACATACAGCGTAGATAAGAGCCGGTCTAAAAATAAACTAACAAAGTGTTTTCGAGTGGCTGATAAAACACCTTCACCGCGATAAGGAGGCACAAAAAAGTGCACGGTTAGTGCTGACAGTCGAATAGCCTAAGTGTTTTTTTGTACACAACTGACACACAAACGCGCGCGCAACTTATTTATCATTTCACCTGTATATGTAATCTCACGTGACCATTTCCGTCGTTCTATTGCTTGATATTCATTCACTTTGTGCACTCCCCCACACACAGCCAAACACACACCAATGGTTCTCTAATGTAGCGGACAAATTACATGAGGCGACTGTTCATTCAAAACTACACAAAGTTCCTATTAACCTATGTTTGAAGTTTACGTATTCCATGTAGTCTGAATATGCCTTTTCACCCATTCAAAAAAAAAACGTTGGAAAGAAAATCTAGACTTAACGTTTTGTAAGGTATGGACAATTCTAGCTCTTTTGTCCAAATCTATAATGTTTCAATGTAGCCACGTCAATCTTCATTTGTATGTAAATTTATCCTAATGTTTATAAAGTTCTAATAAGGATAGTACGTCTTGCATTGTAATCGGGAAATGTTAAGCAATGATCTTTTGTGTAAAACCTTATTGTTGCGAAAAGTGTATTTAGACTGAATTTCAATACCAAGAATTTAAGAGCGTGATTCTTGTTTATAATTAAATACTGTAAATAGCAAAATTAGTTTTTGCATTATATAACTAGTCTTAAAGGCTAGAAAGGAAATGTGTGTGTGTGTGTGTGTGTGTGTGTGTCGGGTACTACGCCCTTATTTGCCTCTTCTTCCACAGGTTCCAAATATTTCTGTCCATACACGTATTCTCTTCCAGGCCTCTAGATATCATTGCTTCCTCCACATCATTCTCCAACTTCTCCGGGGTCTTCCCTGTCCTCGTTTTTCAGGCGGTATCTATTACAATTCCATTTCTTTCGCGACTTGAGCAAATTTATTAATAACTTAAATTATTATAAACATTTTAAGAATTTTTCAGTGGCTGTATATCATTTATCATTTATTAATTCCTTGTACACAAACGTTTCACAGAGAACTGATACCGCACTACACTAGAGCTTGTGGTTTCTTCGTTCAGTTAGTCTGGACAATTAATTTCTGCGTCAAATGTTTTATCTTAAAATCCCAATGGAGCTTTTGGTTTATCGCTCATCAAAGGGCACTGATTACCCCTCAGATCTTTGTTTTACAATTTATAAAACAAAAATATAAAATTTGATTATTTTTATTAACGAATATCAGTAACAAAACGTTTATTCAATATTTTTCTGAAGATTTTAATACTATATGCGTTGTCTGATACTAAACATTTTAAGACAGTCAATGGTTCTATTCCACTCACACTTCAGAGGCCCTAGAGCTTTCTGTATCACAAATGTAATTTTGCAACATCCGCAATGACGAAAATTATAGTACAATCCTTAAGCAATTCTATCTATTAATAAAAATGTAATTCATTATTTTTATTATTTTTTGTAACTAATTTAAACTTCAAGTTATTAGCTTTGCTTTAGAATATACTATTACCCAAATGTTTCTATGTTACAATGTCTCGTACAATAAAATTTATACAGAATAAAGGAATAAAGAATACGTATTAGTAAAAAGTTTTTTCTTGAAAAAAAGTAAAATAAAAATGTGACGATTTTTCAGGGCAAACAAAGTAAGAGAAGGTGTAGGGCGAAGGATTACGGACGAACATGTATATACAATTCTAAAAGAAGTGGGTACAGTAAAATTAATAAAACGTAAAGAATTTGGTGGTACAGATAAATAAACTGCAAGAAAGAAAGAGAATATTGACTGGAAACCGTTTGGAGAAGTAAACACATCTTGCGATGGAAAGATTAACAAAGAATAATCACGGATTAGAATTAGGATGAAACCAAACATGTGATAGATTTGGGATACGATAGGAAATAGTAGTGAAAACTAAAGACTACTTACAAACCTGACGAGGAAGAGGGAAAGTCAAGTGATCCAGTTTAAGAAGTGACGCAAAAAACTCCAGTTATTTCCGCGACAAGAATTGCAAACTGGAATTTACAGCTTTGTTTACGTAGAATAAGCAGAAGTACATTTGAAGGCGAATGCTTTACATAAAAGCAAAGTTTCTACAGCGGGTGCTGAATTGTCTTCCAATGGATTTATGCGAAATACTTTGGTAAAGTTCTTCCTGAATGTGTACTGTCTTGTTTATTATTCACGATTATGTAAGGAAACAAATGAAAATTTTGAATACTTCATAACTTTAACAAGTGGCCGACCGTCCCAAACATGTTTTATATTCTAATTTTATAAATTCATCTTAAATTGAAAGTAAACCCTTTCTTTTAGTGGTGCCCTCACTCCTCAAACCTTAAAGTTATAGGTCTGCTATACGTAAATGTCAGGTAAATCTAAATGTACAGGTAAACCTTAGATTTGTGTTGATTTGTACTGGTGTTAGGTTGCATCCCGTGTTTAATTTCGCTTTTTTTGCAAGAGATTTTTGAGTCGTTTTGGTTTCATCTAGGCCATCTTAAGCTGCTGATCCCTTCACTGATAGATTAAGACAAAGACGATTTCATTGTAGCGCGCGCGCACACACACACACACACACACACACACACTAGCGCGCGCGATCTTGAAAATTTATTCAGGTAGAGTCATTGTATCATAATTATTGTAATCATATTACTAACAGAGATTTTAATCTACGATAGTGGTGCACTATGTAATAAACATTATAATAATGCACTATATATAATGAAGTATATAATTTAATTTAGCAGAATGATATATTGGGTTTTTATTTTGATAATTTTTCATCTGTTAAAACAATCACGTTGCCAAATTGGAAAACCATACTCGAGAATAACGATTAAGAACTATATAGGCCTAATAGGTTTTGCGTTATACACTAACTACAGCCAATTAAGTAGCGTCATCTTCCAATAAAATCGCAATAATTCATTATTCCAGGTTTCACAGATAAAACAATGCTTGGGCAGGCTTCTTTTTTTCTCTGACCCTACCTATTCTCTCACTCACTCTCCGTCCCTCCTCCTCTCACTCCCTCTCAATGTAACTCTGCCTGTTTGTTCTTGCTGAATAAGGGTGTTACACTTTTGTCGTCCGGTTTTCATTGGGGAAATAAAAGTAGTTAAACTATAAGATATTCAAAGATGCCATACGAATTGTTCCCTACGGATCTGGGACAAAATGAAATTGTCTTGTAGAAAACCGAGATTGCAAACTCCCACGTTGTTAAAGAACACGTGCTACAACGATCATACCGTGCGCAGTCAGATATAGAAATAGACAAAGTGACAAGCACGCACGCGCTCGCTACTTTCTCACCCCGTCGTTGTTTACTACAGCACTTTTTTCAATTTATTACAGATATATAATCTGTTCAACCAAGCGAAAATTGAACAAATTGACTAACAAAACACATACGTGATTATGAAGAGCTGACCATTGACAGCTCTTCTTGTGTTTGTCTGCAGATTAAACAGATACACAAATTACAAGACCAAATGGCAAAACATGTAAACAAATGAACAAAAGTCACTTCCACTTGCTGCTGGCATGATACAATAATTCAATATACGTATATTAAACACTGGGTTTATAAGGCAGATCTACTGGTTGACATTAACACTTAATGTTGACATGAACACAAAGGATACAGATATTACAGAACAGATAACAAGACATTACAATACAGATAATACATAGTACACATTATTATTCGTTGAAGCTGAAGGGTAAGTCTAACAATTTACGTCTTTTTAGTCTGTAAATATCAACTACAGCAGATGATTTTACTTTTTCATAGGCTCATAAATTTTATCATTTCACCTTCTTTTAGCCATCCTATTATGATTTTGATGGGTATTAATTTAAATAGCCACTTAGTAATGGAATACAATTAATCCAACCAATGTTAAAAAATTATAGTTTATTATTCACAATGTAATGTAACAATTTAAACCAAATAAATTCATATACTTACAGTTAGCACAACGTTTAACAGTTAATTTATGCTCCATAATCCTTACATAATTACTGACTTCTTCAATTTATGGCTTAGCCATATATGGCTTTCGTCTCCACAAAGGTATATTAAGTTTACTGCCATCTTGCTAAAGGCTTTACAATTTTGACGCTTATCTGGTTTACGCTGGTTTTTTGTTTTATTTTTCTTGGGAGATTTTTACAATTCGGTCGCCGTCCTCCTGCCACTTTTGATTGTACTTATGTTATTCAGTCATATTGTAGACGTATAGTCTATTCCGAATGATATAATTATTATGTAATTTGTCCAACAGTCAGCAGTTCTTGACTCTTCTTAGAATGAGCATTTGAGGTGCTTGAATTCTTGATTTGTCTCTTTCTGCGGGAGCCTAGTTTCTCAGTGCCGTACACAAAATCGGGACTGCTATGTTTTTTTATAAGTTTAATTTCGTCTCCTTACGTATTTTATTTACGTATTTTATTATTGAACGTTCTGTTTATCGTGTCTCCTGCAGAGTTTTTTGTTTATACCATGTACGTTGAGGAAGCGTTATCCGATCCTTAATAGCAAACATGTAATATTTGCTCTTGCTTTAGGAAGTCCATAAACGTTATTTTTGGGTGTACCGCAATTTTAATGCTATACATTGTAATTAAAGTCGCTAATAATTGATAATTTATTGTCGATCTAATACCTCACCGACGCACCGTGCAGGGCTGCAGCTAGGGTGCTTGCGGCCCGTGTGCAGTTTTACCTTTGCCGCCCTCCTGAATATACTTTTCATATCCCTACTTTGCTACACTATTTAATATTATTTCAATTAAAAATTGATACAGACATAAATAGTAAAATTGACAAAAAATAAATATATTTTTCAAAAACTTTTTAACTGAGTACTTACATGATATATGTGGAAGATGTGCTCGTAGAAGTGTTGAATACATTTTGAAAAATGTAATTGTTTATTTGCGCGGTCATCTTTTCAGAATTTCTATAACACTATAGAGTAGCTAGGGCTGGTAATCTTTCTTGACTCATGGAAGACCGTAAATAGTTTTTTATAATTTTTAGTTTAGAAAACGAACGTTCACCTGTTGCCACTGTAACCGGAAATGTGAGAAATATTCTAATAACAATGGTTAGATTTGGAAAAGTCTGATGAATTTGGCAGTCTACGGCCGCCCCTTTGATATAGCCGCCCGTATGCGGTGCACATTTCGCACATATGGTAGCGGCCGCCGTGGCGCCGTGTTCACTTTCAACCATCACTATCCATCTGTAGAGCGAGTAGCTGCATATGTAGGCGTTATTACTTACGCTGTTCAGATTATAGAGGTTACCAGAATTTTCATTAATACCTGTATTTATTATGATTCTGTATATTCGAATTTCTACGAATAACCATATACATGCTCTTCATTATTGCTAGTCGTCACATTCTAAAGGATATATAATATCGCTGAAGCAATATAAAGTAAATATTTCTTCGACTCTTTTCACTTGGAGGTAACGGTTACAGGAGTTACAGGTTTGGAGGTATACACTTTTTATCTTCACTTAAAATTTATAGATCTTAAATACTAAGAGAAAAGTAATGGCCTTCCTAGGGAAGAACCCTGTCTGGAAGAAAACAATTGTAAACGTTACTAATGTTTTGGAGCAGGTATAACATTTTAATTATTTGGGATGTGATATCTCATATCGGAAGGATAACGATATTGAGAGAAAGTTAAATAAATTTAATTATACCTGTGAAACAATAAGACGACTATTGAATAACAAAACGCAGAGAGAGACATAGTCTAAAGTTTTATATGGTCGTGGTTGGACCGACTTTAAACTATGGATGTGAAACATGGACTCTCCTGCAAAAAGATATTTCCAAAAATGCAGGCCTCGGAAATGAAATTTTAAGAGCATTGAAGGGATGTAGTTTAAGAGATCGTCTACGAAAGGACGACATAAGAAAATACGTGAAGTTACAGTCGGTTCTGGAGAGAATAAAGGAATACAGGCAGAATTGGAAGTCCCATGTGGAGCGCATGGTAGACACGCGTATTCCTAAACAAGCGTTTGAATATAGGTCAGTGGGGACGAGAGATCTTGGAAGGCCCTGGAAAAAGTGGTCAGAGACTATGTGAAGTCGGAACGGGCTATAGCCCAAGCCATGTAGTGCAGAAGAAGAAGAAGACTTCAAATTTATTTTCCTAGACTTCCCCCTTCTTTGCTTCCTACAATATAGTTTTCCGAAATATTTTAGTAAAGCCATGATATCTCTTACGATATGTGGGCTTCTCTAAATTTCACCTACTGTGGGCAAGACCACAAAAACAACCGCTGCTATTAGGAAATTTCACGCAAGTATTGGTTAAAAATATTTTATTTTTACTTTTCGTACTATACAGATTATAGTATGTTAGTTTGTAGTGCACAAAAATCAAACTAATAAATCTGAAATTTTACTCTGGCCGTGTCTCTGAATCTGGCTTTTAGAGTGGTGGAGGGAGAACCTCTGGGAGTGTGAGTGTCTTATTGATATAGTGTCGTATTAGATTGTTGTCCAGATGACTAAACAATTCACTTTCAAATTACCAAGTGCAGATTTTATTGTTGCGCAATACGGAACATTCTCGTACACTGGATAGTGTCGTTCATTAAGCTTCTCAAATAATCCAGCCGGCGCGTGTTTCTGCCAAGGGCGCGCTGAAGTATTCTCTAGAATTTTCGAGTGCTTGTTAAGGACGCATATTATGGAACCCTGCAGACTTTAAATAGCCAACACCTGCCGCTTGGAAATCAGTTTACGTCGGGCGAGTACTCAATGCGTTCAAGTGGTTATTAGTGAAAAGCGATTATTGTGCGGGACTCTATTAGTTGACATTATTATTGCGTGTGGACAAATTTAACTGAATTATTGCACGAGTATAATCTTGTTGAATAACTTGTGGATTTCAAACTGTTATTTCTGATTAATTAAAACTGGTGATCAGTGATTTCAGTGTGACTTTATTTTGTTTTCCACTGTACCATACGACGATAATTGAGACCCCGTCGTAAGAATACGTTTTATGCGACGCCGAAGTTTCTACTTAAGTTCTGTTAGCAGAACTTTCCCTTTTGTCTGGCAGCGAACGTCACTGGCCGGCACCTGGTTACTGACACTATATTGTTAAAGGATTTACCTGTCTCTTTTTTGTTTGACCGTGTGCATGAGGTGTAAATGATAATTACAGACTTGCTAGGTTGTGGGGAAGTTCTGAACTCTTCATCGGTGTGTTCCTGTGTCCTGTGTCTCTGTTGTCGCTACATTTACAGATGACGTTTTTTTGTAGTAACATCTTTTTCTCCTTCAGCTCCATTAATACCTCTTAGCATGTGAAATGTAACTCAAGAAGACGAATCACAGGTAATGGCAAAAGATGCAAGACATGATATCAGATGTTTGGTTCATTTATCTTGAATCCTGTTGCCTCCTTTTGCTTTCCACGTCGCGGTGGCAATATATTATATCGAACGTCTTTATACAACACCGAGATGTTACTGAATTTTATTAACTGTTATCACTACGTTATCAGTGTCGGATTATCCACAACGCTAGTTTATGCTGTACCACCGGGCACCAGAACACCAGCTGTCAGAGGGGGCACCATCCAGCTTACTTGACTAAGCGAAGCAAAGCTTATGATCACATTACGCAATTGTTTGGTTTTTATTACGCAGTCATTAACCATGGAGAGTGTCGAGTTGGAAAATCACGTTTTTCCAAATCTTTCGAATGAAGATGATAGATTCCATGCTCATACAGTTTGTCCATTCAAAGTAGTAAACTGGATTATTTATTGTAAAATGATTTATGTATTTCCGAATATATACATTGTTATCGTCTGCTTTTCAAGATTTGAATAGCTAACTGCGAATCTGAAAGATCATTTTGTGTATTAAAACGCATTAAAGACATATTGACTTCAACTATGGGAGATGAGAGACTATCTTCGTTAGCAAGGTTGAATATTGAAAGCGAAATGCTTAAATCTCTCGATTTAAAAGAAATTATACAAGGCTTTGTTAACTCAAAATAAAAAAAAAATGGAAAATGGATCGATTAATATTTTCTAAGCTTAAGTACTACTATGCTCATTGTGATCAATATTTAACTAAATATTTGTTGTAACTTGAGAGTTTAATAAAATAATTTTAACTTTCGAAATTGTGTATGCCATTTATCGGTGTAAATAACGGATAAAAGGTTGAATTTTGAATCGGGGGGGGGGAGCACCAGTATGATGGCAGCATAGGGCACCACGCGCTTCTAATCCACCCCTGTACGTTATGTTCACCAAAAGGAACTGTCTTGTATTATATATATATATATAATTATATATATATATATATATATATTGTCACCGGACAAAAGGCTTGCCGCATGACAAATGACGCCAATCGTACACTCTAGTGTTTTTGGTGGCCCTAAAAAGGACCTGGTGGCGAGAAAGCTGAAGTTGGTCGTGCCGCGCTGAGATGTTCGGCGGCTGCGCCCGCTGTTCGTGGCGTCCTGCAGTCCTCCTCTTCTTTCGGCACCGGTTGTAGAGTCGGCTGCCGGCCCAGCGAAATCCATCGCTGGCGCGGAACTGGAGGGCGAAGACGCAAGAACGCCGGTTCTATTCTTCGGCCGTTCCTTCCGGCTGACTCCGCGCCGATGTCGTCCGAGAGAGGAGAGGAGATGAAGTGCGTCCGATGGCGTGGCGATGAAGAGTGCGTAAAATTTTCTGCCGGCCCGGGTTTTATTAACTAACCGGCATCGCTGATTGGCTAGCTCCGAACACGAAGTTGGTCACGTCTCGGCGGCTGCTGATGCCGGATTGGCTCGCCTCGTCCACCGCTGGTACCGGAGAGCAGATGTTCGCATACCGCTGCCGTCACAATATATATATATATATATATATATATATATATATTGCAACGTATTTATGTGTGTGACTTTTTTTATATGTACTTTAATTTGTATAGCCCCACGTTCTTTGGGAGCCAAATATGCAACAATACATATACATAAACACATATACATGTACACAAATTTAGCGTGACCGGTCTCACGTTCAAGATTGACAAATTATGTAACTTGTAACGGTATTTCAAATTTATTTGATATTATTAAAAATTTGTGCACATGGCACTGACTTCGATTTAAAACATTCGTTATTATTTGTTATTATGCCGAAAGGCTTATGCTATATACATCCTTACTGACTAAATATTCTATTCTACTAATTATTGTATTAAAGAAAAATCTCATTTTCATACTACTCAGTCAATTAATGTGTTTCAAAATATCAATATTTAAATCTCTTTTTATATATTGTAATGTACTCAAAATATTAATAGTTATTGAATTTATCTTTTGTTTCCCAGTACTGTTTTATCTCAAATACTAATTGTTTTCATTTAAATGCTTTGTATTCATTTTATTTCATATTAATTTGAGCTCTTGTTACGTTAATCGTATTTCTAAAACATCTATGTTTTTAATTCTACTTTACAAGAACATTGGCTCTTACTTTAAAATAAAATAGAAATGTCTTTAATTGTCTTTGAGTTCATTGTACGATTAAGATATAAATAAGTTGTTTATCACCTTATTGTCGTCAATCATACTCGATCATTTTGATACGTCTGTAGTCGTCCTCGTCTCGCACTCCAGCGTCGGCTGTCTCTCTTCTCCTCTTGTCCAGCGTCGAATCACTCTCTCTTGTCCAGCGTCGAATCACTCTCTCTTGTCCAGCGTCGTATCACTCTCTCTTGTCCAGCGTCGAATCACTCTCTCTTGTCCAGCGTCGTATCACTCTCTCTTGTCCAGCGTCGAATCACTCTCTGGAACTCTCCTCTTGCTGTTTCTGACGTCAATGGATCTTCTTATCTAATTCTTCTTATGTACTGCTGTTATTATTTAAAAATGATTGTATTTATAACTTAGTTACATAGTTGTATGTAACTGGAAAATTTAAATTATTTACAAAAAAATAAATACGCCGTGCGGACGGGCATAAGCTCCCGCTGCACCGTGGATGATTTAAGAAAGAGAGCCACTGTAGCTTGCGTGTTCTATTTATACCCATGTCTTGGTCGACACCTGCAGTGGTACGAAATCGACATGTCAGAAACTGTCTCTGGATTCAGTTCCCCCACTCTTTGTCAAATTCGCTATTTCTTATATTTCTGCGAATTGCAGAGTCCTGTAAGTATACTCTTATACTTATCTTATAACTATTTTTACAACACATGTTCACTGTAATTTTGGACATTGCAACTTAACCCTTTCGATTTGTACACAGTTATTTCACTATTACACTCGTATGGTGTGTCACTTTCGCGTGGTTTTCGTACACAGTATTTAGTAAATTTTATTACATTTTATTGTTTTTTTGGATTTTAATTCTTAATTATAGTTTATGAATAATTACGGAAAAACAGTAATTGTGCAATTATTCATCTTGGGGTGGCAAACTCGCCTGCATAGACCTGCGTTCACACACACTAGCAAAATACTGGTGTACACACTTTCAGTTGCATTTGTGTGTGTGTGCACGTCGATTCAGGTCGAAACACCTGTTCATATTTTTGTCTGAGGCAAGCTTGCAATCCCTGACATGCTTATTTCTAATACATTATTAATTATTTACAGTTTATTAGGTAAATTTAAATTTTTATATTCAATGCTCAGTACATCACTTATTTGTACTGTCGCATTATCCCTCTGCTTGGTAACAAAAAAAATTTAATAAATTTATTTATTATAATTTTTTTTTATTTATTATTATTACATTTGCAAAAAAATGTAACAAATAATAAAGAATAATATTCGTCATTTCACCCTTAATTGGATTGTATACAAATGTCGTACCTCCCCTCTTCACACGCTCATTGCTCGTGACCTTGTAGTAGGGTGGCTTTAACAAACAGCTGATCTCATTGACCTCGTTGTTTTCATGTGTAAAACTTCCTAAATGACGTTGCGTGGAATTTACCAATTTCTTTCTTCTGTATCTCATCATATACGATGAAAGTGTGTTGTCCTACTCGCTGTCTTAACGTATACGGTCCATTATAAAGTCTGAAGAATTTCTTCGCCGTATTATCACTCCTTTTTCCAATAGGATTTGCTTTGAGTATCTTTAGAACAACTTTGGTTGTGGGTCGCATAATTGGGTACAGTCGGGCTGCCTTGGAAAACACATCGATACATACCAATATGTGCTTCACACCTCGACTTGATCGTGGTAATGGTCCCAGAAAATCCACTGCAATTAGCTCTCCTTTGTTCTCCTTCTGTATACTCTGCATTCCTACATATGTGTGTAAATTTGGTCCTTAATTTTACATTATCTTACTCATACATTCTTACCTTCGCTTCTAATCTTCCTTAACTTTTTTCTTAATATGACATTACTTTATCTAATACATTACTTATACAATACAGTAACATTCATTACCTTTTATTACATTTCTTTAACATTACCTTTCTGATCGCAACTACTTTCCTGAAATACACTTCCGTAACAGAATACTCTTTTAGCTTTGTAGTGTGTCGCATGATCGGTTACAGAGGAACTGTCTTGGAAAACAACGATATTTTTCTCGAAGTCCTTAATCCTAAGTAGTCTCTGCCCTTATGACTTTTCACTCTTGCTTTCTTCTGTGTCCTTGTATCTCCATTAAGTTTTCGCTTGATCAGTCGTTCTAACAATTATGGCATTATGGCAATTATTTCCATTCCTAACCCTTTCTTCATATTAATAACAACAATAACATCTTTTACCATTACTTTCTTAAATATTTCTCTACAATAGCATTCCTTACCATCAATAATACATTTCTTAATTAACCCTTTCAAATAATATTCTTTATTTCTTTTTTTATTTGCTATCATATCCTTAATAAATAACATTTCTTAATTATACTCTCTTATATTATTACACATATTATTTCTTATTATTAATAATTAATAGTTATATTATTTTACTTATTTAAAAATAATTATTTATTTTCGGGTATTGAGTTCTGAGTTCAGTGTGTCGTTCGATCTTACACCCCTCATTATAACAATTGCATTGTCCGTCGTCTACAGGACGTATATTTTTCCTTTGTAACATAGTCGCCGTGCTTACCATTGTTCTCACCCTCGTGTAAACAACGTTTGCGTTCGATTGTATTACTGCGACGTTTGTTTTTATCGTAGAAGTCACCTGTTCGTAGTGCAATGTTTTCATTTTGCCTCTCTTTCTCTCGTAACGAATGCTTCGCTCTTTCTCAATTCTCTCGTCACTAGTTTGGTTGAGTGAACCTACCTGAACAGCTGTCGACGGTTTTTTCATTCGTCGTTTATGATAATACTCACCGTAGTTCTCATACTTGCAGTTATAATTATCGTTACTATAATTATCGTGCGTATATCTAACATCATACTTACCACACTTTTGGGTAGTGTTTCGTATAGATAATTTACTACGTTTATTGTTAGGCCTACAGTGATATTTATCTCCGTAAGTGTAGTGTCTTAAGTGTTTCATCTTATGTGACTTACTAGTGTGTGTGTGTCTCACAATAGGGATATCGCCATTAATAAGGTACGTTTTATTAACCTTAATTTGCTTCTCCTCCTTAATGTTAATTACTTTATAATTATCGTTAGTAATTATACACGTATTTTCTCTCTTATTTTTAATTCTTATGGTTTGTTTATATTCTACTGCCGCAATGTGCGTATTAGAATCGTCAATTCTTTCTACTAATTCCTCTTTTGCTTTCCTTTCTTCTCTTAATTTTTCGGTCTGTTTTGTAAAAAATTCTGTTAACTCTTCTATTTGCGTTCTAATATTATTTTCTTTTACTTTTTCTGTTTGTTTGTTCTCTACTTCACCAAATACGGCTTGCATCATAGCTTGAAGTGCTTCTCCCATCCTTAAACTTCCTGATATTGCCATGATGAATAATTATTAAAATATTTATTTAGTAGTAATTCTTTAACAATTATTATTGATAACCGTTCCCTACTTCTTTATTTATTTCTTTATTTTTATTAATAGTTATTATTAATACTCATTACAGTTACACCTGTTACATAGACAATAATATTATTCGTGGGCGCCAGCTGTGTGATTACACAACAATTAACATTACATTCAGTTACTGTTTAATATAAATAATAATTACATATTATACATTTTTCATTTAACACACTCTTTATATTTTAGAGCAACCATTTAGCTACATAAAAAAATTTTAATAGTTAAATGATGGGGATCGGGCCATACGTTCATGGGCTACAATTTATGTAACAAATTTTTGTACATAAATTTAGGCATGTCGCGCCCCACGTCCAGGGCGACAAATTTATGCAACGTATTTATGTGTGTGACTTTTTTTATATGTACTTTAATTTGTATAGCCCCACGTTCTTTGGGAGCCAAATATGCAACAATACATATACATAAACACATATACATATACACAAATTTAGCGTGACCAGTCTCACGTTCAAGATTGACAAATTATGTAACAATATAACATTTAAATTGGGTTTCAGGTGTATCTGCAATAAGAACTCTATATAACTTGTAACGGTATTTCAAATTTATTTGATATTATTAAAAATTTGTGCACATGGCACTGACTTCGATTTAAAACATTCGTTATTATTTGTTATTATGCCGAAAGGCTTATGCTATATACATCCTTACTGACTAAATATTCCATTCTACTAATTATTGTATTAAAGAAAAATCTCATTTTCATACTACTCAGTCAATTAATGTGTTTCAAAATATCAATATTTAAATCTCTTTTTATATATTGTAATGTACTCAAAATATTAATAGTTATCGAATTTATCTTTTGTTTCTCAGTACTGTTTTATCTCAAATACTAATTGTTTTCATTTAAATGCTTTGTATTCATTTTATTTCATATTAATTTGAGCTCTTGTTACGTTAATCGTATTTCTAAAACATCTATGTTTTTAATTCTACTTTACAAGAACATTGGCTCTTACTTTAAAATAAAATAGAAATGTCTTTAATTATCTTTGAGTTCACTGTACGATTAAGATATAAGTAAGTTGTTTATCACCTTATTGTCGTCAATCATACTCGATCATTTTGATACATCTGTAGTCGTCCTCGTCTCGCACTCCAGCGTCGGCTGTCTCTCTTCTCCTCTTGTCCAGCGTCGGCTGTCTCTCTTCTCCTCTTGTCCAGCGTCGAATCACTCTCTCTTGTCCAGCGTCGTATCACTCTCTGGAACTCTCCTCTTGTCCAGCGTCGTATCACTCTCTCTTGTCCAGCGTCGAATCACTCTCTGGAACTCTCCTCTTGCTGTTTCTGACGTCAATGGATCTTCTTATCTAATTCTTCTTATGTACTGCTGTTATTATTTAAAAATGATTGTATTTATAACTTAGTTAAATAGTTGTATGTAACTGGAAAATTTAAATTATTTACAAAAAAATAAATACGCCGTGCGGACGGGCATAAGCTCCCGCTGCACCGTGGATGATTTAAGAAAGAGAGCCACTGTAGCTTGCGTGTTCTATTTATACCCATGTCTTGGTCGACACCTGCAGTGGTACGAAATCGACATGTCAGAAACTGTCTCTGGATTCAGTTCCCCCACTCTTTGTCAAATTCGCTATTTCTTATATTTCTGCGAATTGCAGAGTCCTGTAAGTATACTCTTATACTTATCTTATAACTATTTTTACAACACATGTTCACTGTAATTTTGGACATTGCAACTTAACCCTTTCGATTTGTACACAGTTATTTCACTATTACACTCGTATGGTGTGTCACTTTCGCGTGGTTTTCGTACACAGTATTTAGTAAATTTTATTACATTTTATTGTTTTTTTGGATTTTAATTCTTAATTATAGTTTATGAATAATTACGGAAAAACAGTAATTGTGCAATTATTCATCTTGGGGTGGCAAACTCGCCTGCATAGACCTGCGTTCACACACACTAGCAAAATACTGGTGTACACACTTTCAGTTACATTTGTATGTGTGTGTGCACGTCGATTCAGGTCGAAACACCTGTTTATATTTTTGTCTGAGCCAAGCTTGCAATCTCTGACATGCTTATTTCTAATACATTATTAATTATTTACAGTTTATTAGGTAAATTTAAATTTTTATATTCAATGCTCAGTACATCACTTATTTGTACTGTCGCAATATATAAGACGTCAATTTTCGGTGACGTTTTTTCTAATAAATAGAAAACAAAATCTAATATAAAATAAAAACTGAACAATTAAGAGTTAATCAAAATGAACAGAACAAAAATAATAAAAACAATAAAAAATGGGCCACATTCACATACATAAATAATAACAACAATAAAAATGGGCCACATTCACATACATAAATAATAAAACGACAAAGCAAACAAAACTGTTTAAAAACACAGACATTAAAATAGCATACAAAACTAATAAAAATTATCTACAAAAACTAAACAACCCACACAACAAAGATAATACAACAACCAATGGTATATACAAAATTGAATGCCAAGATTGCAATAAATGTTACATATGACAAACAAAAAACAACTGAAAAAACGTTATTTTGAACACCTAAACGCATACAAAAAACCAGAAATATACAAATATAATTTGGCCACACATGCAATAAACACTGGTCATGAATTCCCAGACATAACCAACATGACACTAATAAAACATATACCACACAAAGGAACCATAATGAACATTTGGGAAAATTTACAAATATACAAACATAAAACACAAAACAAACTAATACCTGAACAAATACTAATCAATACAAAACATGACACAATTTTCAAAACGCTCAACACAGAAAATACACAAAATACTAATACATACATCACAATCACACACAATAATACCACTTTAAAGTACCAGAGACCAACAAGAAACCACAATAACGACAAGACAACACACAAGTACTTCACTAGACGCAAAATCACGAAGGCTGAGGATGAGAACACAATAGTTCTCGAAACATGTTCCTAATAAGGAAAAAAAATATCTTGAGGTAATTTCTTTATAAATATTAAATACAATATATATATATATATATATATATATATATCTAAAACATCGGTTTATAGCGTCTGTCGTCGCTATCCGATTTTCAAACTTTCTCTCCAATATTTTTTGTCCTGACAATGATTTTCTGTCAGATTCCTCGCACTTAAAGCTTTCTGGATACTCTCTCCCATGATCGTCTGGGTCTTCCCCTCTTCCTCTTCTCCGGGGGTAACCATTCTATTATCCTTTTTTGGCAACCTTTCTCCTCCCATCCGTTTAACATGTCCAAACCAAATTAACTGTCTTCTTTCTATTTCGTCTACTACAGCATGTTTCACATTTGTCATTTCTCTAATCTGTTCATTTCTTATTTTCTCTCGCCTGGATACTCTGCATGATCTCCTTAGTGCATCCATCTCTACAGCTAGTATATTATATTATTTTTATTAAACTAAATAATCTTGCGAATAGTAACTCGCTTTTTCATGCGCTGACCTCATTTCATACAAAGATTTATGTGTTGAGGGTCAAAGAAAAGGCAGCGCAAGGAAAAAGCGTTCGATGAAAGTCACACTGCCGGGAGTGTCCTCGTCAGACGTGTTGTGTGATCTATGAGAAATTCTTCGTATACGAGGTAATAAATAACTGCATTCTTCTTTGTGCGGTGAACAACATAAAGAAAATCAGTTGTACGTATTGTTAAGGTGACGTTTGTGGCCCAGAATCCACTACAATTCACATAGGCAAATTAATTCTGGTATTTTTGTGTTCACTAACATTCATAAGTATCTGTCAATCAAGGTGCTAGACAAGGATGCAGTATATCACCTACTCTTGTCAGAATTTATATTGAAGATCTGGCAAGGAAATGGAAACATCTGGTGAACCCTGGTATTAAGTTATCACGAGACAAATGTGTTGTTGTTTGGTGACGACTTGCTTATACTTCAAAATGCAGAGTCTGATTTGAAAAAATCTGTTTTTAAGCTCTTTTTTGCAAACAATACAATATATATATATCTCCATTAAAAAACAAAGGTAATGTCATTTTGACCAAGGAGCCAATAAGAACAAAAGTAATGATCAGTGATCGAATTCTAGAAATGCTGAGCCACTTTTTTTTTCTTTTTTTGTATCGGCCATCTAAGGACCACATGCTAATTTCGATTGTTTATTGTTTGTTCTTTTCTTTTTCTCCAATATTCTTTTATCTTTTTACTGTGTCTCTTCTTCCTGTCTTCAGTCCACTTTGAACCTGCGTTTTTCTCTCTCCTACCATGGACTCCTTCCATTTTTAACACTTTTGTCCGAAAAACTTCTCTTTCAATTGCTTCTTCCGCGTGTATATTATTTTTTTCTAAATTCTTTTGGACTTCTTTAATCCAACTTGATGTTGACTTATTCCCCCACAGATAACTGAAGATCTGTTTTGTTAACCTATTGTCGTCCATTCTATATAAATGTCTAAAAAATAAGTCTTCTTTTTCTCATTGTTTCTGTTGTATTTTCTATACTTTGATATATTTCACCATTATTTCTTGATTTCCAACCTTCTGAAGTTTTTTCGTGAGCCCAATATTTTCCTAATAATTCGTCTTTCCAATATTTCTAGTTTGTCTAAACTATAATTCAATGCTAGACATTTACTTGCATATAGGCATTCTGGTTTCACTACTTTACTGTAATGCCTTATTTTCGCATTTTTAGATGTGCACTTTTTATTGTAAATATCTTTAGTTATACCATATGCTGAGCCACTTTAATTATTTGGGAAATGATATTGGCTATAACAGGAATTGTGATATTCATGTTAAGTTATGTAAGTTCCAGACGATCTGTGGGACAATCAACCGTATTTTCAGAAACAAGGACGTGGAAATAAAAGATTAAAGTTCTACAAAGTTGTGGCAGTCCCCGTAATGTCTTATGGGTGTGAATTATGGACAACAACCAAGTAACAAGACAGTAAAATACAGGGCTCGGAAATAGCGTTCTTAAGAGGAGCTAAAAGGTGTTATAAATTCGATCGTATAAAGAATGCGTCCATAAGACAGAGTTACAAATTTTAACTCGAATCAAAAATTAAAAGATTACAAAGAACGGTGCAAAGAACACTTAGAAAGAACGTCAGGTACCAGACTGGCCAAACAAGTCTGAAAATACAAACCTATAGGACACGGGTGTGTGGGTAGACCCAGGAAGGCGTGACAGCCAGCACCTTGCCTATGCCGTGTGGTGAAGATGACAATGATGATGACTAGACGCTTTTGATTGTGTCACACTGCAAGTATGCCGACGGTGTCAAATGTTCCAATATAAGTAAACGAATTCATTATCTACAAATTTCAGGCTACAAGGTCGTTCAATAACAGACAAATGACTTGTTTTAATACCACTTATTCAATAAATATAACAAGTTATCTATTTTTAAACGTAATCCCCAGTTATAATGATCCACTTGCACCAACGCTCAACTTGTTTTTCTTATGCTAACAGGTAAGAGTTTTTTTTGTCTTTATGTGTGTCGTTACTGCCTCAAAACGATGGGCCAAGTCTAATCACAGATATGTGTTCTTCTCCGAAATAATAAGTTCAGTCACATAGTGTTGTCTGATGTCTTCAGAACTTGAAATCACACACTTCTTAATTATGTCAGTGAATTAGCTCTCCTTACACAAGGCATCTCACGAATAACTGAATACTCTGTTAACGCTTACAATTTGGCAAGGCTTTCTATTAAAATTCTCCCAACTCTTTGAATTAGTGAAAAATTTAAAAACTTGTGACAGAATTCATTCTTGGTCATTGGTGAACTTGTGACATTGGTCGTTCTTCACATTGTCACCAATTTTCGGTGACTTTCAAACCGTTCACAGTCCAGTGGTGGAATTTTGCAGTGTGTACATGTTTTTTTAGGGGTCAAAAGTTTTTATAGCTCTTGGTCTGGATGAACAGTCACAACAGTAACAGGTTATCTTGGAAAATTTAAGGATAGAAACCAGATGACGGTAGAAGCTTGGGGCGACCGAGTAAGCACTGGATAATTTACCTAAATGGACGATGCGTAGAAAAATACAAGACGCATACATTTAGTATCAGCAAAACGACCATCCGATTAGAAGAATGGTAATAATAATTACAGAAATAAACATATCTTCTTGTTTCTACTTTCAAGATAGGTACGTCTGCTTGTTCCGACTTTACTTACTGTTCTCTGCCTTCCATCATTTCTCCTTTCATTGGTCTATAACTTAATTTTCTCTAAATATTTTCTTTAGAGACAAAGTTATTGTACAATCTCTCCACCTTTTTTCGTGCTTTGTTACTAGTTGTTTTATTGTTTGTACTCACAATATTTTCTTTGCATCATAATTATTTCTTATATATTATTTTCACTACCTTGGAATGTAAATTGGTAGTCAATAAATAGGAAACCATTATTTATGGTGATTCGAAACCATTTTTTATGTTCACGTTGATTCGAAAGATTTCTATTTGTACGTCAGTCTTGTATGAGCAGCTGTTCGGTGCGGTTGTACTGTCGTGTGCGGTAACTTAATATTATCGCTATCTTTCTTACTAAATAGACTTATATTTGTAAGTAATACTGCAACGAAAATAACAACAAAAGGTTTATCTGATTACTCGAACAAATCCAAGCAGCCGGCTAGGGTGCTGCGCGTGCGTCTGCTCGTTCGTATAGGACTGTGTGTCTGTCTGCAGCTTGTGGTTGTTTGTACCTGTTTCTCTACAAAACATAAACACAAGGCCAGAAATTACTCATCTGGAAGTACACGCGTCTTTTAATTTAACTGTCTACTGTAATTATCGACAATAATGAATTATCAGCAACCAGCCCTGTCAACTAACGTTGAACCTGTTTCTACGGTCAACTCAGGAACCGCAAATATGCTGCCTACATTACCTCCAGTGTCGCAAAATGCCCTTCAATCCTATAACAGTCAACAGCTAGGCAGAAATGTTAATGTTGATTTTACGCAACACGGATCCCACAGCTGGCAGATGGTGAAAAAACGAAAAAGAAGTCGCCAATCTTCAGAAAACTCATCTGAAACACACACTCAGCTTAATGAACACACCAGATTTACGGTGTTACATATAGATGACCCTGATGACGTCCAACCTACTCAAGTCTTGGCCCAGCCGAAAGTACCCAGACCTCCTCCTGTATACCTTCATGGTGTCGTCAGTTACAATGAAATGATCAATAACCTTATACAAATTTTGGATTCAGAACAGTACATTACTCAATCGTTCGACGACAATATGGTGAAAATCAACACTTTTGCACCTGATTCTTACAGAAAATTAATCCGTCACCTCGAGGACGAAAATATTATTTACCATACATATCAAATTAAAGACGAGCGAGCATACCGGTTTGTCATAAGAAACATTCATCCTAGCATCGATGTACACTTTATTAAAGAAGCAGTAAAAGAAAAACGACACTCAGTCAGAAATATAATGAACGTTAAACACAGAGTAGAGAAAACACCCCTCCCTCTCTTCTTTGTTGATCTTGAACCTGCAGCAAACAATAAACAAATATATAACCTAAGGTATTTAGGTAACATGCAGATTACTGTAGAGCCACCTCGGAGAAAAAACTTCATTGCAGTCGTTGTCAGTCATACGGTCACAGTAAGACGTACTGTAGAAAACCTTTCCAGTGTGTCAAGTGCGGAGGTGAACACAACTCCGCAACTTGTTCCAAACCTAAGGATACACCAGCCACATGTGCACTATGCGATGGTCCTCATACAGCTAATTATAAAGGCTGTGAGTTTATCAAAATCTGCAGCCCAGAAAAAGCCCCGTACCTAACATCACACCTAGGAGAACCCCTTCAAATTTTAGGAATATGAACACGGAACAAAACATGAATACCCCTAAGGTCTCTTTTCCTAGTTACGCTCAAATTGCAGGACTACAGCGACACTCAGAATCCTCGCCCCCTGAAGACAGCAATCCCAAACAGACAGCAAATGAGGACATCACACTTTCACACTTCCTGACAAAATTTGAGACTATGTTCAGTCAACTCATGCAGCAAAATAGCGTCATGCTTAATCTCCTTATAACACTTGGCAATAAACTTTCTAAATAATAATGAATAACAATTACAGCATTGGATTATGGAACGCCAATGGACTCTCTCAACGCAGCCTAGAACTCAAAGCTTTTCTTAGTGACAACAGGTTAGATGTAGTGTTTAAATCTGAGACACATTTCACAGACAGAAGCCATATTAGGATTCCAGGATTTAGTGTTTATGATACCCAATATCCTGACGGTATAGCTCGTGGCTGAACCGCTCTGTTAATCCGAAACAATATAAAACATTATCTCTTCTCTAAAGTCGAAACTGCTCACCTACAGGCGACAAAAGTTTTAATTGAAGATCAAAGAGGCCCTCTAATTGTTTCTGCAGTCTACTGTCCCCCAAAACACAGAATCAATGTAACTGACTTCAGCTCCTTTCTTAGAACTCTTGATGCACGTTTTATGGTGTGAGGTGACTTCAATGCAAATCATCCGCAAGGGGGTTCGAGATTAGCTAATCCAAGAGGTAGAATTTTATATAATGTCATTAGACAAGAATCCCTGTCCTTTCTGTCTACTGGTCAACCAACCAATAGCCTTCTGATACAAATAAAATACCTGACCTCAACAATAACACACTAAAATTGACGAAATGTAATAAAAGGTTACAAAAAAGTTATAAGTCAAGAAAATAAAATAATAACATGAAGAAAATAACGGGAGATTCAAAAAATAAGTGACGGACGTTGGTAAAATGCCTAACGGAAAATATAGACGAAGTTCCCGTGAAAAGCGGTAGCAGGTAAAACAATGAACTCACTATATGCAAGACTTTAGTAAACTCATAAAAGTGAATTTACAAATGAAGAAATATTTTAAATATAGTAAACAATAAACAAAATTAAAACAATAAGAGGAATACACTAAAATTGACGAAGTATAATAAAAGATTACGAAACAGTTGTAAGTCAGAAAGTAAAATAATAACATAAAGAAATTAACGGGAGATTCTTAAAACAATTGACGGACGTTGGTAACATGCCTAACGGAAAAATGTGGACAAAATTCCCGTGAAAAGCGGCAGCGGCAAGAACCATTAGAAGGGGCAATGACAAAAAGTATAAAAGCCTACAACGCACAGGCGACAGACGTTGTTCAAGACCTGATGATGTCAGAGATGACGAAAAGCTTTGTCTGAACAAAAATTGTAGCAGTTTAGCAACTTAATAAAAGAAATAGTAAGAATGGCTGCTAATTCAAATAATACGAAGAATATAAACTTCTCAACATTTATTTCGGGTTTGTTAGCAATGTTTGTTAGCGTGTAATAATATCTTCCACGCGCGAGTGGAATCTGATTAACATTGTTAGAGCTATAGTTCACCGCGCGCGCGTGCGCATGCCTGTGGTTACAGCGGTGGTGGTGTGTTATGTGTCTGAAATAATACTGTAACACCCACACCCACACACACACTGGTATGTTTGTAGTGGTAATATTTAAGGGAACCGAGGGAAGTTGTCGCATACAAACCGCAGGCATTTACTGTCTGCTGCTCTTAATAAAGCTAGGCATATGTGCTCAGAACAACGACTTGTCGGGACGTGTTTAGTTGACAAGAAGAGTGTAAACTTCGTTAACCGCGACACAGACAGACTGTTGAAATGTACAGCGTTGTTTGGCGATACCACACGTAAAGTTCTGATTGGACCAGCCCTTGAAATCTAGAGGTTACATTATAAAGGCGTCTTCTTTAAAGTTAAAGTGTTGTGAAACACCCACTTCTATTTTCGGATAACTTTAACAATGACTTTGCAGTAGTTGTTCAGTAGCTTGTTACATCTATAAGAGAGTGGTGGTTTGGGGCTCAAAATAAGTCCTCTTTGCATTTGAGATGATTTTTTGTTGTTTATTAGAGATTGATCTAAAGTTGTTTCAATCCTGATATACATTTCTTTTACACTGAGAAAGAGAATTATGAAAACTAACATACATTTGAATAAGAAAAAAGTTTGAAGATAATTTACAATTACATAACTTAGTTTTAAATACTTTTTTGTGTACTTTCCTTATTTACATTTTTATTATATTATTATTCTACAACAGATATTTGTATTTTTATGATATATAATAGATGATTTTCTTATTTACTCACATTAATTTTGTTATTTATAGCAATAATAAATAATACTTTCAGTGACGTATCTAGAATTTGGCTATGGGGAGGTCCGGGGTCGGTCGGCTTCATCCAAAAGAAAAATAATTTAAGACTAATCAACATTACTATCTTTAAAGTAGCTGAAATTAATCCCATTAAAGTTAACGGTAATAAAACATTAAAAATACGCGTTATTGGAACATTGTTTACAAGTTTCTTACTGACTGAATTAATTTTCCTATATTTCATATACGCACACGCACGCACGCACGCACACACACAAAATTTGTATAATATTTGTATTACTTTATATTTATTTATATTTATGTATGAGAGTAATACCCTTTTGAAAATTTTGAATATTTAAAATAGCCTTTGAATATTTTACACTTTGTTGTTGGGTCCATGCCTTGGCACTCTGAACTTTATAACACACCGTCTTCTTCCTTCACCTTTGAATTCTCTTTAAGATCTCCTCTTCCCTCTTTCTGTAATTCTTATTTACTAATTTCTTTCCCTCACATTTTGGCTGTCCCTTCCATTTTTCATTTAGTTGTTCACTGGTAGTTAGGAAGGTAGGAACGCGTAGGTGTTTTGGGTCTGAGTTTTCCACACGAGTAAAAGCATAAGACACGTAGGTTCCCTTGAGAGTTCTCTGACTATTCTCGCTGATGTAAGTTTCCAGTTATTTTATTATTTTTTCTACTAATTTTACATTTTGTAGTTTACCAGATCAAATGTACTAGCGCATGTGTTTCGTTTTCAATTACAGACCCTTGACAGTTTCTTTGTTCTGCAATTTTCTGACACCCGCCTAGCCATCGTTTTTTTTTTCTAACCATTGTTTAACTTATGGAATTGCTTTGGAAAATGCTGGAATATTTTTGATACAATTAAAAAAATAAAAAGTTGAATTTTAAATAAAGTGTTACTAATTTTAGTCTCGTCAGTGTTAAAATAGATTAAAATAATTTCCATTTGGGAAAAAATATTTTTCTCGAGTTGGCCAAGCAATTTTAAACTAAACTGAGTATTGCTATCGTACTATTTTCTATTGCAACCTGAAATTACGTACACAAAGTTTCGCCTTTTATCTGTATTATATAAATTCCGTAAAATTTCGACCAGTATGTTTTGAGTTGTTTCTCCTGCCCCCTCGCCAGGACCCTATTGTAGTTGCTCTTACCCGGAAAAGTTGTCGGATATACCCTGCGAACCTAGGGGGATATGGGAGTATATCCCCCCAAAACCTGAAAGAAATTAAAAATGCAGCAATAAATTTTGAATTGGTTGCGTGTTTTTTGATATATTTAATTGTTTTCCAAGTTTTGTCAATTTTAAAAACATATTATTTAGATCAATGACAAGTTTAAATAATCTAAAATAATAGGCTTTGTCCTGAATGATAAATATAACAGATACCGAAAGATGTGTGATAAATGGAAAGAAGTCGACTTGAAAGAGAGAAGGAGGACACGATTTTCCGCTGGTTACAAGGAACTTGAAATATGTGATTCATGTAACGACGTGCTTTACACTACGCTTGAGCCATGTCAGCTGATTTATTTAATTCCGCAACGAAGGAATTGTTTGTTTTTACCTGCTAGTTGGCCGTAAACCGAGGCCTACGAAAAAGACAGGCTATGGCGCGTACGACGAGTCTTGAAGTCACGTGACATTAGGAATCGAACAGTTCCAGTATTATCCTATGTACTCGCGTAATTAACGCGCTTTATTTTACAAAATTTACTTAAACATTTACGATTTTTAAAAAACGAAACATGCAATAAACATATAATGAAACATATATAATCTACCTACCAGTATTTTTTAATATATCAAGAAGGATAAATAAAACACGTATTTAACAAAGTATATAGTAATATTTATTTATTCGCTTTTTTTTACCTTTCTTTCTATTTATATTTTTCCTTTTGGAAAGTACTGACAATCATTATATTTTTAACAAAATTATTTAACATTATTTTACATGCTGTAAAATTTATATCTACGACCCAGTTATGTACATTTATATTAACAGCATTTATAGAAATGCTGTTAGCCCTCACTTTCTTAAGTTTAACGTTCTCTTTAAAGTATTTGTATTCTACATAAAGGTATTATTAGGCTTTTTACAAGACAAATTTAACGTCTACGTGATGTAAGTTTTAATGAAATTAGTACGACCCATTAGAATGCTTCTTTAGATACGTTGATGAAACCCTATATATGTCTCAAAATTAGGGCATTAACATTTTTCAATTAACAATTTACATAACAAAATAAAATTCACATCAGAAGAAGAATCGAATAATAAACTGAATTACTTAGACCTAACCATAAATAGAAATGAAAATAATTTTGAGTACTCAATATACAGGAAACCTTCTCAAACTAATATAATGATTCCAAATAAGTGTAGTCATTCTCTCCAACATAAAATGGCAGCATTCAATTCACTAATATGCCGTATGTCTAGAATCCCATTAAATGAACAAGAAAGAAACAAAGAAAGAAATATAACCAAACAAATAGCTATAGACAATGGATACAAACTATTAACAAATTAGAAAATAAAATAAACCATAAACTCACTATTTGAAGATAGAAACTTAAAAAATCTTATAACACAAATAATATTGTTTTTAATAAAATAAAACCTAAAACTAAATTCAGCATTTACAATAAAAATGGAGTTTACAAAATAGAATGTCTAGATTTCAATACATTTTATGTAGGCCAGACGAAGAAAAAACTGTCCGAGAGATTCATTCAACATCGCAATGCATTTTTAAAACCTAATATTTAGAAATCTAATTTAGCCACACACTGTATAAATTTCCAGACATCCAAAATGTCAAATTAATTAAAACGTACAGAAAGGTAACTGGACAGTAATCTGGTAATTTTCATATTTAAAGGTTGGCTAATCTGTACTTTCTAAATTGCGTTTATCAGGTTCATGCTTCGTCACAGTTCAACGTGCGTCGGGGGGCGGCAGACGTCAGACCGTTTGCGGCCTTGTTCTGTCTTTCATTTTTTCTTGTTGTGGCGACAATTCATGTAGGTTTTAAGCCCTACAACATTATATTGTATACTTACAATATATATTAGCAATACATTGCTAATTCTCGTTTTCATGTAGCTTAGAGTGCCGCGTACTCGCGCCTCAATTCATACGACAATTTATCTAGGCCTTAGGTCTTAACATTTTTATGTAGTGTGGAGTGTTGCACATTTGCGCCTCATTTTGCCATGTAGCTTTCGTAACCGACTTGGTTTATTCAAAATTTAAATGTCTTTCAGACATAGCCAACCTTAACATGCCGAATTAATTGCAATACGAAATTTAATAAATGTATTAAATACAGTCCACTATCGTCATTATTCAGCATCCTGGCAATAACTTCATGAAGCATCATTCTTCCTAACATTTAAGGGTCCTACGGGACGAAATTCTAACATCTTTTGGTCGCTCCGTGCCTGGATTCGTCATTTTGCTTTTCTGCAACTTATATCAGAGCGGTTTTTTCTGCCCCAATTTCTGGCCATCACGGGCGATTCAGCATATTCGCTGATCCGACCGTGTCGGGACTTAGTCAGCATTTCTTTCGTCGCCATTGAGCCTCGTGACGACACCACTGCAAGACCATCCATGTGCTAGCGTCTACACACCAGATTGAGCAGTCATCTATCCAGTCCGTGCGTGTCTGCCATGTATTCCACGGCCTCGACGCTCCAGGACATCGCATACCAGGTACGACGTCAACGACATCATTAACAGGTGCGTACAATGGCTGAAGAAGGCCTCAAAGTGTTGGTTAGAAAGAGAGGCGGCTTAAAGTCTGCCATAGTGCGAATCAATTCGGCTATAACTAACTTTGATAAAAACACTAATACAAAACATTTTTTAACGGTTAGACTCGAAAGTCTAAAAAGTTTGCCAACAAAATACGATGAGGTACAGTCTAAAATTGAACTCATTTCTAAGGACATAAACGCTGCTCAAGAAGAACGAATTGAGGTTGAAGAGCTGTTATATTCAACAGAAGCCAATATCTTGCAATTAATAGAAACTTTCAACGTTCAGACTGTATCTCCAGTATTAACGAGCAATATGCAATTAAAACCTATAAGTTTGCCCTGCTTCACAGGCAATATTTTAGAATGGCAGCACTTTTATTCAATATTTCTGGACTTGGTACACGCCAGATCTGATTTAACGTCAGTGCAGAAATTACATTATTTGTATTCATCTCTTAAAAATGAGCCACTAGATCTAATTAAGGCATTACCTATTTGTAATGAGAACTATTCCATAGCGTTGAGTTTGCTGTCCGCTAGATATGATAACAAATTCATATTAGCGAAGTATTATATTCAAAATTTGCTTGAAGTAAAGTCAACAATCAAGGACTCTGTCCAAAGTTTGGCAGAATTCATAAATACAATAACGTCTTCAGTTAATTCTCTGGCAGCCATGCAACTGTCAGTGGATTCATTTGAACTTATTACTGTACAATTATTGTCAGCAAAACTGGACCATTCCACGTTTAAATTATGGAAGGAGTCTATAGATCCCGATAATCTTCCTAACTTTCAAAGCTTCACCCAGTTTTTAAACGCACGTAGACAGTTGTTAGAAAATACATTACCGATCGATGCCGGACAGCAGCTCAACAAGCTAACTTTAAGGTTCAATAATAAATCTGACAAACATAAATTACGAAACTCTGCTGGCAGCACTGCATTTAAAAGTTATCACTCAGCGTCAAACAATTATTCATGCTTATGCTGTAAATCTAATCATCCAATTTACATGTGTGATAAATTTCGTGCACTAAGCACATCAGAACGAGGACAATTTATATTAAAGCATAAATGCTGTACCAATTGTTTAAGACCAGATCATTTTTCATCTAATTGTAAGGTCAAACAATCATGTAAGATCTGTTCAAAACGACACTATACATTGCTGCACATAAATAATGTGTCAAAACAATGTTCTGCCAGCAGTAGCAACTATTGTTCACTTAAGTTACAGTCTACAAACAATGTTCTCTTATCGACAGCACTTGTATTTGTCATCGACCGGGCTGGTAACAGACCACTTGCAAGAGTTCTATTGGATGCTGGGTCACAAGTGAATTTTTGTACGGAATCATTTGCTAAGAAATTACGGCTTAACTTGACTAAATCTAACATACCGATTACAGGTATTAATAATGCGGCGTGTTGTGCCACTAACTTGGCGTGGCGTCTATTCGCATTATTTCTCGCTATCAAAGATTCAGCTTTGAAGCAGCATGTGCGGTCTTATCTGCATTAACCCATAAACTGCCAGCACAATCTTTCGACATAAATCTTTTTAACGTCCCAGATAACGTTTTTCTCGCCGTCCACATTTCAAAATATCAGCTGATATCGACATACTGTTAGGAGCGCAATTTTATTTAGATTTAATTTTAGCTAACAAATATGTACGTGGCTCTCACTTTCCTATTATACAAGAAACAAAGTTAGCCTACATTTTAGCAGGCAATCTGCCCAAACACTGCCGTTATAAGGGTCCTGCTGTTTCGTTCCTGGCTAGGAACAACGACAGTCAAATTTTGGCGTCTCTTGAGAAATTTTGGGAGACCGAAACTATCCCTGATAATGCACCCATTAGTAACGATTCAGCTTGTGAGGAGCATTTTGTTAAGTCCACTCATCGCAATGATGAGGGTAGGTTCGTTGTTTCGCTACCATTTAAGTCTGACAATCCCCAGTTGGGTGAGTCCTATGCTAACGCTGAAGCGAGATTCTTGAGTTTAGAACGCCGGTTCATGCGTGATTCTGAGCTTGCGCGCGAATACGCAAACTTTATTCAGGAGTATAAGGATCTTGGCCACATGACGCTTGTCGACGATTGTTCTATCACTTCCGGGGTTTCAAATACCTACTATTTGCCTCACCATGCCGTCTTTAAACATTCTAGTTCTACGACAAAACTTCGCGTCGTTTTTGATGGCTCGGCCAAAACTACCAATGGCTTTTCTCTCAATGATATTTTGTTGGTAGGCCCAAACGTCCAACAAGACCTTTTTTCTATTCTTTTGCGATTTCGTATGCACAACTATGTTCTCATCGCCGACATCGAGAAGATGTATCGACAAATTCTGGTATCTGATAAGGATTGTCATTATCAACGTATTCTGTGGCGTAACTCTCCCCTCGAACAGTTTAAACATTTTGTATTGCGAACTGTAACATACGGTACTGCTAGTGCTTCATTTTTGGCTACTCGCTGTCTTATTCAGATTGGTAAGAATCATGAAGCTTTTCCTGACGCTGCGTCAGCTATAATTAATGATTTCTATGTCTATGATTTGTTAACCGGTGCAGACACCATTTCTAATCTGACCAAGTTGAAATCTGACTTAGGTACGTTGTTGAGTCAATACGGCCTCACTCTGCATAAATGGGCATCAAATGAACCCAATGTGGTCGCAGACCATAATAATTTATCACTCCCGTTAAACAAACAAGGTAATGTGCGTACGTTGGGCATTCTTTGGAATAACTCTACAGATTCATTTTTATTTGACATCAAGTCATTCCCAGTTGAATCAAGCATCTCTAAGAGGAAAATCCTATCGATTATCGCGGGTATTTACGACCCACTCGGACTCGTCGGTCCCATTGTTTTCCTTTACAAACAGTTTATGCAGCAACTATGGCTGTGCAATCTTGGTTGGGATGAGCCAATCTCCGGGCAATTACACTTGCATTGGCATTCATTATGCGATAAATTATGTCTAATCGGTAAAATTATTGTCCCACGTTCTATTCGCTGCAAGTCTAAGGCAAAGATAGTTGAATTACATGGGTTTGCGGATGCTTCTGAAAAGGGCTATGGGTGTTGTGTTTACGTTAGAGTCATTTATCAAGATTCATCGGCCTCTTGTCACCTTCTGTGTTCCAAATCTCGCGTGGCCCCCCCTACGACAGGTGTCATTACCCCGCATTGAACTCTGCGCTTGCTTGTTGTTATCGCGACTCTTATCCAAGGTCACCCCTGCTCTTCATTCCTTTATCAATAGTGTTCACCTGTATTCTGACTCCATGGTATCCCTTTACTGGATTCATGCCCAGTCTTCTAGGTGGAAGACCTACGTCGCTAATCGTGTTGCTGAGATTCAGCGTCTCACTGAAACCTACACATGGCATCATATCAATTCACAACATAATCCTGCTGACATTATTTCTAGGGGATGTCACCCCGACGTTTTCCGCGATTGTTCGCTTTGGTGGCATGGTCCCGCTTGTTTGTCTCAATCTTCCGAGTCCAATCTTTTTTCACTTTTTTACCTTCTAATCTGTCGTCTCCTGAATGCACTGCGGAGGAGAAACAAACCCACAAACTTTCTCTAATATCTACCCTATCTATTGATATTTCAAAGGACTTTTCTTCGTTGCACCGTCTGACTCGCGTATACGCTTATTGCTTTCGATTCATCAAAAATATTAGACTCTCCAGGGCTGAGAAAATTTCGGGCGCTCTTACCCCCGTTGAAATTCATTCCACTCTTAATTTCTTCATAAAACAATCCCAGTCAATCCACTTCGCTGCTGAGTTTAATTGCCTTCGTAATGGGTCTTCTGTCTCTATCAGGAGTAAGTTGTCTTCTCTGGACCCGTTTCTTGATGAGTTTGGCGTCATACGCGTCGGCGGACGCTTACAGCATTCGCAACTACCTTATGACAATAAGCATCCTATTGTCTTGCATCAATCGGCTCATATCACTCGCCTTATTATCGAACGCGAACACATTCGTCTACTCCACGCTGGTGCTCAACTCGTGCATCATTCACTTCGTCAACGCTGGTGGATCATTAACGCCAAGATAGTCATTCGCTCCATCATTCGTAGATGCGTCAAGTGTCTCAGGCTTAGTGCCAAACATCAGGTTCAAAGGCTTGGTATTTTGCCATCTCCTAGAGTCACTCCTTCGCGGCCGTTTCTATTCTGCGCAGTTGATTATGGTGGTCCCTTCATGATTCGTCATGGCGGGCAGAAATCTAGGACTCTGTCAAAATCCTATGTGTCTTTGTTCATTTGCTTAGCCACCAGGGCCATTCATTTGGAATTGGTTTCCGACCTTACGGCCAACGCGTTTATAGCTACCTTACGTCGTTTCATGGCCCGTAGGGGCATACCCAGCCAGTTATATTCTGATAATGGCACGAACTTTAGGAAGGCCCGCAACGTTTTGCATGACCTTTACAATCTTTCGCATAATAAGGATGCCACCTCATCAATCCAATCCTTTACGACCTCTCATGGTATTACATGGTCATTTATTCCGCCCTCGTCACCTCATTTTGGTGGTCTTTGGGAGAGCGGTATAAAGAGTTTAAAGTATCATTTGCGCCGCGTGGTCGGCAAGTCTATACTCACTTTCGAGGAGTTAACGACGGTTTTGTCTCAGATAGAGGCATGTCTAAACTCACGTCCATTATTTGCCGTTTCATCCGATGTAAATGATCCAGTGCCACTTACACCTGGCCATTTTTTAATTTGCGCACCATTAACGGCGATACCTGATCCTGACTTATCTCACGTTCCCATCTTTCGTCTTGGACGTTGGCAACTTCTCCAGAAGTTTGTCCAAGTCATTTGGAAGGCTTGGTCTCGCGACTATTTACATCAATTACAACAACGTCACAAATGGAAATTCGCTAAGAAAAACGTTTCCATTGGTGACCTGGTTTTACTGATCGAGGATAACTTACCTCCATTAGCGTGGAAATTTGGTGTAATTACCGCCACATTTCCCGACCCAGACAACTTAATTAGAGTAGTAGACTTTCGCACGCCTACTGGCATTTTTCGCAGACCAGTTCACAAGCTATGTTTGCTGCCAGCGCGGGACGAGGCTTAGACACAAGGTCAATATAATTACTTAGCACAATGCTATATTTCATCTGACCACTGGCTTTCATTACCTTATTGTCTGACAATTTGGTCAACTTTAATTGGTGATGTGTATTATCACAACATTTTATGTTAATTTGCATCATTGCGTATTTTACATACTAAATTCGCATGTGACTTGTAATTTTACAACCATACACTATGTTATTATATCTATGCTTATCATATTGTTATGGTGGTATAGTTTACTATTTTTGTATTTATATATTAATAATTTGTGAGACATACTATGTCCTTTACATACTTATATTTTGATATTGGTAATGGGTTATGTGTCATGTCATTGGTGGTATTGTTCTTATGTAAAAATTTTGTTATATAATATTCGCATGGTCTGCAGCTATACAAACCATGTATGCATTTTCTTGCACATTTTTTGTCAATATGTGTGATATTTTATTACTCTATGAATTTATTACTCGCAATTGTTCAACACATGTATTACATTTTGTATAAACACATTTGTTGTACTTGTCACTTATGCTATTGTGCCTTGTATTCATGTATTTGTAATTATCTAAACCGATTTCTATTGTATTTATTATGTATAACTTGTATCTATGCAAAACACATTGGTTTACCCGCATCTACTGTCTATAACCATACGCCACGCATATATTTTTATATTGTGTATTTTGTATTTTGTGATCACGTATTGCACAATTATTATTCATGCTTTAATTATGACATACATGTCATTACACTTTGTGCTTGCAATCATTCAACAATGTATAATCTGTTTTCACATGACAATTTATTGTACATTCCTGAAACTTCAGGTATGGCATGCATCGTTCAATTATTATAAAGCGTTATGCTAAATCTATGTCTTTACATGTATAATTTTGTAATAATTTTGTCTGTTCATTTTACACTCAATACTATTGTATAGGTCAACTGGCCTTGACTGGTTCAAGCTAACCATCATGACTTGCATAAAATATTTGCAATTAGCCCATCATGTGATGAGTCACCGATTATTTATCATCAAACATTGTCAAACTATGTATTTTTCATGTCATATATTGTATTATATTGTATACATACAATATATATTAGCAATACATTGCTAATTTTTGCATTTATACTCATGTATAAATCAGTTTGCAAGCCAACTGTGGCCTGCTCAACTCTTATCATCATCACTCAAGTTTATCTCTAAACAGTTAATATTATAACTGTTATCTAACATTTCAATCTAAGGTTCAATACAATTTATTGAGGTTGACATCTATTATTAAGAACACATTGTGTTTTCGTATAATAAGTTATTAAAATGTATTAAAAAAATCTTTTGATTTTTTGCGGGCAGTTATGGACAGTAATGTGGTAATTTTCATATTTAAAGGTTGGCTAATCTGTACTTTCTAAATTGCGTTTATCAGGTTCATGCTTCGTCACAGTTCAACGTGCGTCGGCGGGCGGCAGACGTCAGACCGTTTGCGGCCTTGTTCTGTCTTTCATTTTTTCTTGTTGTGGCGACAATTCATGTAGGTTTTAAGCCCTACAACATTATATTGTATACTTACAATATATATTAGCAATACATTGCTAATTCTCGTTTTCATGTAGCTTAGAGTGCCGCGTACTCGCGCCTCAATTCATACGACACTTTATCTAGGCCTTAGGCCTTAACATTTTTATGTAGTGTGGAGTGTTGCACATTTGCGCCTCATTTTGCCATGTAGCTTTCGTAACCGACTTGGTTTATTCAAAATTTAAATGTCTTTCAGACATAGCCAACCTTAACATGCCGAATTAATTGCAATACGAAATTTAATAAATGTATTAAATACAGTCCACTATCGTCATTATTCAGCATCCTGGCAATAACTTCATGAAGCATCATTCTTCCTAACATTTAAGGGTCCTACGGGACGGAACTCTAACAGTAACAAAATGAATATCTGAGAAAATCTTAATATTTACAAACACAATAATAGTAACCTACTAATAACAGTAATAACAGTAACAGTAATAATAGTAATCTACTAATTAAAGAACAAACTCAAATAAAAACAAAACAAGTCGATTTATTTAAACTCATACATTTATTGGTATAATAATAATTAAATATTAAATATATAATAAATAGCTAACTACATAAACATTACAACAATCGAAAAAATAATCGAAGTAAAATCGATTATCCGTTAAGTATTTTGTAAGCGAAACATTCATTACGCCTACAATTCAAAAACCTCTGAAGGTACAGAATAATTTGTGTGAAACGTGCGTCAGGTGAAAATAAACCTACTTGCTTGGAGACATTAAAATGAAATGAGTGAATTGCGGCTGTTACTTGTCCATTAGTTTTACTTTGTAGGTACGATTTTCATTATAATTTGAGAAAAAAAACAATACTCTAAGAAAACGATATTTGGTTAGAAAAAATCCCCCCCCCACAGACATGAAATCCTAGGTTCCCCTGGCTCACAGCGTGTTGATAATGATGATGACTGTGATGTATAAGCGGCGAAGCATGTGTTTCTGACCGTGTCAAATTTGTGTCTGACGCCGGCGTGTTTGGAAGCCTAACCAACTATAGAAACAACTCGCAATGCTGTTAAGAGTTTGTCAGTGCGTATGATATATCTTGGCCAATCCAACACACGCAGCGTCTTTCTGACATTGATTGAACACACTGTTTCCAATTTTATTATGTTCACGATTTTGTTTTGGAACACACACACACACACACACACACACACACACACACACACACACACACACACACACACACACACACACACACACACACACACACACACACACACACACACACACACACACACACACACACACACACACACACACACACACACACACACAAATACTTTTCAGTTCTTCGGTTATGTCAGACAGATGATGTTATGTGTTTCTGTATTTTTAGTAAATTGTCAAAAAGCGTTTTCTTGACGTGAAGCCAATAAGAAACGATCGTTTATATTTATTTGTGGATCTACTCTGCTTGACCGGAATTACATCGTTCTTGTGGACAACTGATTGGAATTGCGTCGAAATTTTGTTTCATGTGTTAACACACTTAATTCTTAAAATTTTTAGGAACACACACACACGCACACATACAAAATCAAAACACAATTCTGGAAGCAGCTGATCTTATTTTTTAATCGTTTTAAATGATCTGACGCACGTATCACTGATTGCATCAGTATCTTCAGAGGTTTATAAATGCATTCATTAATCATTAAAACGATAAAAAATAACATCAGGTACTTGCAGAAATAATTATAATTTTATAACATATAATATTATATAATAATACTGCAAGAACCTCACCGAATTACTTACAAATAAATTATATATATATATATATACACACACATACAATTTATTTAATATTTATAATTTCTTTACCTCAAGATGCTTTTTCCTATTTAGAATATGCTTCGGGAATCCTATTGTTCCCATCCTCAGCCATCTTAATTTTGTGCCAAATAAGGGAAAAACATCTATATATAGTACAATCTATTTTGAAAGATGTTTAGTAATGTAAAATAAACAGTGGAAACATTGTAAATAATAAAAAAATGTATTCTTGTTCAAAATATAAAATAGGTTTATAGTTTATTTAAGTTGTATTACAATCTACCTAGCAAGGCCACTCAGTAATAACGGTGATTGAAAAATCATGCAGCACGTGCATTACAAGCAAGAGCTGCAGCAAGTACAGTTTAAAAATTACAAACTATTTTGAAATAGTTACCATAACCTAATAAAATCTATTCTCTAGGTAACTGGGTTTAAAACGTTTCAACGCCACTAGACAGAAGTTCCTTGGCGAAGACGTTGGGATGGTTTTCCAGCCTGTCGCTGTAATTGGCACTTCGCCGCTTTGTTTCTTCTATGACTGAAGACAGTTGTAGAGATCTCTCTGGAATAATCGGTCAGGCACAAAGCAGGGGGAAGGGGCATTTGCGACGGCTCTGAGTACTTTGTTCTGGAAGAGTTGGAGTATTTTTAATTTCATAAATATATATATATATATATTGTAACGGGACCCTCTGTATGCCGGTCGTTACAAAAGATAAAAAGTTGATAGAAAATTTTATAAAAATAGAATTTTCAAATAGTAAAAGATTTTGTTTATGTTTATTAAGAGGTGTGTATAAGATATAAATCTGTTTTATAAGGTTCTTGTAAAAATTTTAACAACAGGCAGGTATTTATTGACCGGCGAGCACTTCTTGAAGACTTGAACCAAGTCTGGAGTTAAATAGATTAACTCCAGTTAACAATCGATTGGTGACTTTTCTGGCTGGTCCAATATCTCGTTCAAATAAAATATTTTCCTTTACTCAAGTCCTTCAGCCTTAATAAATACTCTTAAATTAACCTGTGAAATAAGTAACAGACAAGAAATAATGGAAATATAAAGATTTATTGACAATTTAAATAAATAATCGATTTTTTTATCGATGGAGAGCAATTTTCGACTCTGTCTCGGGAATTATCGATTGTGTCATACAGAACAAAATTTATGATATTTAATATATTAAAAGACAGGTTCTTTGAGCGATTACAATTAATAGTCAGAGAAGGGTGACGAGAAAGTGTAACATTAACAATTAACACAAATACAATAATTATTATTCAATAAAATTTAAATAATTCCAATAAATAATGTGTATGCATGTTGTCAAACCAATATGCAGACGATGACGTCACTGCTGGACGATAAAGAAGGCAGGCTTGAATTTTCAAAATGGCCGCTACTAGACATGGCGAGTTCACTGCAAAATCAGCATGTCCGAAAAATCACGACAAAATTACCTTCGTGAATGTCTGAAATCTTCCCGCACTGGTGTAATATGTCTGTTAAGTTATTTGGTGTATTCTGACGAAGTGTTCTGTGTAAACTTGTGTTGGTTAGTTTATTTTGTATGTGTTCACTTCTTTGAGTTACAGTTCTCAAGATATGGTTAAGATTGGTAGAGTGAATTAGTTTAAATATAATGTTTTACTGTTTTCTGTCACTCGTATCATGAAGTTAGATGTTTGTTTTCACTATTGTCGTGAACGTTTTGATAGCTTTAGTTTTAAAAAGTGTCTAATTCGTCTAACTCTCGTTTCACTTATTTTAATGGCTAAACGCTAGTACCATTTTCGACTCGATTTAAAGAACGTTTTGTAACACAACTATTCAACTTGATATTCAACAAAAGACTAATTAACTTGGTCATAAATCTGGCCCAGTTAATCTTTGAAAAAGTATTGTTAACATATTTCGATTACCTGTACACATGATAAAATATTACATTATATATGGAATTTATCTATTTTATTCATCACTTTTATGAATTATGAACCTTATTATTGGTTTAATCATCTCATTCCATTTAAATTGATGTATTATAGTCCATATCTGTAGACATTTTGTGGAAATTAACAAATTTTGTTCACTTTTTGGAAATATAGGCTCAAAATTGGATTTCCGTCTTTATACAAAATTCCTCCATTTTAAATATTATTAATACTATTATAATAAATTTTAATTATTCATATTCCTCTTCCTTTCCTTAAGTACATATAAATTAAACCTTTGAACTGGTTTTTTGTGTTAATCTGTAAATTTGACATTGCTCTTTAAAATTAATTGATTTATATATTTTGAAAATTTACAATATTTTAAGGTATATTTCCTTATTATCATTTTAACTCATAGGATCATTCCCATTAGTGGTTAATTGAGTTACCTTATATAAATCTTGCTAGTTTACAGGATTTATAAGTGAATTATACTGGTTTATATTGTTTCTGTGAATTCACCAAATGGCCTAGATTTTAGAATTTTATATTTCTGTCTTTCTCAAATAAATTTAAACTTAACTCCTCCTCTGACTTTACATAATTACTATTATATGAAAATAACATGGTTTATAACTTATTGTGTGGTGTAGTAGTTAATTAACACTACAGTTATTAAAATAATTAATTATGAACATTGTTTAGCAATCTGCACAATTGAACATATTGCAGACATGTTTTGAACATATATCTTTTAACTATTTTTGAGTTAGCATAGCATACCTATTGGAACATTATTAATGGTATGTAGGCTATTATTTAGCAAACATAATTCTTTTTAGAACACATAACATAAATCTTATTGGCTAATAACTCTTACAAATACATTTTACTAACACATTGATTTTAGGACTGTGAATAAACAGTCTATCTAAACATTTTACACTTATTAATACTATATTAATGCCAGTCCTTTCTGGTCTAAACCATTATTATTTGTGATCCCCTACATCAGTACACATGAACTCCCATACTCTCTCTATTTATTATCATTTTTTACAAATGTCTTGTAAATAAAGATTTACATTAAAATAATAAAATACTGGAAATCTTCCATTTTATTATTTTATTATGCTGTTTATTATTAGATATTAAAGTTGTGATATTGCATACTGATAAGTTATAGTATCACCAACTTTAAGTTTATTGCATTTCTAAAAAACACTTACACAAATTCACTTTCACTGTTGGTTCTGATATTTTGAGTCTTATTATCTCAGACCAGACCTTTAGTAATCATGGACTGTTAAGACTAGTTTATTTTCTTTATTACACAATAGCTTTAGTCGGTTCACTTCATATAACGCTATACAGTACTTTAGTTTTCTCAATAATTACATTTTTATAGGATTTTGGGTATGTTATACTTTCTTTTGCATAGTTTTTGTGGGTTTGGGGTTGATAGTAGTTTATATAATAATAGGTTTTACAACGGTGTTTCTTTCATACTATTTCTTCCTCTCCTCCTGTCTTCTTTCTTGTCCTTATTCGTATCTTCCTTCTGGTCTTCCTTCTTGTCCTTCTTCTAGTCTTCATTCTTGTCCCTCTTCTAGTCTTCATTCTTGTCCCTCTTCTAGTCTTCATTCTTCTGGTTTTCTTGTCTTCCTTCTTCATTCTTGGGTAAACCAAGGTACTTGGTGTTATCTCGACTGAGGTTTAGTTTGGAGCATTTAACTTATTCACTGATACTGACTTTATTCTTCTCTACAGGTTTCAGGGTATTGTTTTCTTCCTGTTCACAAACTTTATTCTTCCCTCTTCTTGTTTTTTGGGGTATTTTGGTATTCACCACTCTTTAATTGAGTCTCTTCCTTCTTGATATGGTCTTATATAACTGGTTTACTGCTTTACTGCTCATAACTTCCTGGGTAATTACTGATATTATACTATGAGTTGCTTCGATACTTTCTTTGGTTTTTTAAAACAGTGGTTCCTCCATATAATGCAATGAGGATTTTCATTTTATCGTGGTTCATTCCTTTGATTTATTTAAATGTCATTCTGTATTATTATAACATTTGTTGGTGTAATTAAACTTTATGATTTCATATGACTTAAGATGTAGTGGATTTTCTGTCATGCTACAATATATATATATATAATAATAAAACGAATTTCTTTATGGATATATTCTCTGGAATCAAACCCCGCGTTGGAGCGTCACGTTATAATAATTCACACAATATCTATCTATAGTGTATTTATGTGTTAATCTTGTTATCTTCAAACCACGTTGTTATGTAAAAATTACAACGTTTTATTAAATGTTGTTAATCATGCACCGCGATGGGCGCCACGTTATAATAAAACAATTTAAATATATTTAGTTCTTTTTCAATCAATCAAGCCCCGCGTTGGGTTCGTTACTTTGTAATGATTCTTGGTGTTATTATGATTTTAATTATTATAAAGTTGTTTAAAAGGAATGTTAAAATTCTCTCGATGCACTCTGGTAGGTTTACCTTTTCACTTACCATCGGTGAATGTCCTCAGTCTTCCAATATATGCCCTGTATCACTGAAATGTCACAACACAAATTGCAGAATATGTCACTTGTGTATTAGTATGGGTACAGTAAATAAAATAATTTTTGTATTTGATACTGAATTGAAATTCAAATACTGGCCGCTCGATTGTCGTGCTGCCACCTTAGGAAACAATTGCTCTTTAAATAAACTTTTCTTGTGCCTATTTTGAAAAAAATAATAAGACTGATCCACAGGTAAGAGAACTATTACTTTATTAACGTTAAGTTAATTCAAATTGAAATCCTTTTAAAACAATAAATAATTGTTAAAAAACAAGTTAATTAATTAATGAGAGTCTTTCAGCTCAGGGCTGGTACCGTTAATATTGATATGGTATATAATATTATTGCTAACCTTATTTGGTTCATTTTGGTTATAATTACCAAAATTCGTGTGTTATTTTAATTGACATGATACAAGTTACAAAGATGCTGAAACATAACAATATTATTTTATACAGAATAATTAAAAATCAAAAAATAACTTTAAATACGATATCAGAAATTATCGTATTATGGTACAACTGTGTAAAATTATCAGCTATTCAGATAGGTGTGATGCACGTTCATAAACGCTGCGTATCAAAATAATATTATTTGGCTAAGTATTAACAATGAAATGTATTTCATTTAAGACATAAATTCTTATTAATTGAGTCTCTTCAAATGATTATAAATTTAAAACAGGACTCAGTGTTGATATTGAACGTTTGTACCGTATAGGTTAGCTTAACCTGTTGCTCAAAGTGAGTTGCTAAAATATTTAATTTATAGTATAAAAAATCTTAAGACTATACATAACATATATTTAAAGTGATTGCATTGTTTATTAACGGCAATGATTGTTCTCGAATGTTAATTTATAAATGACTTGATTCTGTAATCGACGTAGTCAAGTTAGCGTCTATATTCACTCTTGTTATTTTCGACATTTGTTATCATATTGAATTCGTTTATTATTTTCTTTAAAAATATCAATAATATTTTATTTAATCAGTATAATTAATAAAATCGAGAACCTTTACTCATATGCCTATTAATTGACAATTGTATACTACTTTAGCCATGTACAACCCGTGCTTGACTAGAGTAGTGTCAACATAAAATTCATCAATCGGTAATTATTAGATTTCATTTTTTTTTAAATATTGTTAATAAATAGTACTCCCTGCATTTAACACTCCTCATCGCCCTTATTATACACTGGCGATGGTTATTATTTATCACATCACTCGTTGCACTGTCACACGTAATGGTTGTTTACTTAGGTTAGTTTACAATGCTTGACTATACTGAAGGACGCGCACAAATTCAAAAATCTTGTCACTGACTGACGTGCGTTCCATTCGCTTTGATGGTCCAAGAACAATTGATGCTTCTCGTCGAAGTTGTTTCTGGCGTCTTTTGAAATTCGCTCTTTCCATTGGTTGAAAATTTTTTAATCTCAACCCCAACGCTTTAGTAACATTAAAAATTTTATTTTTTGGCGTCAGTTTTTGGGTTTGAGAGTAAGCTGTGACTCGTTCAATCCTTTTTGGAAATGATAGAAAATTTGTTATTATTCATAACTTTCTTATGACTTGTCTAATTAATAAACTATTGGTACCATTATTCTGCGGATACTTGGGTCTTTGTATAAAGTCCAAACAAGCTATAAATCCATTCATAAATAACCTAGCTCACTTCCCGAAAATTCACTTATTGTGGTTCTTAATATAATTAAGTCTTTTCCACTTTATTTTTCTGTAATTTTATTCTAATACTTATATTTAGGTGTTCAGAGTCCATTTCTCTCACCAATTATTTCTAAATATTAAGATATTTACAATTTTAGTAAAATGCATTTTTGGCGTGTAAGCCATACATGTCCTTGCACTTGTATTTACTTATTCTAACATATTATCTTATCATAAGGTACTTCTCCGGTATTCAAATTGTACTTCGCATGTTTGTACACCTTTGTTGAAGCTTTATTTCTGTATATGGTGCTTCATTTAGTCATATAGTATTGTTTAAATACACCATGTCACAATTCCGTTACTTTGATATTCTTATTTTGTTATTGTTTGTACTTAATGTATGTACATTTATCTATTAAAGTGTACCTAGACCTTGTACATTGTCTGTCTATTGTGTGTACTACCTTTCTGTTGGTTTAAATATCTCTAAATTTCAGTAGGATGGTTATTTGCATCTAGTCCTACTGGTCAAGTATATTTGTTTATCATTATTTTGATATTAATTTGTACATTTAATGCTTGTTAAGTATACCCATAGAGGAATTGAGTATTCTACTTACTACTGGTAAATTATTTTCCTCTCTATTATCAAGTTTTAATAGTGTATTTTGTGTAACTCTGGTAGTCACCTTGTGTTTTGGCTGATCTGGCTATTGTTTGTTTCAATAATTAAAATTATATAATTGTGTTTCTCAGCTTATACTGTGTTCATTATCTTATTCATTTGTCTTATTTTGGTTGTTGCTTTGAACAATTACTTTTGATTGCTTTTTCTAATTATTATGTGTGGTTTTATGTTGTAGGTCCTGCTCAAATGAGGTTATGTGTCTCTTACTGATTTGACAACAATATACATCCTAATCTGTTCAACATTCTGCTTAATTATTATAATCTTATTATGACATGTTATTACTATTGTTTATTACAATGTTCTCACTATTTTATACACATTTTATACTATCTGTTTATACATCAATACTTAATTTTTATTTATTTATGTTACACACATTATGTGTTTGTATTTTGGTTTGGGCAAATTGTCTTGTCTCTGTATAACAAATTGTCTTATTTACAATACATTAGTTATCACATTATATATATTTTGTCCTTTGTTATTTTGATATTTAGGCATATATCCTATTAAGGATTTTATATTCTGTTTCAATTGTTTTTGAGCAATTATTTCTCTTTTTAATCTCAGTATATTGGTGGTCTTACTATGTTTGTATTTTGTTACAATCTTGGTTCATAAATCGTACACTAAATGTTTGTGTAGTTTACTTGGTAATCACTGTTTCTACTTGTTAACACTTTTTTATCTTCCTCTTCTATAAACATTACACTTTTATTGTCTGTGGTAGTGTTATTTTACTATGTATCGATGCACTCACATAAGATATTCACTATCATTGTTTGTGGCTACTTATTAAGTTGTCGACACTTGATTCTTAATCATCTTGTCTTCATTATATTCTTCCTTGTTGGAGGGTATTATAATTACTAATCTGGCAGTCATTATACTTGCCTTATCATTTTTCTGGTCATGGTGCCTTCCTTACACTGGGAATGTTGTTGTCTTGTTCTTGTTACATATTCTTTATTATTTATTATACATTTCTTCTTCTTCTTCTTCTTCTTCTTCTTCTTCTTCTTAATATTTACATCTCCTCTTTTATCTATCAGATTTCTTCTTTTTCATATTTATTTTTCATCACTTACAGGGTATTTGTTGTTCCCTCACTTGTATGATAACTCATATTATACTTATATCATAATTATTTATATCATATTCATATTCAATTGTCACAGTTCATATTTATTTTTCTCAAATTATATGTCCACTTATTTGTATGATCTATTGTTGATATGTCCCCTCACTTTGGTGATCATTTATTTTCCTTAGTTAATATGTCCCCTCACTTTTATAATAATAGTTGATATGTCCCCTCACTTGCATGATAATAGATGATATGTCCCCTCACTTGCATGATCTATTGGGCCTTTGTTGCTAACGTATTGGTTTGGTTTTTTATCTTCTATTTTCCTCCTATCACTTTGATGATGCTTTTATTATAGTTCTTCCTTCTCCTGCGTTGGCTTGCTTCGACATTATTTGTATATGGATACACACTTGGCTTTATACTTTAGTTATTCTTTCTCATTTTTGCTCAAACATGTTCATGGTACACTCTTATTCGACGTATTGTATTATTTATATGTAACTACAATTTTGTTACGTTACAATATATATATCGTTACACAGATTATCGTGGCTTACATTTTGTGCAACAAATTGGGCAATGACAGCATACACAAAACATATGTGTAGGCCTATATATGCATATACTATGCATATTACTCTATATTACTTACTATACTCTATATTACTCTATACTATACATATGCATTTACTCTAGTAAACTTCAACTTTTTCTTTGTACATAATAAAAAGTATTCTATAATACTTAATAAAGATATTCTATGTGACACTTTTATAACTCTGTTAAATTAGGCTTAAAATTCTAATATACATTTCTGTTGAAATTGGGTTGACTACTCTCCGGGCTATTAGGCCGTAGTCCACTACTACCGCGTAGAACGGACGTTTCGACCCACCGTTGGAACCCGTCTTCAGTGTAAACGACTCGAGTAACTGGATCGAGCTTGACCAGTTCACCAAGGTATTGTGGTGTGGTTTCTAGATCGTTCTAGTTACTCGACTTGTTTGGACCGAAGATGGTCTCCAACGGTGGGGCCGAAACGTCTGTTCTACGCGGCAGTATTGGAGCCACGGCCTAATAGTCCGGAGAGTTGTCAATCGAATTTCAACAGAGATGACCCCGGCCGTGAAACCCTAAGACACCAACTAATATACATTTGTTTTGTTCTGTTTAGATCGTACTTCGCAGTTTTGTATACGAGTCCAATAATGCAAGAAAAACGAGTAGCTGAAGGACTGGTCAATTTTTCCTCTGATTCATGTTCGTGTGCCGCTAGTTCGCCAAGTATGAAGTACCACCGGTGTGAGCGCAGTCGGAGCAACGTCGACGAAACTATTTGCCGGTTACAACTAACAGCGAGGACGACATGCCACTGAACACGGAGCTGCCGCATTCCGGGCGGGAAAAACAACACAGATAAGATCAGTCGTCACTACTATCGGATGCATGTTGTTGTTGTCGTCCGTATTGAATGTGTTTCTGGCGTTTAGATGCAGCAAATCTTATCGTCGAGGGCAGTCGTAGTGGCGGCGGCATTTGTGTTGGTCACCTGGGGGAATGTCGTCGGTAGCGACAGCGTCGTCGGTGTAACCGAGAGGACGACTCACAAAGAGGAGATAATAAGCTATCGTTACGGCGGCGGAAATACTGGCGGTAGCGCCGTTTACACTGAACCCGACGATGAAGAAACAAACAAACGGACAAATATTGCCGGGGAACTGTTGGAAACTGGAAACACTTTCGAACAGAACAGGAAACAAAAGTTTTTTCTTAGAACAAAATATAAACGAATTTTTAACGAAGACGTGGAAGACGGAAACAGACGAGAAGGAATTAAGACGGAAAATCGTAGCGATGACGAAGAAGAAGAGGAAGAAGAAGAAGAGAAAAATTATGATGAAGAACTGCCGACAGCAGACGATGTTAGTTTTAAGAAAATTGTGTATAAAAAAGTTAAGAACGATAATAGTAAGTTTAAAAGGAACTTTTTTGAATTCAGTAGTAGCGACAACTTCCTGACAGTGACTTCGTCCTCGTATCCTCCGTCGTCGTCTGGACGGAGACAGCAGCAGCGCGGCCAACAACGTAAACTGTTGAAACGAAACAACAACGAGCAAGACAACTTTTTCTACGACGATTACACTAACGACAGTCCGAACGTTAACGCGAACGCGAACACCAAGTGCGCCGGCGAAGGGTATCGCGCGAACAAAAACGGTGATGATAATAGTGTGATAAGGGCGTCAGTGATTCTGCCCAGTGACAGTGAGAATTACGAGTTGTCGTTGTCGCGAGTGCTGCCGGTGCTGCACCTGGCCGAAGTGGCCGTGCACCGTACCGGCCTGCTGCCCAAACACCTCAACTTCGAGTTCATCGTCAGCGACGACCACTGCGACGCCGTCTACGCGCAGATCGGCACGTTCAACGCCATCAAACGCAACGTGCACGTCTTCTTCGGCCCCACCTGCGAATACAGTGTCGGTAAGTAACTGCCATCTTTCATTTCTTAATTATTAACTATTATTAGCTGTCATAATATTTGCTGATAAAACTGTCGTTATATCGAGCCACTACAATGCCTGCGGCTATCGACTTCACCTGTGCGCATCTTCTGTGTCCGCTCGACCTTCACCGGCTGATGGTCTGTATTACGAACTGCCACATTTATAATTAAACAATATGATTTTTAAAGATATTTAACTAATTTAAACATGTTATGTTTAGTCTTCTCTTTTTCTTCTTTTATCAGGTGAATCGCCTGTTCCGGTCCCAAATATACTCTTCACCAACACTTTCTATGTCTTCTTATATTTCGCTGGCCAACAGACTTGTATTGCCAAACTTCCTTAGGCAACCTGCCATTTGGCATCAGGGACCAGCTTTAGCCACAATACTGTGGGTTATTAACTGTAATTTTTTCATTTAAAATGAAATTTATTTAAACAAACAGTAAGCATCCTGTGGATTTAAAACTGACATGATGTGGACTGATCAGATAATAATTTCCTGTACGATTAAAATTATATTATTTTTGTGACACGCATAACGTCATTAAAACACTTAGATTTCGAAAGCTAAATCCAATGGAATTATGATTTTTTAATTTTAAATTTCGAAACGATAATAAGTAAAAACTTGAATAATTTTTAACTCTTTGGAGGATAACTTAAGAAAGAATAAACACGTTACCCTGTTTTATACTACTGGCTTGGTATTGTTTACATTAGAAATGAAACATGAAAGGAAATTTTATTTTTGATTCTTTGAAGTAAATTTATTTCACGTAAACAAAGTTATTTTAAATATTTAATGCAATATCAGAGGAGTATAGAAAAGGTGACAGAACAGCTGTGCCCTATACTTGTTTTGATTATTAGAAAGCGGATGTTTTAATTTGACGAACTTTCTTATTCCACGAGATGCAAATTGTGGTGGCTTGATCAAAAGTCTTATATACAAGGTACAGAGAATGTGAAATGCATTAAATGTAAATAAATATGAACACACACGAGCGCGCGCCCACACAGATCAGAACAAGTGTATCGGTAAATCAGTGTTTGGGAATCACTGAACATTACATTTTGTGTACGTGAACGCTCCGAATGAAGGAAATCAAACAGTATGACCCAAATCCGGTTGGCAAGTGGATTTTAGAATTGAAATTCTGAGCGTATTATATATAGGCCTATTGTTGTGTGTATTTATGCAAGAAAGAGTAAAAAGTTATTTATATAAAGTTATATATGTAAATATGTGTGTATGTATGTACTTATGTATATAATATATGTTTATATATACATAAAATGTATGTGTATATATACATATATATATATGTGTGTGTGTGTGTGTGTGTGTGTGTGTGTGTGTGCTCAAGTGTGGAGGTGGCTGTCTGTAAATCATCATTATCATCATCATCATCACCATCATCGTCGTCGTCGTCATTATCATTATCATCACCATCAACGGCAAAAGCAATATTAATTGTCTACCTACTACGATTGACTACCCAAACCTTTATTTCATTAGTCAATTCTCTTCAGAGACGGCTAACTGTACCCTTTAATTACCTGAATCTGTAAATAACATCCTTTATTCAAATTTGAGACTTGGTATTCGTTCTACTATTTTCCTGTCTTTCTTTATTTTTCTTAGCACAGTCTTTTCAGTATTTCTCTGTGCACGGCTCAGTTTTTGTGTCTTTCTCGTGTTCCGTGTCGTTTAGGAAACACACGCATATTAAAACGTTCCGTTTTAAATAAAAAGTACTGTTTGTTATTACTACTAATATTGTCCATCTTTTTGTAGACATTATATATCTTTGACTTGCCGATCGTGATGACAGTCGAGTGGTAATATCTGTCATGCAGTTCAGTTGATTACTACTATTTTATTACATAATTCACAACTGCCAGACTTTTAACTTCTCACCACATCACCTGATGCATTCTTATTGGAGCCTGAAAACTGTAAAGTCTTTGTCTTTCTTCTTACCGGCTGTGAAACAAACAAACGTTTAATTGTCTTTTCGTAAACATTATTCTCAGATCTTCCTTCATATTTCTTGATTTAATCATCTCCTTAATGACTAAAATTATACTAAACAACACTGCGTCATCTTCAGATCTCAGATTTGATAGGTAATTCCGTCTATTGCAATTTCTCTGTTTTCATATTGTAATTCCATTAAAGTCACATTTAAAAATTGCTGAGAACAATTTAGGTGACAGGCTAACTCCCTGTCGTTTACGCTTTCTAACTGATGAATGTGGTCTACGTCTATGCTAAGAAAGAGAACAAAATATACTGAAACATTATTATTTATCCAAATTTTACATCTTTGTTTCACTTATCGCTTGCAATAAACAGTGTAACTCAATGCTATTTATGTAATTTGCCAATTGAATAAAATTCCCATATGACTTGTTTATTCCGGCACACAAATTTAGACTGAACCGTCCCAGCTTTTTCTTCACTTTACGGTTTAGAAATTTGATTCACCTCTCTAATTTAATTAAATCGTTCTCCTGATCGACATAATTATCTCTTTCTCTTCGCTTATATTTAGAAAACTTTTGTGTACCCTTGTTTTCTTTATTTGTTTTATATGGTGTTTCCAGATTTTACTCTATTCTGGTATTGTTGTTGTAAGCTCCTGTTTCTCTTCAAACGTTTTTGTTTTTTTAACATTGAAAATGTTTATAAGGACGTGTCGCACATTTGCGGCCGATCGCTGGTGCGTAATCGAAAATGGGAACCGGTGAGTTTCCGTAGAAACTACTTCTTTGTTGTCAATAACGTAGTACACATATAAAACTTCGCTTATGAATGCGACTACATTTAACTTATAATCTGTACATTGGTAAATGAAGAATGAATTCATTGATTGGTGAATGAACATAAATATATATAATTTTTAGATTTATTGAAGCATTTTCAATGCCCTTATGCAATGCCTGTAAATTTTTATTTGGTTTTCATGTTCGTCACTTTTGAACCGCCATAAAAAAAATTTACGTCAGTGATCTGGATGTATTATTAAGCAAAGTACGCTTTCTTATATTCCAGTTACCAAAGAAAAATAATTATTGTGATCTCACAGTCGTCCCAAACTGAATATTTATAGGTCGATAGATTAATGTACCTTATGTAAGGTAAGAAAACGTTGCGGGCTTTTCAATAAATACAATATGTATTTTGAGAAATGTATGATTTAATTTTTAGAAAATATAATTTTACACAAAAATTATTCTAACAAAAATTTTCCGCTTCCTTTTTCTATCAATGTATGGTAGCACGTGAAGTAATTTTACTATACAAATCTAAATGTTCTGGAGATTAGAAAGTTAAATTACTGCTAAACAAGTAATTGTAATAAAATAAAATATGACACATTAATAAAGAAGTGGATTTTGTTTTTTCATATCATGCTTTTGTTAATATTATCGCTTGTTTAAAAGAACATAAAAATATTTAATTTTGTGTCAATTTTTAAAAACTATTGGCTAAACTATTGTTTACTTATCAACTGAGATTTTGATTAATAAATTGAAAGTTATGATCAGAAGAGGTTTTCCTTTCCATTTTGTCAAGGTGATTAGAAGTCTGCATCAGAACACCTCTGTTGTTATTGATACGGGAAAACGATTGACAGTGCCAATTGAGACGAATAAAAAGTTAGACAAGTTCTTGTACTCCCCGATACTCTTTAATATTTATTTGGGCGGTATCATTTAAAGATGGAAGGAAAATTTTAAATGTGGAATTAAACTTTTCCGCAATGTACACTTAGTGTTATTTTATATGCAGACGATGTTGTTGTTACACAACAGACAGAAAAAAACTTAATAAATTTAAACATAAATGTGGTGCGACAGTACAAATAAGTGATGTACTGAGCATGAAATATAAAAATTTAAATTTACTTAATAAACTGTAAATAATTAATAATATATTAGAAATAAGCATGTTATGGATTGCAAGCTTGACTCAGACAAAAATATGAACAGGTGTTTCGACCTGAATCAAATGTGCACACACACACAAATGTAACTGAAAGTGTGTACACCAGTATTTTGCTAGTGTGTGTGAACGCAGGTCTCTGCAGGCAAGTTTGCCACCCCAGTATGAATAATTGCACAATGACTGTTTTTCCGTAATTATTCATAAACTAGAATTAAGAATTAAAATCCAAAAGCACCATAAAATGTAAATAAATTTAGTAAATACTGTGTGCGAAAACCACGCGAAAGTGACACGCCGTACAAGTGCAATAGTGAAATAACTGTGTACAAATCAAAAGGGTTAAGTTGCAATGTCCAAAATTACAATGAACATGTGTTGTAAAATTAGTTATAAGATAAATATATAAAAATACTTACAGGACTCTGCAATTCGCAGAAATATAAAAAATAGTGAATTTGACAAAGAGTGGGGGAACTGACGCCAAAGACAGTTTCTAACATGTCGATTTTGTATCACTGAAGGGTGTCGACCAAGACATGGGTATAAATAGGACACGCAAGCTTCAGTGGTTCTCTTTCTTGAATCATCCACGATGCAGCGGGAGCTTATGCCCGTTTAAACAGTTTAAATTGCCAGTTATGTACAAATACGTAACCAAGCTATAAGACAAACATTGTAATTAATAACAGCACTACTGAAGAAGAACCATAGCGATACGACGCTGGACAAGAGAAGATGTTCTATAGCGATACGACGCTGGACAAGAGAAGAAGTTCCATAGCGATACGACGCTGGACAAGAGAAGAAGTTCTATAGTGATACGACGCTGGACAAGAGAAGCAGTTCCATAGCGATACGACGCTGGACAAGAGGAGAAGAGAGACAGCCGACGCTGGAGGCGAGACGAAGACGAACACCGATGGAACAAAAATGATCGAGTATGATTGACGACAATAAGGTGATACACAACTTATTCATATCTTAATCATACACAATATACAAAGACAGTTAAAGACATTAATATTTTATTTAAAAATAAGAGTAATATTTCTTGTATAGTAGAGTTAAAAATCATAGACATTTTAGAAATACGATTAACGTAACAAGAGCTCAGATTAATATGATATAAAATGATTACAAAGAATATAAATAAAAACAATTAGTATTTGAGAAAACAGTACTGAGAAGTAATAACTATTAATCTTTTGAGTACGTACCATATATAGAAAAAAGATTTAAAAATTGATTTTGAAACATATTAATAGACTGAGTAGTCTAAAAATGAGATTTTTCTTTTATATACTATTTAGTAGCATAGAATGTTTAGTTAGTAAGGATGTATATATCTTAAGCCTTACGGCATTATAACAAATAATAACTAATGTTTTTTAAATCGAAGTCAGTGCCATGTGCACATATTTTTTTTATAGTATCAAATAAATTTTAATTACTGTTTCAAGTTCCGTAGAGTTCTTATTGCAGATACACCTGATCCCCTATTTAAATGTTATATGTTTAAAGAATTTGTCAATCTTGAACGTGAGACCATTCACACCTATTTATGTATATGTAACGTTGTTTAAATTTGGTGCTCCAAGATCGAAGGACTCCACAAATTTAAATTACATTAAATTTGCCAAATTGTCACGTTATATATAAATTTGTCGCCCTAGACGTGAGGCACGAGATGCCTAAATTTACGTACAAAAATTTGTACACATACAATATAATATTATGCAACTTTTGCAATGTTGTAATGTTGCATAAATTGTCGCCCTGCACGTGGGGCCCAACATGCCTAAATTTATGTTTAAAAATTTGTGACATAAATTGTAGATCATGACCCGATACCCATCATTTGACTATTAAAATTTTTTTATATAGCTAAATGGTTGCTCTAAAATATATAAAGAGTGTTAAATGAAAAATGTATAATATGTAATTATTATTTGTAGTAAACAGTAACTGAATGTAATGTTAATTGTTGTGTAATCACACAGCTGGCGCCCACCACAAATAATATTGTTGTCTATGTAACAGGTGTAACTGTATGGAGTATTAATAATAACTATTAATAAAAATACAGAAATAAATAAATAAGTAGGGAACGGTTATCAATAATAATTTTTAAAGAAGTACTATTAAATAAATATTTTAATAATTCACCATGGCCATATCGGGAAGTTTGAGGATGGGAGAAGCACTTGAAGCCATGATGCAAGCCGTATTTGGTGAAGTTGAGAACAAACAAACAGAAAAAGTAAAAGAATATAATACAATACTAAGAGTAGTAGCAAAAGTAGAACAAGATATCGTAATTAATACTGCGCACTTAGTACCTACGGATATCGACAATAATACGCGTATAAAAACACGCAAAAGTAATGGTAAGATAGCACTTGATAAACAAGCTATTAAAATCAAGAAAGAACTTGAAGGAATGTTAATATTTAATAATTATAATTCTAGTGAAATACTTAACACTAGGGAAGAATATAACGTAGGATATCGACAGGCATACCTTATTGATAGAAATATCCAACTCGCTGTGCAAACTCACAGTAAAACAATACGTGTGAAACAATTAAGTCGCAATATTTACGACGAGAACACACACACACTAAGTGTCACTGTAACTATAACTGTGGTAGTAAGTTATCTAGACGAAACACTACGCAAAATTGTGGTAAGTATGATGTTAGATATACGCACGATAATTATAATAACGATAATTATAACTGCAAGTATGAGAATTATGGTGAGTATTATCATAAACGACGAATGAAAAAATCGTCGACAGCTGTTCACGTCGATTCACTCAACCAAACTAGGGACGAGAGAACGGAGAAGGAACGAAGCATTTGTAACGAGAGAAAGAGGGTAGATTTTGTGTGGCCGAGAGGCAAGATGAAAACATTGCTCAATGAACAGGTGACTTCTACGATCCAAACAAACGTTCACAAGGTGAGTACGCACACAAACAAGGGATTAATACAATGGAACGCAGACGTTCGTTATACGAGGGTGAGAATAATAGTAAACGCGGCGACTACGCTACAAAGGAACAATATACGTCCGGTAGACTATGGACAATGCAATTGTTATAAAGAGGGATGTCAGTTCTAACTACACACTGAACTCAATACCCGAATGGAATGAATAATTATTTTTAAATGAGAAAAATAATATAACTATTAATTATTAATAATAAGAAATAATATAATAATAATTTGAAAGGGTTAATTAAGAAATGTATTAGTGATGGTAAGGAATGCTATTGTAGAGAAATATTTAAGAAAGTAATGGTAAAAGATGTTATTGTTGTTATTAATATGAAGAAATGGTAAGGAATGTTGTTATTGATATGTTATAAGTATGAAGAAATGATTAAGATGAGCAATAATTGCCATAATTATTAGAACGGCTGATCAAGCGAACACTTATTGAAGATACAAGGACACAGAAGAAAGCGAGAGTGAAAAGTCATAAGGGCAGAGACTACTTAGGATTAAGGACTTCGAGAAAAATATCGTTGTTTTCCAAGACAGTTCCTCTGTAACCGACCATGCGACACACTACGAGCTAAAAGAGTATTCTGTTACGGAAGTGTATTTCAAGAAAGTTGTAGCAATCAGAAAGGTAATGTTAAAGAAATGTAATAAAAGGTAATGAATGTAATGTATTGTATAAGTAATGTCATGTTAAGAAAAGAGCTAAGGAAGTTTAGAAGCGAAGGTAAGAATGTATGAGTAAGTTAATGTAAAATTAAGGACCGAATTTACACACATATGTAGGAATGCAGAGTATACAGAAGGAAAACAAAGGAGAGCTAATTGCAGTGGATTTTCTGGGACCATTACCACGATCAAGTCGAGGTGTGAAGCACATATTGGTATGTATCGATGTGTTTTCCAAGGCAGTCAGACTGTACCCAATTATGCGACCCACAACCAAAGTTGTTCTAAAGATACTGCTGCAAAAATATATTCCGTTATATGGAAAAATGAAGAAGATACTCAGTGATCAAGGTGTGCAATTCCAAAGTGAAAAATGGGAGAGGACGTTAAGGGAAAATGGAATACAACCAGTACTCACATCCATAAGACATCCTCAAGGAAACCTTGCTGAGAGAGTTAACAAAGAATTAGGTAAATATTTACGAATATATTGCCATAATCAACACAATAAATGGGCAGAATATTTACCATTTATTGAAAAAGCCATTAACGAAAATTATAGTGAAGCAACAGGATACACTCCAATGGAATTAGAAGAAGATAAGAAGCCAACCAGATTTTGGACTAAATATCTAAACAAACCTAATAACCAAAATGTACCTGTACCAATAAGTGTGAAAATTGAATACGCAAAGCAACGAATAAGAGAGAGAGGTAACAAGAGAATAGAGAGATTTAATCTAACTCACAAGTTACAACAATTCAACGTGGGAGAAAGTATACTACTCAAAGCAAATCCAGTGGGAAAAAGGAGTGATAATACGGCGAAGAAATTCTTCAGACTTTATAATGGACCGTATACGTTAAGACAGCGAGTGGGACAGAACACTTTCATTGTATATGATGAGATACAGAAGAAAGAAATTGGTAAATTCCACGCAACGTCATTTAAGAAGTTCTACACATAAAACAGAGGTCAGTGAAACCAGTCAAATCAGCTGTTTGTAAAGCCACCCTAATTCAAGGTCGCGAGCAGTGAGCGTACGAAGGAGGGGAGGTAAGACATTTATATACACTCCTATTAAGGGTGAAATGACGAATATTATTCTTTATTATTTGTTATATTTTTTTTGCAAATAATAATAATAAATAAATAGATAAAAAAAAAAAATTATAATAAATAAATTTATTAAAATTTTTGTTGTTACCAAGCAGAGGAATAATGCGACAGTACAAATAAGTGATGTACTGAGCATGAAATATAAAAATTTAAATTTACTTAATAAACTGTAAGTAATTAATAATATATTAGAAATAAGCATGTTATGGATTGCAAGCTTGACTCAGACAAAAATATGAACAGGTGTTTCGACCTGAATCAACGTGCACACACACACAAATGTAACTGAAAGTGTGTACACCAGTATTTTGCTAGTGTGTGTGAACGCAGGTCTCTGCAGGCAAGTTTGCCACCCCAGTATGAATAATTGCACAATGACTGTTTTTCCGTAATTATTCATAAACTAGAATTAAGAATTAAAATCCAAAAGCACCATAAAATGTAAATAAATTTAATAAATACTGTGTGCGAAAACCACGCGAAAGTGACACGCCGTACAAGTGCAATAGTGAAATAACTGTGTACAAATCAAAAGGGTTAAGTTGCAATGTCCAAAATTACAATGAACCTGTGTTGTAAAATTAGTTATAAGATAAGTATAAAAAAAATACTTACAGGACTCTGCAATTCGCAGAAATATAAAAAATAGTGAATTTGACAAAGAGTGGGGGAAATGACGCCAAAGACAGTTTCTAACATGTCGATTTTGTATCACTGAAGGGTGTCGACCAAGACATGGGTATAAATAGGACACGCAAGCTTCAGTGGTTCTCTTTCTTGAATCATCCACGATGCAGCGGGAGCTTATGCCCGTCAGCACGGCATATTTATTAATATTTTTATAAACAGTTTAAATTGCCAGTTATGTACAAATACGTAACCAAGCTATAAGACAAACATTGTAATTAATAACAGCACTACTGAAGAAGTTCCATAGCGATACGACGCTGGACAAGAGAAGAAGTTCTATAGCGATACGACGCAGGACAAGAGAAGAAGTTCCATAGCGATACGACGCTGGACAAGAGAAGAAGTTCTATAGCGATACGACGCTGGACAAGAGAAGCAGTTCCATAGCGATACGACGCTGGACAAGAGGAGAGGACGAGAGAGTGAGAGACAGCCGACGCTGGACAAGAGGAGAAGAGAGACAGCCGACGCTGGAGGCGAGACGAAGACGAACACCGATGGAACAAAAATGATCGAGTATGATTGACGACAATAAGGTGATAGACAACTTATTCATATCTTAATCATACACAATATACAAAGACAGTTGAAGACATTAATATTTTATTTAAAAATAAGAGTAATAATTCTTGTATAGTAGAGTTAAAAATCATAGATATTTTAGAAATACGATTAACGTAACAAGAGCTCAGATTAATATGATATAAAATGATTACAAAGAATATAAATAAAAACAATTAGTATTTGAGAAAACAGTGCTGAGAAGTAATAACTATTAATCTTTTGAGTACGTACCATATATAGAGAAAAGATTTAAAAATTGATTTTGAAACATATTAATAGACTGAGTAGTCTAAAAATGAGATTTTTCTTTTATATACTATTTAGTAGCATAGAATGTTTAGTTAGTAAGGATGTATATATCTTAAGCCTTACGGCGTTATAACAAATAATAACTAATGTTTTTTAAATCGAAGTCAGTGCCATGTGCACATATTTTTTTTATAGTATCAAATAAATTTTAATTACTGTTTCAAGTTCCGTAGAGTTCTTATTGCAGATACATCTGACCCCCTATTTAAATGTTATATGTTTAAAGAATTTGTCAATCTTGAACGTGAGACCATTCACACCTATTTATGTATATGTAACGTTGTTTAAATTTGGTGCTCCAAGATCGAAGGACTCCACAAATTTAAATTACATTAAATTTGCCAAATTGTCACGTTATATATAAATTTGTCGCCCTAGACGTGAGGCACGAGATGCCTAAATTTACGTACAAAAATTTGTACACATACAATATAATATTATGCAACTTTTGCAATGTTGTAATGTTGCATAAATTGTCGCCCTGCACGTGGGGCCCAACATGCCTAAATTTATGTACAAAAATTTGTGACATAAATTGTAGATCATGACCCGATACCCATCATTTGACTATTAAAATTTTTTTATGTAGCTAAATGGTTGCTCTAAAATATATAAAGAGTGTTAAATGAAAAATGTATAATATGTAATTATTATTTGTAGTAAACAGTAACTGAATGTAATGTTAATTGTTGTGTAATCACACAGCTGGCGCCCACCACAAATAATATTGTTGTCTATGTAACAGGTGTAACTGTAATGAGTATTAATAATAACTATTAATAAAAATACAGAAATAAATAAATAAGTAGGGAACGGTTATCAATAATAATTTTTAAAGAAGTACTATTAAATAAATATTTTAATAATTCACCATGGCCATATCGGGATGTTTGAGGATGGGAGAAGCACTTGAAGCCATGATGCAAGCCGTATTTAGTGAAGTTGAGCACAAACAAACAGAAAAAGTAAAAGAATATAATACAATACTAAGAGTAGTAGCAAAAGTAGAACAAGATATCGTAATTAATACTGCGCACTTAGTACCTACGGATATCGACAATAATACGCGTATAAAAACACGCAAAAGTAATGGTAAGATAGCACTTGATAAACAAGCTATTAAAATCAAGAAAGAACTTGAAGGAATGTTAATATTTAATAATTATAATTCTAGTGAAATACTTAACACTAGGGAAGAATATAACGTAGGATATCGACAGGCATACCTTATTGATAGAAATATCCAACTCGCTGTGCAAACTCACAGTAAAACAATACGTGTGAAACAATTAAGTCGCAATATTTACGACGAGAACACACACACTAAGTGTCACTGTAACTATAACTGTGGTAGTAAGTTATCTAGACGAAACACTACGCAAAATTGTGGTAAGTATGATGTTAGATATACGCACGATAATTATAATAACGATAATTATAACTGCAAGTATGAGAATTATGGTGAGTATTATCATAAACGACGAATGAAAAAACCGTCGACAGCTGTTCACGTCGATTCACTCAACCAAACTAGGGACGAGAGAACGGAGAAGGAACGAAGCATTTGTAACGAGAGAAAGAGGGTAGATTTTGTGTGGCCGAGAGGCAAGATGAAAACATTGCTCAATGAACAGGTGACTTCTACGATCCAAACAAACGTTCACAAGGTGAGTACGCACACAAACAAGGGATTAATACAATGGAACGCAGACGTTCGTTATACGAGGGTGAGAATAATAGTAAACGCGGCGACTACGCTACAAAGGAACAATATACGTCCGGTAGACTATGGACAATGCAATTGTTATAAAGAGGGATGTCAGTTCTAACTACACACTGAACTCAATACCCGAATGGAATGAATAATTATTTTTAAATGAGAAAAATAATATAACTATTAATTATTAATAATAAGAAATAATATAATAATAATTTGAAAGGGTTAATTAAGAAATGTATTAGTGATGGTAAGGAATGCTATTGTAGAGAAATATTTAAGAAAGTAATGGTAAAAGATGTTATTGTTGTTATTAATATGAAGAAATGGTAAGGAATGTTGTTATTGCTATGTTATAAATATGAAGAAATGATTAAGATGAGCAATAATTGCCATAATTATTAGAACGGCTGATCAAGCGAACACTTATTGAAGATACAAGGACACAGAAGAAAGCGAGAGTGAAAAGTCATAAGGGCAGAGACTACTTAGGATTAAGGACTTCGAGAAAAATATCGTTGTTTTCCAAGACAGTTCCTCTGTAACCGACCATGCGACATACTACGAGCTAAAAGAGTATTCTGTTACGGAAGTGTATTTCAAGAAAGTTGTAGCAATCAGAAAGGTAATGTTAAAGAAATGTAATAAAAGGTAATGAATGTAATGTATTGTATAAGTAATGTCATGTTAAGAAAAGAGCTAAGGAAGTTTAGAAGCGAAGGTAAGAATGTATGAGTAAGTTAATGTAAAATTAAGGACCGAATTTACACACATATGTAGGAATGCAGAGTATACAGAAGGAAAACAAAGGAGAGCTAATTGCAGTGGATTTTCTGGGACCATTACCACGATCAAGTCGAGGTGTGAAGCACATATTGGTATGTATCGATGTGTTTTCCAAGGCAGTCAGACTGTACCCAATTATGCGACCCACAACCAAAGTTGTTCTAAAGATACTGCTGCAAAAATATATTCCGTTATATGGAAAAATGAAGAAGATACTCAGTGATCAAGGTGTGCAATTCCAAAGTGAAAAATGGGAGAGGACGTTAAGGGAAAATGGAATACAACCAGTACTCACATCCATAAGACATCCTCAAGGAAACCTTGCTGAGAGAGTTAACAAAGAATTAGGTAAATATTTACGAATATATTGCCATAATCAACACAATAAATGGGCAGAATATTTACCATTTATTGAAAAAGCCATTAACGAAAATTATAGTGAAGCAACAGGATACACTCCAATGGAATTAGAAGAAGATAAGAAGCCAACCAGATTTTGGACTAAATATCTAAACAAACCTAATAACCAAAATGTACCTGTACCAATAAGTGTGAAAATTGAATACGCAAAGCAACGAATAAGAGAGAGAGGTAACAAGAGAATAGAGAGATTTAATCTAACTCACAAGTTACAACAATTCAACGTGGGAGAAAGTATACTACTCAAAGCAAATCCAGTGGGAAAAAGGAGTGATAATACGGCGAAGAAATTCTTCAGACTTTATAATGGACCGTATACGTTAAGACAGCGAGTGGGACAGAACACTTTCATTGTATATGATGAGATACAGAAGAAAGAAATTGGTAAATTCCACGCAACGTCATTTAAGAAGTTCTACACATAAAACAGAGGTCAGTGAAACCAGTCAAATCAGCTGTTTGTAAAGCCACCCTAATTCAAGGTCGCGAGCAGTGAGCGTACGAAGGAGGGGAGGTAAGACATTTATATACACTCCTATTAAGGGTGAAATGACGAATATTATTCTTTATTATTTGTTATATTTTTTTTGCAAATAATAATAATAAATAAATAGATAAAAAAAAAAAATTATAATAAATAAATTTATTAAAATTTTTGTTGTTACCAAGCAGAGGAATAATGCGACAGTACAAATAAGTGATGTACTGAGCATGAAATATAAAAATTTAAATTTACTTAATAAACTGTAAGTAATTAATAATATATTAGAAATAAGCATGTTATGGATTGCAAGCTTGACTCAGACAAAAATATGAACAGGTGTTTCGACCTGAATCAACGTGCACACACACACAAATGTAACTGAAAGTGTGTACACCAGTATTTTGCTAGTGTGTGTGAACGCAGGTCTCTGCAGGCAAGTTTGCCACCCCAGTATGAATAATTGCACAATGACTGTTTTTCCGTAATTATTCATAAACTAGAATTAAGAATTAAAATCCAAAAGCACCATAAAATGTAAATAAATTTAATAAATACTGTGTGCGAAAACCACGCGAAAGTGACACGCCGTACAAGTGCAATAGTGAAATAACTGTGTACAAATCAAAAGGGTTAAGTTGCAATGTCCAAAATTACAATGAACCTGTGTTGTAAAATTAGTTATAAGATAAGTATAAAAAAAATACTTACAGGACTCTGCAATTCGCAGAAATATAAAAAATAGTGAATTTGACAAAGAGTGGGGGAAATGACGCCAAAGACAGTTTCTAACATGTCGATTTTGTATCACTGAAGGGTGTCGACCAAGACATGGGTATAAATAGGACACGCAAGCTTCAGTGGTTCTCTTTCTTGAATCATCCACGATGCAGCGGGAGCTTATGCCCGTCAGCACGGCATATTTATTAATATTTTTATAAACAGTTTAAATTGCCAGTTATGTACAAATACGTAACCAAGCTATAAGACAAACATTGTAATTAATAACAGCACTACTGAAGAAGTTCCATAGCGATACGACGCTGGACAAGAGAAGAAGTTCTATAGCGATACGACGCAGGACAAGAGAAGAAGTTCCATAGCGATACGACGCTGGACAAGAGAAGAAGTTCTATAGCGATACGACGCTGGACAAGAGAAGCAGTTCCATAGCGATACGACGCTGGACAAGAGGAGAGGACGAGAGAGTGAGAGACAGCCGACGCTGGACAAGAGGAGAAGAGAGACAGCCGACGCTGGAGGCGAGACGAAGACGAACACCGATGGAACAAAAATGATCGAGTATGATTGACGACAATAAGGTGATAGACAACTTATTCATATCTTAATCATACACAATATACAAAGACAGTTAAAGACATTAATATTTTATTTAAAAATAAGAGTAATAATTCTTGTATAGTAGAGTTAAAAATCATAGATATTTTAGAAATACGATTAACGTAACAAGAGCTCAGATTAATATGATATAAAATGATTACAAAGAATATAAATAAAAACAATTAGTATTTGAGAAAACAGTGCTGAGAAGTAATAACTATTAATCTTTTGAGTACGTACCATATATAGAGAAAAGATTTAAAAATTGATTTTGAAACATATTAATAGACTGAGTAGTCTAAAAATGAGATTTTTCTTTTATATACTATTTAGTAGCATAGAATGTTTAGTTAGTAAGGATGTATATATCTTAAGCCTTACGGCGTTATAACAAATAATAACTAATGTTTTTTAAATCGAAGTCAGTGCCATGTGCACATATTTTTTTTATAGTATCAAATAAATTTTAATTACTGTTTCAAGTTCCGTAGAGTTCTTATTGCAGATACACCTGACCCCCTATTTAAATGTTATATGTTTAAAGAATTTGTCAATCTTGAACGTGAGACCGTTCACACCTATTTATGTATATGTAACGTTGTTTAAATTTGGTGCTCCAAGATCGAAGGACTCCAAAAATTTAAATTAAATTAAATTTGCCAAATTGTCACGTTATATATAAATTTGTCGCCCTAGACGTGAGGCACGAGATGCCTAAATTTACGTACAAAAATTTGTACACATACAATATAATATTATGCAACTTTTGCAATGTTGTAATGTTGCAGTGGACAATCCATAGAACATTAAAATACAAAACTAGGAAAGACACTAAGCTGAAGTTTTATAAGACTGTAGCTGTACCGGTGGCGCTGTATGGGAGTGAGACATGGATACTTTCACAGAGAGACAGAGGGAAGGTTACATAAGCAGAAATAAAATTTCTCAGGTTGGCTAAAGGCTGCACGTTACGAGACAAGAATAAGTAATGCACAGATAAGGCGAGAATTACACATTTTTAAATTACAGGATAGAATTACGGGTACTAGGCCAATTAGTGTAAGCATTTGGGAAGAATGCAGTAAGATGATCACCTTCCCAAACTTGCCTTGAATTATAAACCCACAGAGTATCGTAGCGTGGGGCGCCCGAAGACGGGATGGTTTCTGGAATAGGCAGTACAGCCTAATCCGTGAAGTGGAGATGATGATGATAATTTTAATTAACAAGGAAAGGCTTCCTTATTATAATGTTTATAGAACTTTGGCAAAAATATGATTAACAATCCTAAGTGCTAGCAAAAAAAAAAAAAAATCCTCATTGGATTTCACATATTATTAGTAGGATACTAGAAGTACATTTGAAATAATATTCATGATGGCAAACATGTATGAGAGCCAGGAAAATATTAAAATATTGCCACTTGTATTAGTTATCCACGTTTAGTTTATGTAGTTATATTAATTTATTTTTAATTTGCAAATAAATTTAAAACACTTTTTTCATTTACGACAAGAATTGGCTTTACAAAATTACCATAAATTGTGCGGCACTCAGGAAAACATAATTTGTCGTTACATAAAAAAAAGAAACAATTTTCAACCTTGTTTTACCAAACTTGTTTCACACGGTAAATTATTGCTAGAATTTACTCTGTTCATTAAAGAGGAATTTCTGTATTTAACTTCCAGGACTTCCTAACAAGTGTTTCATAAAAGGTACTTTTCCGCTCCTACTTTTCTGCAGGAACTTAGAGTCATTACTGTGTGTCTATGTTTATAATTTATTTTTTATTAGTTTATTTTTTCTTTCAAACTTACTTTTCTCTAATTCTCTTTTTGTGGTTATACAATTGTACGGCTTGCTCAAGATAATATTTACTGTCTATTTCGTATTCACTGCAAGCGTTTTAAGCTCGCGTTTTAAATGTTTTTAAAATCGATACCTGAGCTAAACAAATGTTGAGTCTCGATGACACCATAAGTTCATATCAGTATGAAGTTGCATTACTCGAGGGAGATGGTGGTTTTTTTTTTTTCAGCATGCTCCATTACAAATAAAGTAATACTACATGCTATATATAAACTTATTACAAGCCGATTCTCAATACATATAAAGACAACTACAGTAGTACAACAATTACAAAGATTCAAAGCAAACAAGAAAAATAAAAATCAATCATTGACAATGATACAATGAATTAGTACTACATTATTAACATGTTAAAACTGTATGCATGCATGTATCGTATGCATGATAAAGCTGTTCGACCAATATGTAAGTTAATTCATAATAACAAACGCATACAATGATTCAAAATAGATAGACAAGCACAATAGCAATAAACACTACAAAGAATCAAAATCAATGTTATTAACATATTTAATAAACTGTCTAACATATTTTTATGTCAACTCACTTCTATTCGGAGGCCATCGTCCATCACTCCTTAGTACACTATTTTTGAAAACCCGTCTTTCTTCGTTCAACATATTGCACTCATATAACAAATATTCCACTGTTTGGTCACCGTCGTTGCAGACACATATTGGATCATCTTTTATTTTGAAACGATAGTAGTAGGCTCTAAGCTTGCCATGACCAGTCACCATTGTGGTAAAATTAGGAGACAGTGCAAACCTTGAGGACAGTCTGTGCTTCACACTAGGGAAAAACAACTTAGTCACCATTCCATTTAATGTTTGTTCCCACTCACTTTGCCACTCCATTAGGCTCACCTCACGGAATTTGTTAATCATTGCACTTTTTGGTATTCGTTCATAGCACACCATACTGCTACTGGACGCAGCTTCTTTAGCCAGATTGTCAGCCAGTTCATTACCATAAATACCCACATGTGCCTTAACCCAACCAAAATCAATTGACCAGTTGACCGCCTTTAAACTTCTTAACTTATTCCTTATTTCTTCTATCAAGTAGCTATGATTCCTCGAGCTCCTAAGTGAGTCCAGAGTCACTCTGCTGTCGGTGTAAACAGCTGCTATTATTAGTTATAATATAATTTAATTCAGCTATCTTTTCCAGGGCCTTCAAGACTGCCAATTGCTCAGCCTGATTATTAGAGCACCCAACACCCAGCTTATACTGCATCTCATATTTAAGCTCACCATTAACAAACAAGGCTATACCCGACCCAACCCCATTGTTGTGCTTACTGCCATCTGTATATGCTTGTACTGTGTATACTTTACTTTCATGGCTCGAGTTTATAAGAACTGTATCTGCCGGATGAGGCCAATCCTTGAACGGAATTACTGTGTCCATCAAAATATTAGCACCATCACAACCTCTAGCAACTCTGTAAGCACTAACAATCTCTCTCAACTTTATTATTATTGGAGTCAGTCCCGTCAAAATGCACAAAGCTTCATGGGACACTGTACGATAAGCCTTCGCAATTTTAATATTGATGAGACGTTGCACTCTTTTGAACTTCATCTGGTTACTTTTCCTTTCTAATGCGTCTATTCATACGAGTGCTCCATATGATAAAAGGGGGAGAATTGTGTGTGTGTGTGTGTGTGTGTGTGTGTGTGTGTGTGTGTGTGTGTGTGTGTGTGTGTGTGTGTGTGTGAAATAAAAGGTGTGTGAGAATAAAAGGTGTGGGGGGAGGGAGAGAGTGAGTGGGAGAGTGTGTAGTGGGAGGGGTGTGGTTTGTAAAGCAAATCTTTACGCTGTAGAATGAAGATATTCGGCCTCCGGGCCGCCTTGTGGTCACATATTGAGGTTCTGTTCGTTTGACGTACAACGTAATAGTCTACTTTGCAGTATTATTGGAATTTTCACTTTACAAATTAGTACTTCTATTTAAATATTAGCAGTAGCACAGTTGCCAAACATCCACGTAACTATCAACAACCTTAGGTAGAGCAATCCATTTAAGTTCATTTTCTTCTAACGATAATGATGTTTACGTGTAAAGGCGGATCCGTTCTTTCAGTCTACAGAAGCTGCAATTTATTTTATACTCTTCTTGTAGTATCCCAGGTGTACGTTGGCAGTTTGACGCGTTTTTATCAAAGTGCAACTTGCAACTCCGAGGATTACGGAAGATTCTTAGCGACATTCTTTCAGAATTTTTAAGAAAGTTTCTAGGTCCAAGAGAATCGACAATAAAATGCTAATGTTTATAATAGTAAGCTGACTGCTAATGCTGAATGTTTCTATCGATTAAGCTACCGGTAAAAGGCAGGCCGTTGTCTGGCCACGTAGGTAGTAGATTTTGGTGACGAGCTGACTATGGGAGTTGTTGTTGGGTCGGCGGTGAATAATGGTCGAGTCCTGTGAATACCTACCTAGAGGGCATTTGAAGAACACAGTAATTTTTTCTGAGAACTACTTGAAGCCTCTTCTTGCTTCAGAGGAACCAACAACCAAGTTCTACTGGGCTGGCTGCTAGAAAATTTAGCAGTTATTCAACTTTGTCGGAAGGTTCTGATACGGTCGAAAGGGCGACCGATGGAGTTGTTCGACCATTAAGCTTTCTTTGCATCCCGACGTTAAATTACGGGAGGGGGTTTGTGGTAACATTCGATGATTACTGGCTGGGCGAAAGTGTGGACTTTCCTGGATCCAGTTAGTTTTAGAACGACTCTGAGACTAAAGTCTTAATCAACCAGTTCATTATCTATCTACTAAGTTATCAAGGTTAAATCAATGTACAGATCGTATGCAAAGTAATTAAAAATGTACACGCATTGCACAAATACAATGCACAGAGAAGGGCATTGAAAATGTTTCAATAAATCTAAAAAATATATATATTTGTGTTCGTTCACCAATCAATGAATTCATTCTTCATTCACCAATCAATGAATTCATTCTTCATTTACCAATGTACAGATTATAAGTTAAATGTAGTCGCATTAATAAACGAAGTTTTATATGTGTACTACGTTATTGACAACAAAGAAGTAGTTTCTATTGAAACTCACCGGTCCCATTTTCGATCTCGCACCAGCGGTCGTTTTCAAATGTGCGACACGTCCTTATAAACATTTTCAATGTTAAAATTTATTTGAAACATACATATATATATATATATATTATACTCCCATAATAGGAGTAACAAAAGTTTTGATAATAGAAGCAACAGTTGCTCTTGTAACATGTACAATGTGGTTTTTCCAACCTGATGGGCACGTGATTTCATAAGTTAGAAAATTAAAGGCAGTCAGCCGTAATGCTGTACTACTTTACTTCTTCCGTAGGTCCAAAATAATATATTCTGGCGTTCTCTTCTAGTCTGAGCATATAATGAGTCTCTGTTCTCATTATAAAACGGAAGTACTTTTAACTTTTATTTTGCATCTTAGATCCCATCTTCGTGACGTAAGTTTTAAGCCAATATAAAATTTAATTTTATAATAAAGACAATTATGAGAATACGCTTTCGTGTACATTGTAAGGAATATAAACGTTCACATTTTTTCCGACCAGTTTTCTTACGTCAGCTTCATTTGGAGGAATCTTAGATGAACTTTGTTTAATTACAGAATTTTGTAGAAGGAATCCCTACATTTACTTTCATATAGAGGATAACATAGGTTGGTAGGTTGGTAGTCTCTCTTCCCTCCTCCCAGGGTTGAGGTAAGTACCTGACCTTATCAGATTAGGTTAAAGCTCATCTAAGCGTAGTACTACCCACATTGTTCTACTTGGGTACCGTATGTCTAAGTGGTAAAATAGTGAAGCCTGATTTAACGGTAGGTACCAACTCCAATAAAAATCTTTTAATATATATATTATAAAGACCCTTTTGTCTAACTATCTATTTTCTGTATATAATGATAGAACAAATCTTACTTACCCGTAACTTTTTACTTTACCTGGGCGCCAGAACAAATCCCAGATACAAATGATACCGATTCAGCTTAGCTCAGAGCACAGAGACATACTATCTCAGGATTCGTTCAGTGAGTGGAATATTTAAGGGGAATCGTTACAAATAACTCTTAAATAATGTTGAAATTTGTTTAATTAATGACTTTGTTATTGAATTAATTTCTTTAAAAGTTAATTTAATGACTTATGACTAACATAAATCTTATTGGTTAATGAGTGTGCCTGAAAAGTGAAGATTAAAACGTCCAAACGACCAATTGCTCTTATCTGGTTGATTTAGGGATTTATATATCACCCAAACCAGTGCTAAAGAACGGGTCTGGAATAATTTGCACGTTCAATACTACACCTCACTCTCCATTCAACACTCCTATATTACTTTATATCTAATCTTAATAATTAAATACAAAATTTGAATTTATATAGTGTCTTTTAAAAATGTTTATTGATTTGTTATTTATGTTCATTGATCAATGAATATATTTCTTATCTGATTGATGCGTTGACCGTCGATAGTAATCAGTAGAGATACTCCTTTTGATGGTTCGGCTCAGAAGAAATGATGTTGACCAATAACATTGACTGATGATCCTGGACAATTACAGATGCTGTACCTATTCTGGTGCACAGGTCACTTCACTGTTAATTAATTATTTATTTATTAATTATTTAATTAATTAATTAGTTATTACGCAGCGAGATTATTTATTGAACTTTACTAGTTCCTCTACTCCTGCGGACCACTTCGCGAACTGTTTATTTAAATAAATACTTTGCGTTGTTTGTGCAATTGAGATCGTATTTAACACACGTCTTGATTATTTAATGCCCGAACGAAGAATGTCAATTCCCTCATTCTGAGTTAGCGTCTACTCTTAATACAGGGTTGTGATTGGTTGTTCCAAATAAATCATGTGTTTTCCATTTGAAACAATATCGAACATGTCGGTCAAACTCTCCTTAACAAGTTTGAGATGGTAGAGAATTTCTGGCTAATTTCATACTTCCGCTGTTTGCAAATCGTTTGATTACAGGTATTTGCAAACGTGTTTTCAAAGGTCTGACCACAGAATATTATTGCTTTGGTCTTTCTCTGTATGTGTGTGAAAACACCTAATTCGTACCTAGCCTAATTCTCTAGTTATATCTCTTGGCGTTCTTCTTCTGTATAACTTCTTTAAATGTTAATTATATTAGTTGATATTTTGGCTACTTATAGAGCTTTAATTGCTGAACACTATGCAGGTTTTAGAATTGCCGTACATTTATTAGTTTTGAAGATATTGCAGTTTTAATAAATAAAATTAATTGAATAAAATTTCATGTCTTTGCACGCGTCAGTAGTAGCAGTGGCGAGTTTAGACAGAGATGGCTGTGATTATTCCCTCTCTCTCTTGCTTACGCCGCTAGACTAGCACAGTTTGACACTTTCATATAACGATCTGATAGGTCGACTGTATGAATCGTGTGTGTGTGTGGACAAATCGTCTAAAATGAATGGGTGGAGATCACTGATATTCTTGAAAATCAACCAAAATGACTCTGGCTCTGACCAAAAACTAAACCAAATTTGAGGAAAGTCCTTGCGTGCTTGGCTCAGACAGTTCCATTTAACCATGGTGAAAGACTCTTCTTGAATTTACGTTGTTAAGTCTTAGACTTTTTACCCACTATGGATATGCATCCCTCTGTATTCTATACTGTTTGCCCCAATGCTGTTTGGCGGCTGTTTGCCTAACTGGAAGTTCTTCATGTGTTGACACATGAAGAACACACAGATGAAGGACGCCTCTGGGCGTTAAATGAATTGGTTCGGTACTTAGTAAAGTATAATCAATTTTTCTGACATTTTAAAACCGTGTCTACCAATTTAAATTATACAATTTTGTAGAAAATCGATCGGCTGACATATCATAATACAAGCTCTGGATTTAACGATGTATTGCTCCCTTATTCTAACAGTAATAGACGATACTGAGTTCTGTGAAAGTGTCTTATTTCACTGGAAATAACCGTTTACTTTAATACTCAAATTTACGGCGGTAAGGCATAATTATTATTTTGCTTTATTACAGCGTGTTGTCATTCTTGGCTAACAAGTAATAATAAGAGTTTATATTACAAATAATTTATAATGTTTAGCTGCTGCACTTAATCCTTCTATAGTATTTTTAAGTTGAAGCATATTTACTGATTCGAAATGTGAAATCTTCTTGGGTTTTAAGTTTGCGCTCCAAACACACGCGCGCTCGCATATACACGCTCACACTTTGGCGAAATGGTATTCGGCGCACCGGAATTTATTGTGAACAGTGTTCACGTAAGGGCTCTGAATCAAGGAAATCAAGCAGCGTGACCTCAATCCATTTGGAAGTGGAGTTTGTATTGACATTCTTGGAATATTAAATATTGAGTTTTGGGAGTGTGTACGCTTGAAGAACGTGTAACGAAAGGGAGAATAGTAGGCGTAAAATATATATTCGAATATATAAATATTCGTACAAAAAGACACACATACACACACTCGCGCGCGCGCGCACATACATTTAAGTATGCTGTTCAATTGTAACGGTTATGATTTCTACACTTGTAATAAAATACTTGTTGCATAATAATTATACGTTTATTTATACTTACAAGTTTTAACTTGCATTGTTTTGAATTACGATAATAATTCTATTATATATTATGATTATAATTTAACAATTACTTGTAAATAATATAATTATAAATATTTTAATGATAATATAGAAGTATAAATAATTTTAATATATAAATGGTTACATATATTGTAATATGTACAGAATTGGATGTCATACCGTATTTATGTACGGTATGTCACCAGCTCTATCATAGCATGCCCCCTCCCCACGACTACGATCTTCCGGGATTCCTCCGCACTTTCTCTCCTGGGCTCAGAACATCCGACCGCCATTAGCCATAGATTCAAGTCCTTAGTATCTAGGGTAACACCTTTCAACTACTCCCATAATAATCCAATCGCCAGTCTTCGGTCATGGCTAACTAACTACCTGTCTTTTTCCAGAACCCGGCCAGTACAGTTATCGCGTCCATAATTTGTTGACGATTTTCTTGGGTAAGAAACTCGTAGAAACCTGGGAGAACTCAAGAGGTCGGGCGAGTTTTGCGGACTCCCGTCCAGCCGGTGGTCAAAGTAACCTTCTGTCATCCACCGCCGATCCAACGCCGAATTCTGAGGAGACGCCTCGAACTCCTACCGTTCAGAACTCCTAAACAGTGACAGAATATAATAAAATGAAGCTTGTGGGCAGAGAAAAAAGAGTTCTACGTTTCCACGCTTTATTCTAGCTGGAAGGCACCGAAGTGAGTTGGGGGCTGGTTTGCCAGTATGTAATTGTTTACATGACGTTTGAAATTAGAAGTAGTGTGATTTTTAAAATATGAACAATTAACATTCGATGAAGTCTTTAATCGTGCTATTGCTTAATGAAGAGAACTAAACATTGGCTGGAAGAGAGCAAGAAAGTTATGAGTGTATGATGCAAAGAAATTTACACTGAAAGGCAAATAGTAGGAATGGAATACCTGAGAAGAGTGCTGAGAATGAGAAAAGAGGAAAAGATAAGGAATAAAAATACAAAGTAAAAATGTGAGAGAATGAAAAAGAGAATTAAGAACATTAAGAATGTATGGGGACCTTATCATTCGGAAAGAGTAGAAGACCAAACAAAAGTGGACAGGTATTTTAATCAAAAATGAAAAATTGGAGTACATAGAAGAAACTGACACGTACCGTAAGAAGTGATAAGGTTTTGTAGAAAGAAGATCTAAACAAAGTGTAAAAGGAATTTCAACACCATCGTGTATAAGAGAATTTTATTGTGAGTGTATGACTTGAGTAATCTTCTACGTCTCCTTTTTATTTTTTTGATTTAGGAGAATATACTGCTTTTAACCAACGTTACCATTTAATGCAGTCTCCAGTTCAGTCTTTTTCCGTCTGAACGATTATTTCATGTCTCCTTGATTAATTAGTCAACAACCCTGACGTTCTAGAATTGTCGTTTTCCCTTTATATAACCCATAAATAAGAAAGAAAGCGGGATACAATGTAGTAAATAATAATAATTAATATTTAACCTTTAATGATATTTATTGGGGGTTTTTGGCTTCCCGAATATAAAATATTAAACTGAAACAAAACATTATACACACTTATCACTGAAATCTTGGGCACCACAAAAATGATGGCGTCGATCGATGTCTGTTTAGCCCTCGGATCGATTGTATAAGTTAATACTTTTGCGGTCGAATGACATTAAAATAAAAACGCAGTACGGGGTGGAGTATTGTGGGTAAATGCCGATGGGCAGAGAATGGCTGAGAGACCATTCATAATTATTGAAACTAAAACCCCGATTCCGGAAAAGGCCGTGTTTATTGAATGCAAAAGCTTCTGTATTGCAACGCAGATAAAGATTCATTAAAAACTGCAACAGAATAATTGTTTGAGAAAACAATAACTGGACTAGGTGAAAAACTCTGGCGTGCAAAAAATAAAAAGTTTTAGGCAGATTTTCTGAGACTTCGTATGTCTAGTATCACTTGCATAAAAACGAATCAAATGATGTGTAATTATCAAAATCCTGTTTGCTAAACAAACATTAATAGCAAAATCATATTACGCTTCTTCCTTATGTAGTCGCGTAATCACGATCATGTAAAAATGAATAATTTCGATTAACTTAATTAACCTTTCTCCCGGGGTTACTGAAAAAGTCCAGACGACCATATGTCGACAGTACGCGTATGTCAACCGAGTCCGCCGTTTTGTTAGATTTTTGACACTGCATAACCTGGGAGACTCGCAATGACGAGAAAAAGCGTTGAGCTCTGTGTTTCTTTTGTTCTTTTTAATCGATGCACTCGTTTTTTGAGTTATAGTGGAATATGGGAACACAGAACAACTAAACGCATTACCTTCCTTCTTCTTGTATACTCGTGTGAAAATTGAGACCAAATTACGCTAACAAAACTGTTTGCATTTTCGGCATTTGATGTAAGCGGTAGTATTATTTTATGTGAACTTAAGCTGATTTTATTTGTAAGTTTTCTGATTTTTGCTTCATTATTTCACGAATAACTTTTTTCTGTAAAATAATTGTTATAATACAGAGCTGTCAAAATTAATGTATTACAAAAATTAATAAAACAATGTAATGTTTGTTAGAAAACCAATTATTATTGTTTAATTGGTTTTGTATATGTAGAATCGGATCCACGTCAGATAAGCGGTACGCATTGATTGATTAATTTCATAGTTAATAGAGTCGGCAGGCTGTGGTGGCTGTTCAGATAAAGATTATTTGTTGCTTGTAATTACGTGTATAGTAGTTACGTATCCGTTTAAATTAAATTATGTTACATTTTCTAAATAAAAAAAAAAATTAAAAATAGGCAGTCATTGAGGACTGCCGACAGAAGTGAAAACTTAAAACTATGAAATAACAGTGGTTTTTTGGATATTCAAATTAATTGTAGTATCAAAAATTAAAATTTTTTGTAAATTAAAATCTTTAACATCAGTCTGGTTTTCACATCTATCGGCACTCCGAGCAACAATTATATACATTTTTATATGGTTTACTTATTAATCAAAACATATGATGGGCTGCGCAAGCCCAGTACAAAATATAAATACAACTTAATTGACATAATCCAAAATTTCGATAATATAAGCTAATAAAAAATAATTTTGAATTAGTAACCATATTTTCAAAATTCAACACACAAATCTAAAATTATTATAAAATTTTATAGAATTTTTAATTTTAAAATCCGCGGCAAAAATACTATCGAACAACTAGAAATTTGTTTTACCACGCTAGTAAGATAACTCCTAAGCCACTATGAAATACTCATTGCGTGATGTATGGCAGAGGTCAAATATCAAAAATAAAAAATAACTAATATCAAATTTTTAAACGGAAATATTGATACGAATATTGGAAATATTTGAAAATACATGCTTTGTTTATGTTATTCATTTTTCTATATAAAAATATTAACATATTTAGTACTCACTTTTGTACTGCACAGTGATCCTACATTTGAACATTTAAAATAATGATCAAACTAAAACACAATTTAAACAATGCACAGTATACACACATTAAACTTTCCACGTAGTCAATTTAACTTTACTTATATACATATACACAGCACTAATGTTACAATCTTACAATAATAAAAAAACTATTAAAAATACATACTTCGACATTAGACATGACGAAAAACCCTAAGTTAACAGCCAGACGGACAAATAACAATTATATAAATATCATATAATATAGTATAAGTAATTAATAAGAATAAAAATAATGTAAAATAGATCATAAGTATTGCGTTAATTGTTAATACGGAAAGCCGAAATCGCGCTAGGGATCGAACACGCGATAGCAAATTCGGCAGCGTAAGAAACTCCAAAATAAAGTACGTAAACGATAAAAGTGTGTTAAATAGTATAAATAGTATTACAATTGTATAATATAATTGTAGTATAATAGTATTACACACAAGTATAATCTATACTTTCACTGCTGGCCACGCGCAACACGTCATACTTATAGCTACAGATATACTGTTAGCATTTGCATGTCGGTGACGCGAACTCATAAGATTTTACCCATCCAAAAATCGCGCTAGGGATCGAACACGCGATAGCAAATTCGGCAGTGTAAGAAACTCTAAAATAAAGTACGTAAACGATAAAAGTGTGTTAAATAGTATAAATAATAGTATTACACACAAGTATAATCTATACTTTCACTGCTGGCCACGCCCAACACGTCATACTTATAGCTACAGATATACTGTTAACATTAGCATGCCGACATTATCATGTTGGCATTAGCATGTCGGTGACGCGAACTCATAAGATTTTACCCATCCAAAAATCGCCCAACGTGCCTATAGAAGTTTTCACTTCAAAAATTGTGTTTAATATTTCTTATGATTAGTATTTTACTGTAATATTTTAATTAGGGTGTCTAAAGTCGTCGTTGGACCAGATTATTCAAAATATTTAAAGTGGTGAGTATTTAATTAAGTAGGCCTACTATGAAGGCACTTTTTAGTTAGGGTGTGTATGTTTGTGTTTTCGTGTGAGTTGTTATGGGTCTAGCAAAAAGATAATAATATAGAAGATAACGTGTGCTTGCTTTATAAGTATATACAAAAAATGTTTAGATGTGTGTGTGTGTGTGTGTGTGTGTGTGCACGTTATTAAGTATTTACTAAAAAAAACGCTATTAAATTACAAATTATATGTATGTACAGCGGTAGGAAAATGTGTGTGCGTGTGTGTTTGAGAGAGGAGAGAGAGAGAGAGAGAGAGAGAGAGAGAGAGAGAGAGAGGGAGAGAGAGAGTGTGTGTGCGTCATTATTCATAATGTTTCAAGCAAATAGAAAGACTGCACTGTATTTATATTACAGTAATATAATAATTCTGTACCTTGTCGTTACTTTTATTAAAATTAAACTAATAAATATAATTAATTGCCAGTGGTACTCTGTGCTTTCAAGCTAACTTCTATTACAAACATAAGCTTTATTTTTCCATTTATTAATATTGCAAGCAGTTACAAACTATCAAGCAATTTTATTCTAACAACTATGTTAGTAGTGTGTACAATATGCTCCCATTGGCGCACTCTTCACTGTAGTTTACACTTCATTCATGTGTGGATATTTCTTGAAACACTTCACTTTCCCGCAGTTCCCAGATCGAACGGTTTCTGTCTCTGCAATAGTTGAACAAGTCCAGCATTGTCAAGACGTTGTAGAACTTCATAATTTTAAGGTTTATAAGGCCTCTTTTCATATTTAGCTGCAAATCGTTTATGTTTAAAATCAGTAGCCCTATTTTACTTCTTGTAAAAATTGCTTAACTTAATTTCGTCACTCATTGCACTGCGTAGGCCTAAATCTTATTAATGTGTGTGTGTGTGTGTGTGTGTAAGAGCGAGAGAGAGAGAGAGAGAGTAGTTATGTGTACAAAAATGTAAGTTTCGCGTGTTTACGGTAAGTAGGCTTACCTATTACAACCAAACGCTGCTGATTAAAAAACCATACATGTATACAAAATTGTTTTTCTATTATTATAAGTAAATCGAATAGAAACACTTCAGATTCTAGTCGTTTTCGGTAACAATATTGTCTGTAAGTGCGAATGACTGTGTGTTTAGATACCCAACTAAGTCTACTAGTTTCAATTAGTAAATATAATTGTGAGTAAATTGTGCTTTTTGTTTCTTTCAGAAGTAAAGAACACTTTGTTGCTGATAACAAACATTGAAGATGTGCGTACTTAACATTAAAGAAACCGCCCAATAAGACGCTACTAAATAGTTTACATAATTTTCTAAACCAACAGTTGAAAAGGTTGTAGTTTGTGTCGTCTACTGCCGTTCATTGCTCTGAAGGATCAGAATTTTCACTGTACCTCTAAATGCCCTAAACTGTTTACAGTTTACACAGGTTACAAATCTTATTTTTTCTTACTTATTGATTAAAAACAAAATTAGTTACGTGCACTAATAGTATCTTCTCAAAGTATGAAAATAAGAATGGTGTATGACAAATAACTCAGGGCCCCGTTTCACCGACGTCCGTTAAGAATTGAACAGCCGTTAAATTAGCCATTAAGGATGTGTCTGAAGACAACGTAATATACTAAGTTTCGTTAACGGAATTAACGGAACGGGCGGTAAAAATCGTTTGTTCACTTAACGGTAGGTTTGTGGGGCCATTAGGTAACTAACAGGCCTTTGGAACAGCGATAGGCAACCATAGAAAATTGTTCGTCGTAATTTCATATACGTTGTTCTTTGTCATGTAATACTTCGTGTATTTTAAATTATATATATATATATATGTATATTCATAAATTTGTCTGTTTTCTGTGTTCAGAAAATTTAGGTTAAATGTTTAGTATTGTGTTTGTTGAGTGCAAAAAATTTGAACACCAAACCAAGTAATGAAAATAATATAAAAAATTACTTTCAAGTGTTTTCAAAATATATTATAATTTTTTTACAAGTAAAAACAAACTAATTAGAACAAACAGAAGTGCAAAAAAAGGAAACAGAAACAAAAATTACAAAATACACTGAACAAATAGTATAAGTAACGAAAAACCTTCCTATAATTTTCAAGTTATTAATTCCTTCATAACGGTTAACTGGCAATACTTTAACGGCCGTTATCTCAAGAGCCGGGTCCGTTTGGATGTGGTTAGTAAACTCTCGTTAACTCGCTTTCGCTATCATGATAATTATGGATGTTAAGTGGTATAAGATTCGCTTAACATAATGTATAGACGGACCCGGCTGTTAAAATAACGGCCGTTAAAAACCGTATTGCTAGTTAACCGTTAGGAAGGAATTTAACGCAGGTTTGTGAAACGATGCACAAACCTATGAAACCTTTGGTTAATCAGACTAACAATTGGGTTTAAAAAGATACAATTTTGTGACCTAAAGAGTGTGAGTGTAGTTATAAGTTTTTAGTTTTTCAATTAACATGAGTAGTTTTTAATTTTAAGATGCATTAAAGAATTATGCTTTTGTAAAATTAAATTTTATGTTTAGTAAGTCCATAGAATTTTGTGAGGTTTCGCTAACAGGTTTTAAGACGTTTTAAAAATTACATTGTATCCTATTAAGGATTAGATTCTTTAATAATTATATAATCATTCTCTTATTATGGATTTGAATTTTACAGTGAATGAGACCATGTCTAAGCGGCAAACTAGATCTGAATAATTGTGGTGTGAAAATTAGTTTTTTTTTACGAAAGAATATTATAATGTTTTACCTATAAGTGATGCAGATTTATAACGTTAACTGATTGTTTAACACGTATACAGATATTTCTTCCTTAATATCGTTTTTGCGTTTTGTTTTTTACAAACTATTGTTTATAACATACTACCATAAATTTATTTTCAAGAGACTTGATAAAATACCACAAAAAAGTACCGTCTGCCTAGTGGCAAAAGCTAAAGAGCATGATAATGTCTTTCGGCCGCCAGCTAAACGCAACATTATTATGGTTACTGACTGACTGATTGTTTCCTTTCTGCAAATGTTGCGTTTAGGCAAATGTTTTAATCAGTCGCCACGTTATGGTTACTATATACCAGCAGCAGTGTATTTCACCACAACACAAAACAAACCTTTATTTACAACAATCCCAATGACATTATGTATCTGTGTTATACTTCACATTTCTGCGGTGAGTAATTAAATATAAAGAACAGTAGATTTGCATTTACGATGACAAATATTTTAATGAATAGATCGTTAGCTGAATCACATACGAAGACAACCATTAACTAGAGACAATAACCCCAATAACCTATCTACAGCTATGCAGTGTTGTTCGCTTGTTAGGTCTTTAATCTGCGACGACGTTAGCATGTTAGCGGTCGCGGTTTTAGTTAACGATTCCCGGCTGGTAAATTGTGCTAACACTTGATTTTAAACTTTCAGGACGCTTTATAAATCTGGTTTAATTGTTTGCAGTGATATTATTTTTAACACATTATATATATTGCGACGTATCAAAACAAACGTTTATTTACAACAATCCCAATGACGTCACGCAAGAATGACGTCATGCAGCGTGATGCGTTACAGTTTACAGCGTTACAGAAATTTTCAAATGATGGCCAGCCAAAAGACATTATCATGTCAAAATGTAATATGTGTTAGAACGGTATCATTTACTTTTCAGTATTTGCTGTGTCTAGGATCGGATCCACGTCATGTCAGCGATACACATTGGTTGGCAATACTTTGATGTTTTGTGCAGTTGATGGAATAAGTTGGCAGCGGTATCTGTTCAGACAAAGCTTGCATGTGTTGCGTGTTTCATAGTTCTGTAAGCTTTCGGGTGATTCAGTCGAATATTTTGAATTAAATTTTCTAAATTATCAAACATTTTGTTTAATTTTCTGTGTGATTAGTATGTGCATTGTAAATAATTTAAAATTTTATCGTTGTGGTCGTGGATGAAACAGATTATCAAAAATATTTCAGTGGTGAGTAGTTAAATAGATTATAAGAAAAGTCATTAGACATTCCGTGTCTTTCAAAGATTATTACTATAGGCCTATGTTATTTCTTAATTGAATTTTGTACTTACTTTTGTTTGTAACACAAAGAAGAAAAAATATTTTAAGAAGTGTTTGAATTAAGATTGTAAATCTGATTTTGTTCATTCTCTTAAATAATGACTGACAATAAAAGTAGAAAAATATTCTAAGCAAATCACCTAAAAAAGACGCCAAAAAAATTATGAGGGACAAACAACGTCATATCTCTGAAAACGTTTGCTCAACTTTGAAATTAATTAAGTATAATTTTAATTAAAGTAGGTTTCACCAAATTTAATAATTATTAGTACGATTAATTACTTAATTAATATTTAATTGAAATTTTACTTAGTCACAATCATAGTTAATCAAAGGAACATTTGTGACCGGAAGAATTTATTACCTGTAATTTTTATTTTCTCGGTTAATTAGTACATACTTTAGATTATTAGTTGAAAAATTATTTTTATTATTTTTTTAACTTATTTACTTGTTTCGTAAATGGCAGGGAACTGCGTATAGTTTCAGCGAACGACATAGATGCTTTATATACCGTTTTGAATACAAGTTTATTATTATTATTCCGGCTGTACAATGTTTACACATTTTCCGGAACCAAAGATTACAGAAGTGATTGAATTCTCAGCTTCCACTGCTGCTTTTTCATTCAAAGATCTTCTTCAAATTCTCGTTCCCTCAATATAGTCTGAATTTCTTCTATCCAGGTGATCGGTGGTCTCCCTCTTTTCCTTCTTCCTGGTGGGGTCTATTCCATAACTCTCCTTGGCAAACTTTCCTGTGTTATTCTTTTTGTATGTCCATACTATTGTATTTTTTGTTTGGATAGAATCAACAATTGAAATTTCACATTCATTGAAAACAACTTCAAATTTTTAATAATGACTGACTCCGACACCGAATCAGATCACGTCTACGATCCAAATTTGATCTATATAGTAGATACTGGAGATCTATTTTTTATAAAGAATTATGATAATGTAAGTTCTTTCTATAATTAATGCAAGTTTGTACGATCAATTTAATGTTTTTGACACACATAATTAGCACGCATAATTAGAATGAAATTAACATAACAGATATATAATATACTGACTATATAAATACACATAATGAATAATAATATGATATAAAGTTCCGGTATTTTACTCAAAGTTTCTTTTTTTGAGTTTTGTTTATTCTTTTAACGAAGGATTTGTCTCGCTGCAGTTAATCTACCAGACGCGACGTCGTCTTTAGATGAGCGTAGGGATAATTAAAAACAGAATAATTTTAACCCTTTTAATGCCGACTGTAAACAAAAATATGTTTCCGCGCTCTTTGGTATTCACTTGACGTTTCTGTGTTTGTTTTACAAATGAACTCGAAAGAGAATTTTATTTTTAATTATGTGAAGCTAAATTTACTCCTTCTAAATGAACTGCTTTTAAATATGTAATTTAATATCAAAGTAATGCAGAAGGGGGTGACAGCTGAATTATGTAGTTACGATTTTATAAAAGTGGAAGTTTTAATTTACGAAAAGTGTCATGAATACGTTTCAAATTGATGTCTTGAGTAATAAGTTCTTAGAGTTAAAAGTATATAATAACATAACAGTTAAATCCGGTTATCCGAAGCAAATTCTCAGTTTCAACTTTCAACTTCAGCCTGTCTGCCTGTCTATCTACGTGTTTGGGGTGTGTCTTACGATAACTTTTAAACGCATCAATCGATTTTCGTAAAATTTGCAAGCGTGGTCACACTTTTACCCTAAAGAATCTAACAAACAAGAAAATTGCAGTTTTACCGCTATGCTGTAATTTTCACTACGTGAGCTTTTCAACTGACCTTCATATACCAATTCACATCCATAGTTGACTAACTAAAATGAACAGTGATAATTTGTTTACAATTATGATTACAAAATTATTTAAACTTGAATTAACAATAGTGTTTAGAATTATTTAAATTTCTAATAGTGGTAAACAACGAATAAATTGGCAGATTGATTTGGTTTTTAACAGGTGTGTACATGAAATGTGAATCTAACAAATACGAAAAATAGCTGTTCTACCGCTAGGCTGTAGTTGTCACTCCGTGAACGTTTCAGCTGACCCTCGCATTTCAGTTCACATCCATAATTAACTAATTAAAACTAACAGTGACAATTTGTTTAAAATTATGATTACAAAATTATTTAAATTTGAATTATTTCATTTTTTAACATATTTTAATGGTATTGAATATTCGAACGTAAATGAATTTTGATGAAATGATTACATTAGACAAACGTTCCAAATAAAGCCATAGCCTACATATATGAACAAGATATTCATAAGTTTAAGTTTTAATATCCTAACTCGATACGAACTGTCAAAAATAGTATCAGTACAGTAATTTTTTAGATATATCCACCGATAGTAGAGCTAGGAAACAATTGTGAAACAATTGCAAAAGCAACGAGTTAATAAACATTTTAACTGCAATGTGATAATAGCGTTTATTTTTAAAATTGTTTGAAAAGTTCAAAAAGTAGGTAAAAAATTTGATAAAATCACAAAAATTCGTGTGGGATATGAAACTAAAGAAAATTTTCAACTAACATCCAAGTTAGTGTTAAGGTTTGGACATTTAAAAGCTTTCGCACTATTGGTCCCCAAAAATAGATTAACATTTTGAAACAATTGTAAAGAACCAGCAGGGTGTCCTAAAAGAAATTGTAACCCACAACAGAATATTTCAAATGTTTAGTGTTTATTGCATTATTGTGTGATGTAGCATTGTTATGTTACTAAAGAAACAGTAGAGTAATCGGAATTTTTTAAAATTTTCCCATAAATGGAAAATACCTAATTTCAAAATGTATGTAATAATATAGCCTATTATATACTTCGTTCAAAATAGTGAGCGAGTTTTGCAGCTAAGGGAGCCTACTAGTTTTAATTCATGTTGAAACCTCATTTTATTGTGGGTAATTACCACTGTGTTATCCCATAATAAGAAGTTATTCTTACTGTCAGTATTACATACTGTTTATATTGTTGTTGTCTGTGGCAGTATCTATATATAGTTTATTGAGACAGTATTCATTCCGGTCATCCAGATTGGAGCCGCGAGTAGTCAACGGTTATCGATAATTTTCGTCTCGTTTTGTTTTCGAGGTGAAATATCGGGTCTTTAGTATCTAATCGTTTTTGTCCAGAAAACACTATCCTGGGGTAACGTAATGCTTTCTGTAAAAAACATCACTTCCTTAATTCAATTATAAATTGTGTACAAAACTAACAACACTACTGTTTTTCGATTTAAAGGCACGTCATTTGATTTCCCTTAAAACTAAACTTTGCGCGCGTACTACGGTGAAACATCCTCAGGGTCTCAGTCGAGTCAATGACGATGTCTCATCCTAGTATGGAGAAGACTTTTGGTTTAAGGGAATAAAACAAGGTAATTATGACATTTCTAGCCAATGCTGGTATTAAAGTGAAATATTTTTTGTTCTATTCTTCTATGTTATATAGACACGCAAAAATAATTTAAACGGCGGTCGAAGCTATTTACAAAGAAAAAAATAAAATAATTACTCCCATAAGCACGCATTGAAAGGTGAATGAGCGCCATATTAACTGTGGCAAATGACATTTAACCTATCTTGCTTACACAGTCATTTATATCCGATAACGGCTTCCCTGATATCAATGTGTACTATTTTTCGAATTGTTTCACTATAGTTTTGGATAACGTAGAGTTATTTATGACTTGAGAATTATGTAATAAGGTCTGAGGGGCGAAGCCCCGAAGACGGGCGGTCTAGGCATTGTCTAGTTAAGCGCGCGAAGCGCGCGTGAATAGACTCTGTGAGGCCCGCCGACGGTCCGAGCGGCACCGGAGGTGCCGTTGGTAATTAAAGCATTGAGTTCTGTTTCAAAAAGAGGGATGTATAATTTTGTTGCGGCCGTAGGCCGGCAAAGCCGACTGTGGTGATCTCACTAACTACCCAGTTAACATGGCGCTCATTCACCTTTCCATGCCTGCTTATGGGAGTCATTTTTTTTTTCTTCGTGAATAGCTTCGGTCGCCCTTTATAATTATTTTTCGCATGTTTATATAACATAGAAGAATAGAAAAAAAAATTCACTTCAATACCAGCATTGACTAGAAATGTCATAATTACCTAAAACAAAATGCGTTAAACCGAGAAACATGTTATTATTAATGAAAACTTAGAAAGTTTACAAGCGAGATTGTGTACAAAACTACTCTTGAGGTAGGCATACGAATCTACCAACGCTCTTACGTGGACACTAAGGAAAAAATAAATCAAACGATAGAAAAGTTTGATTTAATTTTTCGTATTTTCCTTTAAAAAGAATAAACTTTAAAAGAAAAAATTTTTTAAAGTAAATCATAGACAGACAGCAACCCACAAACACACCACAGTAAATTGTAAAACTTTCTGCGGAAATGAAGTCGGAGAAAACATATTTTGAAACATTTGTAAAAAATCCGTTTTGGATATCCCTCCCATAATTAATGGTCTATAAAGTAAACAGCCGGAAGTATACACAGTAAACAATAAACTCGGCCATAAGGGAAAGATAAATTAGATGCTCTTCCGAAGGACCTTGAGTGTAGCGTACTAGTTTAATAGAGACTGAAACTGAGTCTTCCGTAAGAGAGCTGTAAAAGAAGAGAATTAACTTAAATTATATGAAAATTAGGAACAGATTAATGTAATTAATAAATAAATAAACGTGTACAACTTTATCATAAATTGCAAGATCTAAAATTTTCTTTTCAGTGCTCTTCTGTAAGTCCATGTGAATAGTATTGGAATAAATAACGTACGAGTTTGTATGAATATATGTACGTTAATACGTTAAGAATAGGAAATGTACCGAGTTAACACACACACACACACACACACACACACACACACACAAAATCATATCTTTTCAACCGTACACATGCGTGTTCGGAACTTGTAGTAACAACACTTTTTTTACAATGTCTTTTAATTGATATAATAATATCAAACGTTTCGCTATTATGTGATGAAGCATCTTCGATAAAGCTGAGATACACTATGCATAATACATTACATACACACTAACATATATAGCAAATACATACGTACACATTTTAATCCGTTCATAATACATTATTTGGTCTTTTCCGTATTTATTCACAGATGATCAGCTTTGCGACTGAGTATACGACGTACAGAATGGGCGAAAACTTTCGTATTAATAATGATATTACTGATACATGTTTGTCAACCGAAAAAGTGTTGTTATGTGTGTGTGTGTGTGTGTGCGTGTGCGTGTGTGCGTGTGGCTGTGTGTGTTTTGTAATATCACACTATGTAGAGAAGATAGGAAATGAGTGTTAAGACCAGAGCTTGATTCAATTGTGCAAACGTAAACTATATAACACAGCTACAGAGAGATAGATAGATAGGTAGATAGATTGATAGATACTGTAGATAGATAGATAGAGAGATAGAGATAGAGTGTGTTAGAGAGATAGACAGACAGACACATGCAACTCGCGCGCGCGCGCACACGCACACACACACACACACACACACATAAATACAACTTAAGAACACAGTCAATGTGGTATATCCTCACTTCCTGACTACATATGAAGCAAACAATGGCAATAGAGTGGTGTTTATTTAGCTCTACTGGCTTCAGTAACTGTAGCTTTGAAATATTATATATTATGTAAAATATTCAACTCCATAAATAATTTACATTCCAAAATAAAATTCACGTTAGAAGAAGAATCTAATAATAAATTAAATTATTTAGACTTAACAATAAAGAAAAATTAAATAAATTTTGAATACTCAAACGCAGGAAACCTTCTCAAACTGATTTAGTAATACCAAATAATTCTAACCATCCTCCCCAACATAAAATGGCAGTATTTAATTCCATGATTTACCGAATGCTTAGGATCCCATTAAATAACAAAGAAAGAAACAAAGAAAGAAATATTATCTAACAAATAGCAGTTAAAAATGGATACAAAATAAAAACTATTAATAAATTAGAAAATAAAATTAAACATAAAATCACTAATAAAATTCGCAAGAACACTACATTTAAAAATTCACCTATTAATAATAATATAAAATATACAACCTTCACTTATTACGGAAATATACCTCAAAAACTAAATAAAATATTTAAAGATGCTAATTTTAAAAATATCTTATAATACAGATAATATAATTTTTAATAAAATAAAACCTACAATTAAATCCAATACTCACAATAAAAATGGAATATATAAAATAGAATATCCAGATTGCAATAAATTTTACGTGGGCCAGACAAAGAAAAAGAACTACTAGATAGATTCCTTCAACACCGCAATGCATATTTAAAACCAAATATTTATAAATCTAATTTAGCCACACATTGTCTAAATAATAACCACCAATTTCCAAACACTGAAAATATAAAATTAATTAAAAACATACAAAAAGATCAAAAAATTAATATTTGTGAAAATCTTAACATTTACAAACACAATAACAATAATTTATTAATTAACGAACAAACCCAAATAAAAACGAAACAAGACGATCTATTTAAAATTATAAATTAAAAAAAAATAAAAATGAATAAAATATAAACAACAAATTTTCAAATATAACCGAGAAAACAGCTGCTGAAGAAAATAAACATTAAAACAATCGTTAACTAATCGACCTAAATCGATTATCAGTTATTTTACATTAAAATTGATACAGATTCGATTATTCGTTAATTTTGTATTAATAGAGTTATTTCGATTGTTATTAATTTACTTACAAACCTCTGATGATACTGATATTTTTCAGTGAAATGTGTGTCAGGTGTTAAAAAGAATATACAAAATTATACTACTTGCAGAAGAAACAAATTGAATAACATCACAAAATATAATATATATAAAACTCAAAGTCTGAGGATTTATGGGTACTGAATACAAATCCACACCATTACACCGATTGCCACCAAATTTTGCACAGGTAACCTTTAACACAAGGCGAAAAATACTGTCTAACTTGGAATTTGATATTTTGCCCCGTTTGCACGATTTAGGCCTTTTAATTATGCCCTTTTGTTGACGCGAAATAAAGATTTCAACAACACCATGGAAACCAGAATTGATTACCATAGTAACAAGTAAATAAACAAATGATATTTAGCGGCATCGGAACTGTACCTTTATCTGTTCCTGCAGTTTTTAATGTTTTCAATATGCGATTGTATCGATATATTTTGTAATTTTGTATACAGATACGTCTATATATTCTGTAATTGTCTTAAACGATTATAAAATTTATGTTTATACGTATTTCTGATGATGCAATGAATAAGTAATGAAATATATTAAATACCACTACTAAAGATGTCAACAACTCTATGGAGACCAGAATTAATTACCATAGTAACAAGTAAATAAACAAAAGCTATTTAGTGGTATCGGAACTGTACATTTATCCTTTCCTGCAGTGCATTTTCGATGTTTTATATAATATGCGATTGTATCGATATATTACGATGTGGAAAAGAAGAAGTGTACTAATTGTAAATTAATGCAAAGCGAAAATACGTGTTGTTTTCATTTGTGAGGTTAGGTGACAACGGTTTTTGGTTTTTAGTTTATTGCTTGATATGGCTGAGAAAAACATAACGTTTAATGTGTTATACAATGATTCCAGCACAGTAACACTTAAAATAAAGAATTGCGGTTTTTGATTTAACAGGTACTTTGTACTTAATAAATATATACTTTATCTTCAAAGGCTTTATAAACGTCTACTTTTAAATCTCCAAAGGCTATTGCGCCAACATAATAATTTAGTACAAGTTAAAAAATAGTACAAGTGTTGAAAACAGCTTTGTAGAGAATTTGACTAATGAGTACAAAATTGTTATACGAGCTGGCAGGACGCCATATAGACATAGACAATAAAAATTATATTAAAATACTTATTAAATGTCAAATATTCGCGTGCGAAGCCGCGGGTAACAGCTAGTAGAATATATACGTTCTAACATACATACATAATACGTTACGCTGGTATTTTTCGTATTTATTCGCGAATGATGAGCTTTGTCATTGAGGATACCACGGTATAAGTAGCGATATTACTGAAATTTTTCAACCGAAGAAAGTAACATTACATATTTATGCGCGCGCGCCTGTGTTTAGTTTTTGATATCGCACTAAACGTTGTATGACAAATGTAGTGAAGTGAAGAAGGTATGTTTAATTCAGTAAATAAGTATTAAGACCAGGGATATATTAGTTTCTGCAAATATAAAATGTACCAGACTGATACAGAGATGTAGGCAGTTAGACAGACAAACAGAAAGGCACATACAAAACGTAAAACACATTCAGTGTGTGGTAATGCCTGGCTTCCTCACTATAAAGCAAATAATGACAATAGAGAGGTGTTTTTTTTAGCTCTACCGTCTTCAGTAACTGTAGCTTTTAGCGACAACACCAGATACAGTAATAGAGATACAGTATAGTAACAAGCAAGGAGTGTATCTATTTTAGTCATCACTTTGTGAGCGTATCACCTTATAAGAACGTACACTGTACAGGCGATATATCTTTCTGGTATTTACCAGATGTTGAGTGATTCTCATTATTAAGCAAACTCCAATTTTATTTTATTAATTTATAAATACTGAAATTTCTTTTAATGTTATAACTACACAAGGCTTATTGTAACACGCGCGACTGGCTTAGGAATAGGCCTACGTTAAGTTATTAAGGAATTCCTCTGAAATTTTTAATTGCTTTGGGGGGGGGAATTAATCTTCTGATCCCTCTCCTGTAGTTACTCCACTGTATTCTAACCACAATATGATAATTGTGGACAATGCAATCATTGAATATAAGAAACAGGCCTATTCAGAACGTTTCTGATTGTAACATTTCGAAAGCGATCTTCTCTTACACAGAATTTGTCCTTGGGATTCCGAAGAAATTCATTTCTACCGCCTGACTTCTGTATAGATGTCTCATTATCATGAACCTGGTTCTCGACGTACACAGTGAAGTCGACACAAATAATACGTTAGAAAAATTTCAGAAACGTTTTTGTTAAGATTTGAAAAGATGTTTGAATGGTACATGAAACTCGACTGAAACTTTGCAAAGTTTTATCTACGATTATATCGAAGTCGAATTATAAGAAATACGGTATAAGAGGAAATGATTCGGAAAGTTGAGTTCAAAAGTTTTAATATATAACTTAGCGTTATAACTAACACTTTTGGTATAAGATTCGTATGTCGTATCTTAATATGTCTGTTAATTTTCATACCTACGTGTCAATTTATTCAAGTTTACAATGTTGTTCGGAATTTACATGTCACGCATGTTTTGAAAGATGGACGGAATCAAACGCTGTGCTGTGATTCTCTGTTAATGAAGGTCTAGCGCCAATGAAAATTAATAACAAAGTGGTAAATATGTTAGGAGATGCTGCGCTTAAAAAAAAACCTGGTTTTAAAGTGAGTACTAGAGTTTAAAAAGTCGTCTTACGAGCATTGGAGGTGATCCCTGCAGCTGACGCCCACAAAGTGCAACTTCTCCAAATGCAGCACCCAAAGTTTTTTCACACCACGAAAGGGGAGCACTTTCATAAAAATAGAAAAAAATATCGAATTTTGTTTAAATTTTTTTCTGACAGAATAGAATTTCTCCTTCAAAATGGTACATAAACCATTTTGATATCATAATTGGAAGTGCCTCAAAACATTTGTTTCCCTACCTATGTTTCGTGTAAGTTTGGCACTCTATATACCCTTTGCATACTGACAGTTGATTTTGACCTTGGTATTTAGTTCCCAAATCAGAATCTGTTTGCAAACAGCCTTTGAGGAAAGCTGTTGAGGAAGTAATTTCCAAAAATTACAGATGTAGAGACTTATCGGTCGCCATTGATAGGTCGTGGCAGAAGCGTAGACACACGTCACTCAATGGGATAGTATCTGCCACATCCCTGGAATCAGGGAAAGTATTGGACATAGAAATACTTTCAAAATTTTGTTTATGTAGCAATATTTTAATTAACATTCATGAAGAAGGATGTTCTTCAAACTTTGCTGGAATCAGTGAGGCTATGGAGGTAGCTGGAGTTGTAAAGATATTTGAACGTTCCATGCCAATCTACAGTGTACTATACACAGACTACCTAGGTGATGGAGACACTAAATCACATTTGGAAAAGTGTGTGAGAGAATACCATATAGACCTGATATAGAAATTAAAAAAAATGAGTGTGTAGGCCATATACAGAAAAGGATGGGCACAAGATTAAGAACTCTGAAAGCAAAGACAAAAAGACTTCCTGATGATACTTCGCTCGGAGGTAGAAATCGACTGACTGATGCTGCAATTCTAAAATTACAAACCTACTATGGTTTACCTATTAGAAGAAACAGTGAGTCTGTCAAGAACATGAAAGAAGCCATATGGGCTCAATAATTTCATGTTATGGCATTCAACAAAATACCACAAAATCATGCGTTGTGTCCAAGAGATGAAACAACTTGGTGCAAATTCAACTTGGCAAAGCTTCAAAAAAACCCCTATGATCATACAGAACACTTTCATCTGCCTGTAAATATCATGAGCTTCATAAAACCTATCTTTTAAGACCTTGCCAAGCCAGAATTACTAGAAAAATGTCTTCAGGGAAAGACTCAGAATGTAAATGAAGCCCTGAATAATGTTATTTGGACCTACATACCAAAAAAAGTTTTTGTTGGAATGAATACTTTAAAATTTGGTGTTTATGAGGCTGTGACAACATTTAATGATGGCCACATTGGTAAGTGAATGCTGTTCAAAGAAATTGGCCTGAGACCTGGAAAACACTTTACAAACATGCTGAAGGTTCTGGATCGGAGGTGAATAGCAAAAGCTGAGACTGCCCAACAAGAGTAAGAAAAGAAGATAAGGAGACACAAACATATGTTAAAAAGAAGATTAGAAGATCATTTTGAAGACGAAGAAGGCCAAGCACCATCATATGGTCCAGGAATGTACTAGAAGGTAAAACACATCACATTTGTATGTAGTTTTTTTAGTTTTTCTTCGTTTTCTGAAAATGAGTTTTTTAAAAACTTATGTACCTTTCTCTCAGAAACTATAAAAGATATTATTCTGAAATTTTTACTGCTTGTAAAACTAATAATCTTGTATATATAGAACTAAAATAATTAAAATATCTTAAGAATTCTTGAAGTAAAAGATATAAATTAAAAAAAATATGTTTGTTTTGTAGAGAGGATGTAAAAAAAATATTTAGTATATTACAAATTGCCATAAACTAAAACTTTTAGTTTCACTTTTGTAAAAAGGTTCAAGGTAAATAACAAAAAAAAACCCAAGCTGATATCTTTTACAGTTCCTGAGAAAAAGGTACAAACGTTAACATGGTCGCGTATAGGGAAAAGTGCTCCCCTTTAAAATATGGTACACACGCGTATGTGAAACGCCTGTGAGCTCAGCAATGTCATCCGCTTTCAGTCGCCGGTCTTCCAACACCGTTTATCAAAATTTTTTCAATGATATCTGGACTTGTAGCAATTTTGGGCGTCCACTGCGGGTATCATCTTCAGTGCTTATACGACCACGTTTAAACTCGAGTATCTACGTATAAACGATTTTTTTAAGCCGTATATGCGTCTCCTAACGCATTTACCATTTTGTTGTGAATGTCCATTGGTGCTAAATCCTTTTTAACAAACAATTCAATTACAGCAGGATGTTTGATGTTTTCAGATTTCAAAATACAAGTGATATGTAGATTTCTAACAGTGGTAAACAATGAATAAATTGGCAGATAGATTTGGAAATTACATGAAATGTGAATCTTACAAATAAGAAAAATTTATTTCTATCGCTAGGCTGTAGTTGTAGCTCCGTGAACTTTTCAACTGACCCTAGCATTTCAGTTCACATCCATAATTAACTAACTGAAACTAAGAGTTATAATTTGTTTACATTTATGATTATAAAAATTATTTTATTTTTTTAACGTATTTTGATTTTGTTTAATATTCGAACATAAATAAATTTTGATGAAATGATTAGACAAAGCTTATAAATAAAGACATATCTATGAATAAGATATTCAGAAGTATACGTTTTAATATCTTAACTCGGTATGAACTGTCAAAGACCGTATCAGTACAGTTATTAGAACGAAACAAAATTAGCAACACACATGACTGTTACCAACCGTCACAGTACCTAATCGAGGTAGGCTGGCTGGCTGGTTAACTAAATTCTCCACCTCACGAGATTTACTACAGAATTATTATTTAATTCCTTCTTCTTAGGAAACCAATTTCAGAGAAAGCTTTGTGAACCGTGCGGGGTGCGTGCGCACGAACACTTGTAGACTTTCCCCCCAAACAAACGAATGAAGCCTCTTGAAACTCACTCACTTCGCGACGACGAGAGGGTGGATTCAATAAGAGTCGACCGATGACGTGGCAATTTTTTTAATTATCTCACCTTATACTAACTCAGCTCATCCGCGTGCTTCTTATCGTTTAGACAAATTTATCTTTAGAGAATTCTAACAGGTGCCTGCTGTTGGGCTATGTTTACTGATACTTGGAAACGTCCATGTAAATTCATGCAGTTTTTCTATCCAGTAAGTGTTCTTTCATCATTATGTCGTCTTCATGTATTAGTCACCACGCCTATTATGGTTCTCATCTTTCCTTCGGCCTATTTAGGATTATCCTTTCTTCTGCTTTTAGAATCTGCTTAGGTTTGTAGGTCATGTAAAGTTAATCTTGATACTTCATACTGTTCGATTTAATTTTTACGATTTCTTAAATTTGCTTCCAATTTCTAACACGTCGTGTACCAGGTCCTAGGACACTGAGATGCAGTAGAATACGGTGACTACTCTGAAACAATACAATGTGGTTGGACCATAACCCTGTAATCCGGAAAATTTTGATTCAGTTGACACCGGCCACGAAGATCTACACAAGCCGAATAATAAAAGTTTTTATTTACTAAATATATTTATTCTAACAATACTGCAGTATAAAAAATTGTTATGGAGAACCATACATGACTTCCATGTTCTAAGATTTATATTTAAAATCACTTTTGAAATGAAATATTTCATAGAAACTACTTCTTTCTACTTACTGCTTCAGCCTTAACCGCAGTACTGTGGTCACTAACGTATACCACCTCACGTTTTCGCACTCGATTTTCACTGAGATGGAAGTCGATGGCACTGCCGAAAAGTTTGGTTTTGCAGAAAACATTGGACTACGGCTGAACAGCCCGGGAAGGAATTTTAACAAAAAACTACTTCTTTGTTGCCGATAACGTACTACACATAAAAAATTCTCCCCTCTCCCTTCAACTATAATTTTCATTTAGAGAAAATTACCCCCACCCCGTTCACCAAACCTCTTCATTTATAGATATTTCATCTACGTTTCTACAGTGGATTATTATGAGCTTCTTATCAAGGTACTTTATTTATAACAATTAAGTACTTTACTCTTGTTAAAACATAAAACGTTGCAGGTAAACTACCCCTTTCTCTAAACCGATCTTCACCAAAATCAATAGACCTTCAGTCCTCTACAATGCAGGGATGCATGCAAAAAAATATTTGATTCTGTTTCAATTTGCGGCAGTTATCGTTCGTCATGAAAACATTTCTCTTGTTACAACATAACATGTTTCAGGTAAACTACCCCTTTCCCTTTACCGATCTTCACCAAAATCAACAGGCCTTGAGTTCTTACAATTTAGGAACGTTTGCAAAAAATTATTTTATTTTCTTTGAACTTACGGCAGTTATCGTTCGTCATAGAAAAAATTACCTTTGTTAAAACATAAAAAGTTGCAGGTAAACTACCCCTTTCTCTAAAAAGATCTTCACCAAAATCAATAGACCTTCAGTCCTCTAGAATTCAGGACTGTATGCATAACATTATTTGATTCTGTTTGAATTTGCGGCTCTTATCGTTTGCCATAGTAAATACCATTGTTAAAATATAAAACGTTGCAGGTAAACTACCCCTTTCCCTTAACCGATCTTCAACAAAATCAACAGACCTTGATTTCTGTATAACTCAAAAAGGTATGCAAAAGAGTAGTTGATTCGGTTTGAATTTACGGCAGTTATCGTTCGTCATAGAAAAAATTACCCTTGTTAAAACATAAAATGTTGCAGGTAAACTACCCTATCCCCTTAACCGATCTACACCAAAACCAGCAGGTCTTGAGAACTCTATAATTCAGGGCTGTATGCAAAACAGTATTTGATTGTGTTTGAATTTGCGGCTGTTATCGTTTGCCATAAAAAAAAATTACTCTTGATAAGAAAAACGTTGCCAGTAAACTACCCCTTCCCGTTAATCGATCTTCACCAAAAACAACAGGTCTTGAGTACTCTACAAATCAGAGGTGTATGCAAAAAAAAGTATTAGATTTGGTTTGAATTTGCGACTCTTATCGTTTGCCATAGAAAATACCCTTTTAAAACATAAAATGTTGCAGGTAAACTACCCCTTCCCCTTAACCGATCTTTACAAAAAATAATAGGTCTTGAGTACTCTACAAATCAGGCAGTATGCAAATAATCATTTGATTCTGTTTTAATTTACGGCTGTTATCGTTTGCCATAGAAAATACCCTTGTTAAAACAAAAAACGTTGCTGGTAAACTACCCCTTTCCCTTAAACGATCTTCACCAAAAACAACAGGTCTTGAGAACTCTACAATTCAGGGCTGTATGCAAAACAGTATTTAATTATGTTTGAATTTGCGGCTGTTATCGTTTGCCATAGAAAATAATTACCCTTGATTAAAACAAAAAGTTGCAGGTAAACTACCCCTTTCCCTTAACCGATCTTCACCAAAAACAATAAGTCTTGAGTAATCTACAAATCAGGGCTGTATGCAAAAAATTATTTGATTCTGTTTGAATTTGCGGCTGTTATCGTTTGCCAAAAAAAAAATCTGTGTTAGACAGACAGACACAGAGATAGACACACAGACACACACATAGACACTTTTCGAAAAATGACTATTTTTCATGTTTTGAGTGTAGTACAATCAGAATCTGCAATAATCTCGAACACGATTTTTTTTTGCCATCACCATACACCATATTTCCTTAAGGAACATGGAAGTAAAAAATCAATTGAAATACACTTTTGTGCCCTAGATCTACTCAACACAGGATTTCGCAACATTTCTTGAACGCACATCTCTTGTACTGAGTATAGTTCCGATGGAATGTTTCCGTCTTAGCCTAGGCGCACACCTGCGATTATCTGTCGCAACGACACAAAAATCGTGGTCTCGAAAAAATATTGAATTTCGCTAACTTGCGATAAATAAATCGCAATTTTACCATAATTGTTTGTTATTATTCGTCAGTATAGAATGGACGTCGTATAAACAACTTGTCTTCTGGGTTTGATGCTGCGCTTAAAAGAAAAACAGAAGCTATACAGAAAAGAATACTGGGTACACCCAATTATCACTCAGAGGACGCTGAATGGACAGTTTTATAAAATTCATGCGGATTTACGATTACACCCCAAAGAATTTTTCAAATACTACAGAATGAGTATTATAAGCTTTGACGAGTTGCTTGAAATAGTCGGACCAAATATTACACAGAATGATACGAAATGGAGGAAATCTGTACCACCTGAGGAATGATTGCACAGGCCTGCAAAAATACACTTTTTGAAAATTGTTTAAAATATTTTATGTGCACTTTGTATTGTTTTTGGCGCTGATTTCAAATATGACCTCCATTTTTTCCATCACGTAAGGTTTTTTCAGAAAAAAGGTATTAAGATTTTAAAAAATGACGCAAAATGAGATTTTTGTTAAATGAAGGTTTATTAATACAAAATGTTGGAAAATGAATTACAACTAAAATCTACTTAAATATGGTCCGAAAATCATTTAAAGATCACTGTACATTATTATAAGTCTTTATGGTACCTTTTTCGCTGGCTGTCAAAGCTTGTTTTGGTATTTTTCCTCTTATCAACGTTCTGCGGGTCGTCTGTCTTAAGCATCCAGCAGTAGTCAGCAATCATGTTTACATTCCATCTTCCCTGGTATCTTCTTTCCATTTCTTTAATATCTTGATGGAATCTTTCACCTTGCTCTTCATTTACTGCACCAAGGTTTTCCGGAAAATAGTCCAAATGAGAATTCAGAAAATGTACTTTTAAGCTCATTCGACATCCCAATTTTTTATATTTGTTCAACATATTTCTAACAATATTTTGATAGTCTGGGCCTTTCTTGTTTCCAAGAAAGTTTTTCAATATATCTTTGAAGGCTTTCCATGCTTATTTTGTTTTTGGTCCACCGTAGTTTTAAATGTTTCATCCTTCATAAGCTTTCTAATATCTGGCCCGACAAATACGCCTTCCTTCAATTTTGCCTCTGACAATCCAGAATACTTGTTGCAGAGATACTTAAAACATATCAGTAACATTTACGCAAACCTCGCCCCACAGTTTTTCTTTTATATTACGGTCGCTGTATTCTATTAACCGCTTATTGAACAGAGCTGATAATTAGCTCAACTTCAATGATAATTAGCTCTGGGTCTAGGACACAATTTACAGTATCATCAGATTCGGTGCCAGACATACTGAGCGTCGCGGAGTCGTGGCTTATCGAAAGCAATCTGTTTCCCAGTTTATTACCACAGCTTAAATCTCACAACTGTGTTTGCTATGTTGGCTTTTTTATTTTATTTGCCTTCCGAGAGTGGCGGACACATACCATAACATGTGTACGGTAATGACAGTGTATGGAAAAAGTACACAGTAATGACATGTCAACTACAAACACTTTTAACAATTTTATGCTGGTTTAATTTTTTAGATTTTTTAAATTGTTTCGTCATTATTCGACATTTTTGTGTATACTTTCTCACTGTTTATTTATGACTAACTTTTTGCCTTTGCGTAATTATTTAGTAATAAATTGTATTTGTTTTTGCTTACAAGAATATATATATGTTTATATATTAACACTCTTTCAACAGTTTCAAACTGTCACCTTCAGATTAGTTATCATAACCGACCTGGGCACGTTCGAACTTTTCAAGTCTGTTTAGACTTAAGGAGTCTAATTTGCCGTCAGCACTTATCAGATGGGCAATCTCGACCATTTTATATTCGAGTGAGGAAAATTCTTTACCAATTTTAACAGTTACCATTACATAAGTTAATTCGATCTAACATTAAAAACCAAATATAATTTATTTATTATTTAAAACAAGAATAATGTGAGAAGATATAAATGTAATATGTGTGTGTGTGTGTGTGATTAACGCATGTTAATGTGTAATAACTTTGAATAAGTAGTTCTTAAGTTTTACTCTCATTTGTGTAGCGAAATCAAGTAATTTTTTAAACCATATATACCCTTCTCACGAGATAACGCTTTCGACTTATAAACAAAAATTTTTTCTGTCCACGTGTTTCTAGCATTTGTTTAGGCTACTAATAGTAGTAACTAGCTGTTACCTGCGGCTTCGCACGCGAATATTTGACTTTTAATAAGTATTTTAATATAATTTTAATTGTCTATGTCTGTATGGCGTTCTGTCAGCTCGTATAACAATTCTGTACTCATTAGTCAAATTCTCTCCAAAGCTGTTTTCAACACTTGTACTAATTTAACTTGTACTAAATTATTATGTTGGTGCAACAGCTTTTGAAGATTTAAAAGTACCAGTTTATAAAGCCTTTGGAGATGTTTATAAAGTACCTGTTAAATAAAAAAAGGTAAATTCTTTATTTTAAGTGTTACTGTGTTAGAAGCATTGTATAACACATTAAATGTTATGTTTTCCTCAACCAAGGCTTTTATGTCTCTTAGCAGTAAACTAAAAACCAAAAACCGTTGTCACCTAACCTCACAAATCAAAACAACACGTATTTTTGCTTTGGATTAAGTAATAGGACAATTTACAATTAATTAGTACACTTCTTCTTTTCCACATCGATAAAATCGCATATTATATAAAACATAGAAAATGTACTGCAGGAATGGATAAATGTACATTTTATCCATACCGCTAAATAGCTGTTGTTTATTTACTTGTTACTATTGTAATTAATTCTGGTCTCCATAGAGTTGTTGACATCTTTAGTAGTAGTATTTAATATATTTCATTACTTATTCATTGCATCATCAGAAATACGTATAAACATAAATTTTATAATCGTTTAAGACAATTACAAAATATATAGACGTATCTGTATACAAAATTACAAAATATATCGATAAAATCGCATACTAAAAACATTAAAAACTGCAGGAACGGATAAAGGTGCAGTTTTAATGCCGCTAAATATCATTTGTTTATTTACTTGTTACTGTGGTAATTAATTCTGGTCTCCATGGTGTTGCTGACATCTTTATACGCGTAAACGAAAAGGCAAATATCAAAGTCCAAGTTAGACAGTGTTTTTCGCCTTGTGCAAAATTTAGTGGCAACCGGTGTAACGTTGTGGATTTGTATTCAGTACACATAAATCCTCAGACTTTGAGTTTTATAGATATAGATGGTAATTTATAAGAAAATAATAAAATAGTATTGAATTGTAGAATTTGTGGAAACACTAAGTCATCACGCAACTGAAATTATCATTTGGTTAACACATTTTTCTCAATGAACACAATCTGCTTGTTGTTTTAACTCTACTGCTGTGCGTATTTGTCTATTTTACGATATTTAAAGTTCCGATGCGTTGACCTGCACGTTTTTTGTGTTTCTGTAGAAAGCAAGCGTAAGTGTTTCTGTAGTAAGTTACCCAACGTAAAGTGTCTAGACGACTATTCAGTACGTTTTGTGATTAGGAAATTGCTTTGGTCCTGCCTTTCAATTTTATTGATTACTTATTTTAGAAAGCTTTCTACGAAACCAGCCTATCACTATGGAAGGAAATTACTATAAATAATGACATTCGATAAGACTTGAGTAGAGTTATTTTTGAAAACTTAATATCTACCTGACGGGCGGCCCACGCGGCGTCAGCTTGCTGAATTTCACCGACAGGCCAATTACTTAGTCCTTCATTATAAAAACGCCGACGTTTCCTCACCAACGAGGAAAAATAAGCGGACACTGTTTTAATCAAGAATGATTAGAGTGTAGTAAAATATCTGAGTGACAGTTACTCGTATGTACTAAAGGGAAAGCAAAAGAAGTGGGATTTATCAACAACACTGAAAAACAAAATACGCCTGTATGAAGCGTCTCGTTGTGGTAACAAAAGAACTATATAAAACGTTTACATTGAAGATTTTATTTTTGGAGAAGTAAAGGAATATACGAATCTTTGGCATTAAAGAATAAGACAATAATAAGACGATAAAGAATTGGGTTCAGAGAAGAAATATAAAGTAGAATATGATTCATAACATGTGCAGAAGGCTATTCATATGACGGAAAATTAAAAACATAAGAAATTATTCATACCTTCTATTGAGTCAGTGGTAACATATAGAGTGGAAATCTTGATCCTTAGAATTTTTTCTATGATATAAGAGGAAAATACTAAAGACAGTACATGGGCTAATAAAGAAGGTAGATCTATGAAGAACAAGTAAAAATAGGGATACTCAGCAGATGAAGGGGAGCCAAGATATCATACGGCAGATCGATTTTCTTAGAATGAGGTCGTCAACGTTGTAGCATCACAAGATGCTACCAAAACAAAAACCTCAATTGAATTACCAAAATAAATAGGGAACTTAATCAAATAAACAAATAATAGGTAACTGAATGAGGAATGCAATAGAGGATGAGTGATCTAATGAGAACAATCAAAAAAATAATTATATAATGGAAGAATTATAATAACTAATCCAGTAAACCATGAATAAATAAAGAATAATTGTTACAGATACATGAATAGATTAAAAACAGAAACATTAGCCTTGTAAACAAACATAATAAATAACTTGACAAAACAGACATAAAAAAGGACTAGACTAGACTATATCTTTGACATAATAAATTACCCAATAGATTAGGGGAGTGAGTGTATATATCTTGTTGTAATATTGAAAAAGTAATGTTTGAGTATATAAGCAAAAAATGTATTTAAGATTAAGAAAAGTCAGTTATATAACAAGCCTAACAGTCCAGCTAGGTCTCAGACCTAAGACTGCATTTGTAATTAGCATATATATATAGAGTTATAGTAAAGACCAGATAATTATTGTCATAATTATGTGTATTAAAAAGGAAAAGTAATAAATAGTGATAATTAAACAGTGCAAATGACACAGTGTAAACCATAATAAAAATATAAAGTATTGTGAACTAAGTATAACCAGCAACTTGGAACATGGCAACATAACCTAAAGAAAATGTAAGACAAAAAACTATAAACCTAGATTCAGTATAATATATACTGTAAGTATAGATTCAGTTATATCTGAGTGTAACTAATAGACACTTAGACAATTCAAATAGAGATCATTATGTTATAAAAATATTGCAAAAGTTTTATTTTTGTATAATAATGTTATAGCGTGTGGTAGGAAGGAAAGATTACTATTGTATATTAAAGAATGATAGAAATGTAAGGAAGAATGTAATGTAAATAAACTAGTAGTATAAAGTGTGACAAATAAACTGACTACTAGCCAATAAAATAAGAAATAACTATTGCTGGTTATGGACAAATAATAATGTAGTTAGTAAGAAATAAATGTTAAACAAAACCTACATCTACTTGGTAGATAAAAAGAGACAACATAATGTATAAAAATTGTAATAGCCAATGTCCAGTATATAAAGAAATGGTATATGTTACTAGATTAAAGTATAAGTAATCTTAAATGTCTGTAATATACTAATAAAAACATAATTAACAAGATGTTTACTTGGACAAAAACATACATCTACTGTAGAAGGTAGACAGGGACATTACAAGGTACCAAGCATGTCTTATATCATGGTGTGTATAGTAAAAGATCATGTTGTTTATTTGGATTAAATACCAAATGTTACAATGTATTAGAAGTAAGCAATTTTATTGTAAGAAACCAGAATAGCCCAATGTACACTAGACATTTTTAGGCCTATTGTATAAGCCAAGAGTTTTATAGAAAGTTAAGGTTCATAATTATGATTACTAGTATTAAAATGTTTGTTAATAGCATAAAATCATATATACGGTACAACCGAGAAAACAAAATATGTAATAAAAAAGATAACTTTTAACAAAATAATGTATTAGCATAGGCCAAACATTAAAATTGTTCATTTTAAGAAATACTGTATGGAAACATATCATATGAGTTCTTAAAATGATCAGCAGAAAGAAAGCAATTCAATGGTAATAATATTTTGACAATTGTAATTAGCATAAGGAAATTATGTTAATTTTAAGAATATTGTTAATTTTGATCTCAAAAAACAAAATTGTATCAACCCAAAGACTGACGCTATCAACGACAATGCGAGAAATGTCAACCAATCGGAATTTTTATATTTTGCTGTATTAACCCAAAATCCCACGCCAAACTAGCAAGAAAGTGACGCTTAGGGAGGGAGTCTAGTGTGAGAATTCATCGAGTCAAGAACGTCTCTTCCGCGACAGTCGTAGCTGCGAATTTAACATCAGAGTCGAACCTCGGCTAGGTTAGGTGATACGTAAACATACAAACATAACCAAAAAGTGTAAAGAGTGTCGTGAGAGTTCATACTAACATAAGGAGAGTTAAAGTGCATTAATAATTAACATTCATGTTTCGTAATGGTATCCAAGTCACTTTTATATAATAGTAAGTGATTACCTGTATGCGGTCCGCCGTGTGACTTCTCAAACTTGGTTAACGTAACGCGTTTCAAGGCGTATGCCTCATCATCAGACGTTTAAAAAAATAATAATAATAATAATAATAATGCCTCATTTACTAAATAATAACATATACGCAAATAAGATAAAATTTTATTCACGTTACGTAGATGACACGTTCATTATTTTTGACGGAACTTTGAGACAAGTTGACTCCTTCAAAAATCTTTTAAATGAAATCAACAATAATATTCAATTTACTTTAGAGACCGAGCATGATAACACAATTAACTTTCTAGACCTGACCCTCACTAGACGAATGGACACATTGAAATTCAATATTTATAGGAAGCCTACTGCCACTAGCCATACAATACATGCAGATTCCCACCACCCATATTCTCAAAAAATGGCAGCATATAATAGTTTAATCCATAGATTGCTGACAGTCCCCCTTGACAATAATGATTTCCAGGCTGAGCTAAATACAATAAGATTTATTGCAGTTTCCAATGGTTACAGTAGTCACATCATTGATAAATTGTTAAAGAAGCATAATAACATTCAACTTAAGCCCCGTCCACTTAATAAAACACCGAAAAAATTTATATCTGCGAAATACACATACATCATGCCAAAAATTTTATCTTCAGTGATGAACAATATTGGTTATACTATGTCTTTTAGAACCAATAATAAACTAATTAATATACTTAGACCTAAACTGCCCTTACCTATTGAAGAAAAAACAGGCATTTATAAACTGGTTTGCAATGATTGTAACAGCTTCTATATAGGTCAGACCGGAAGAGGTTTTTACAAACGCTTCCGTGAACACTTACCAAAAAAGACACATAATTACAATGATATAAAATCTATTTACACTCGTCATCTGACCCAACACAATCACAATTATACAGATTTTAAGTCTAATCTAATGCTTTTGCATATATGCAACAAGGGCCGATTTATGAATGCCTTGGAGGAGCTGGAAATTTATAATGCATATAATAATGATAGCAGTCGTGATTGTGTTCTGAATAAACAATTGAACTTTGTATCTAACCGCCTGTATGATACTGCTTTGAGACTGCTCAACGAGTTCCAATCAGTAGCAGACAATACCTGAACGGGTGCGCACCCTACATCACGTGCACATAATATGCTTGTTTCTGCAATTTTATTTCTTGACAAACGCAGTTTTGTGTGATATATGTGTGTTTTTGGTTTTTTTAAACGTCTGATGATGAGGCATACACCTTGAAACGCGTTACGTTAACCAAGTTTGAGAAGTCACACGGCGGACCGCATACAGGTAATCACTTACTATTAATAATTAACAGTGAATAATAAAGAGAGTTTTAAAAGAAAAGGAAAGTATAGTGTACATACTTAAAGCTATAATCGACTTATAACAAATTACTACTGTATAATATAATTATAACACTTTGTGTACACTTGAACTATTTATTCCACCGCAACTAACCAAAAACACTGTCAATATTATAATTTTTCACTTTTAAACCATTATTTCTTTGTTTTTTAATGTTTAAACGGTATAACCGATTGAAATAGGTTAACCTCAAAAGTCGACACCGCTCGACATACGAAATAATTGTTATTCTAGATCTAAGATATTGTTCTGTTTTATTGTAGTCACTCTTATACTGTGAGGTTTAGTATTTCGTAAAAGACATTTTCGTTTAGTATTATTGTAGTCAAAAGAACTTGAATTTATATGTAAATAAAGTAAATAATCTGTACACTATGCTTGAATTATATCATATTGCCAACTTCTGAGCGAAGAATTTTAACCAGCCTGGACCATTGTTTAAAAAGAAAAGTTTGTCATTTGATTTTAAAAGGAAAAGAAACAAATATAACAAAGAATAAAAGAAATTGAAGAGAATTAATTGAGTACGGAATTATTTTAAATACTTAACAATTTTTTTATCAGTTTCGGAATATTAGTGTTTGTTTACAGGCGAAGAAAAGTTGATAGTACCTATTGCCCGGGTAACAGGTGCAATTCGAAAGAAAAGTAGGTAAGTGAGTTCAATCAGCCTCCAGGAAGAAATTAAAAGAAGTTAAATCATTTAAATCTATTAAACCATTAATTAATTAATAATAATAAATAATAATCAAGTATTATTCAAATGAGCAATCAGTAGTTTCAAATTTACTCCCTTAACACATGTAAATCTTCAATATTAATCAAAACATATATGTATCATAATTTCTTAACTACTATGAAATTCTATAATCTTCAATAGATTCAATTATTCAACTTCGTTACCATTTCTATAATTATTATAACTTGTTTCCTTACTTTACTATACAATAACTCTCAAAACATGTCATATAGCATAAATTGTAATAGTTAGTATCTGAACTCGTGGGTCTTTTGAGAATGAGATGAGTTATTTTTGAGATGCAAATTCTATGTTAATTTATTGAGTTGTAAATCATAAATGATATACTGTTACTTGTTGCTGGATTCCAAGTAAAAGGACGATGAACTGTTATCCTGCGTTGAACATCGCACTACACTTTGAACTAATCACGCTTGATTAAACCTTCTTTATTTACTTCACTCGCTCGCGTTAGTACTAAACGTCACGCACACATATATAAGTATACTTCTTGCTGCACTCTATGCGCACAAGTTAAACATCTTCTGGTCCGTACGTACTATCGCGCACACATATAAAATAAACTTCTTGATGACTGTAATTCTTTCTCAACTATTTAACCGAGTTAATCTATTGATTTGAACTTAGAATTATAGTATTAAAATGCTCACATCGAGTGACGCAGGTTTCCCGTATTTTGCGTGAAATTTAAACTTAGACTTCCCCTTTTCGTTTGCTTTACTTGTTTTTTATAGTTTTCCGAGTCCTTCCCTCACTACAGCTCTTGTTGATCATCTACCATTGGCTTGACTTTGAAATATTTGCCGGTAATTTCGAACGTACCCATTTCGGTGCTGTATCTTTTTCGCGCTCACTACCGACGCTATCCGTGATTGGTTGCCAGAGAGCGGGCGATAAACTTACGCGGACGTTCGTTAGACTCCTAAAAAGTGACGCTACTTTCTAAAATAGTCATACTTATTGGCGTGTCATCTATTGTCTCTTGAAGGACACAGTACCGTTAACCTAACGGTACATGGGCGTTTTTTGCTAGACTTACTCTACAAAACATTTTATGCTTTTATGACATGTAAGGGTGTTTTGGGTCTATTGTAACTTATTTTGTCGGCGCCTGACTGTCGCATAGTCGAGCCTCTTTTGATTCAAATTTTCATTTATATTTTACTTACATCTATGTACATTTCAATGCTTTATATTATTATAGTTACCATTAATAGTTGATTTATTATTTTATGTGTTTATATACATATTAAATTAATACACATGTTCACAGTAACGTTTCACACTCAGTTCTCAATTAATAATTTTTTTTATTATTAATTGGAAAGTTTAATTGTTTGTCAACAGAACCATAATTCTTATTGGTAATTATATTACAAATCAGTGCAAACAACTAGAGAGGTCTAAGAAAGCATAATTAATAAGATTTTATTATTAAAATAGATCAACCAATCAACGCAAATAAAATACATGTTCTTCAAAAGACTTAACTCAACCAGTAATTAGTCTTATATGTCAACGTAAGCAAAGAACAAGGAACGTTACAACGTATGTTCATAGAATGGGAGGGAGCAGCAGGGAAACCAACTTTGCGGCTGTAAGCATTACACATGGGCCAAAGAGAAGAAGAAATGGCAAAATAGGATGGTAAGGAGAATGTCGCTAATCCTAATATAGAGTTATACGTGGGGAATACGGTAAATGGTATAGAATAAAGGTACGAGTATAGTAGAAGGAGAACAGTATGGAGGAAAATCAAGGAGTGTCAGGACCTAGCAAAAAGTGCGCAAAGACAGTATGAATACGAGTTGTGGAGAATGTCAAGACTTACCGTGGTAAATTTGTAAAAAGGTAAACTGCACCTGTATGCAAGTACGTTCGTACACATGTGACAGCCTTTCTAGAGCGGTGGTTTGCGCCGAACCCGCCAAAGAATTATTACCCCCACTTACAAGTACAGTGTAAACTGTATAGAGAGGAGAGATGGGAGACAACGCTATAACATTTCGCTGTCTCACTTACATACTACCTCTGTCTTTGTTACACACATCCTTATAATGTTTTCGTCAGCCTTGTTACAGTCTATGTTTACACTATGAATCACCGTACAAACCGCACCGTGCCGCGAAGTGACTGTAAATTCTGTTAGCCTGGCAACGAGGGTTTTGTCCACTGGGTATCTCTAAGCGACTGTTCAAAAGTCTACAGTAAAGTCTACAGTCCAAGCTTTGTGAGTTTCAACCCGTTAGCTCTCCTATGTATTTAGCGGTCACGTATTTAAAACATTTAATGTGTCTGTGGGATGAGGGCACGCGTAGGGACACATTCCGTCGAGCGGCAAAGTACATCCCTCCAATTCCGTGTTACGACAAATGTTCTTTGGTTACTGTTACAAGGCCGGTTGTTAGAGGAAAAGATAAAGTACCGAAGATAATTATTATGTAGTATCCCCTATGCGCTTAATGTATACACTGTGCCAATTTGGATCTGTTTGGATCAGCGGTTTGCGCATAAATAAAGAACGAATACTCATCAAAATAAGTAAAAACGAATTAAATGTTTATATTATTACTCCACGTTATGTGGGGTTTCATGTCAAGTTAATGATGACCAACTATATTAAAATGCCCTTATTTTTCTCTGTGCTAGTCCTGTTACACACTTTACACATACTAGTTACACACGTAATCAGGGAACTGAAAATAGGGAAGATACACACAAGAAAACAGATAATTATATGAAAAGATAAACAAATAGAGGGGAAAGAGAGATATATAGACAGAGAGCAAAATAGAGCGAGGGTGAGAGAGTAAGGGGGAGAGAGAGGGGAGATAGATAGAGAGAGAGAGAGAGAGAGAGAGAGAGAGAGAGAGAGAGAGAGAGAGAGAGAGTACACGTGTGAAGCTTATTCTGGGTCTGTATTATGTGTGCTTTGTATTCTCGAGAATTTAATTGTGTTCATCAGAACATGCTTTGTGACTGGAATAGTAACAAAGACACGAGTTGCGTTGATTAGACGCAGTAATAATTTTATGAAGAATATTTTCTACTGAAAATACAATATTACCTGATAATTAAGGGAGCATTATATTTAGTAAGTAATATAATAAATTTTATTGTAAATTGTTCAATATTGTTTTTCAAACTTTAATCCTATCTGGGTACATTCGCGCTTCAAGTCTTTATACACTTAAAGAGCACACTGCCGTGAGCACTTTCCAGCTCCAAAATCTAATACGGTTTTTATTCAAGGTACGAAAATTCCCTAATAGTTTTAACTGTTACCATTAGAGAAGTTAATTAGATATACTAATCAATTATAGACCTACATGAGTAATTCAAACTTTTTTAAACATTTTGTGTTCCTGAAGGAGTATAATTTTGTGTAACACTGGTCCGGTCTACACATTAAGTTGTTCACTTAATTAGTTATTTATAGAGATATTTGTGAAAAAATTAATTTTTATACAAATGTTACTTTTTCTCAACCTTCCACTGTTGAAAACGTTTCTTATTTTATTTACGATGCATTGACTCTTCCTTATTTGTTCTTCCTTATTTTCTCAACTGCATTGGCTCGCTTAACAACTTCTCTGAGTCCTTTGCGTACTATTTGGATTCACTTGTACATTTCTTTGCCCAAAATTTTCTTTACTATTTTATCATTTTATTTTCTAACAATACGCAAACGTTCATTTAGTTGTAAGCGTGTGTAAGTTTAAAGACTTAGCGGAGAGACTGAATGAGATTCTTAACTGCGTAATATTGTAATTCACAGAAATGTACATGAAATGAATAAGTTACCAAGGGTTTATTAAAGGAATTTGAGTGGTTAGAATTAAGAAAGAAGTCCAATTGTTTTACGGTGGTAGGTGTGGAAATATGAACATAAGGCTCCTTTTTTTTTTACTACAATCAGAAATATTGATTTGATTGCACTTTCATAATGCTTAAGTACAAACAAGATTACTTAGGAGTTCTCGGGAAACTTTGCACAACGACGTAGCCTACGTACCACGTTCATTAATCAATGTCTACGAATTCGTTTTTGTAAATAGTGTCTGTTTTACGATATTGTGACCGCAAGTGTGCTGTATATGTCCTGACGATGGTCTGTGACCGAAATCGATCGTTTTTAAGAATGTGAGTAATAAAAATAGTATTGCAAATCGTATGTATGGTACCTTTAGGCTATGAACAATAAATACAATACAATAGAAAATTGAGATTATAGGTACCATTAGTAAACAATAAGTGGGTGTATATTATAAATACATCACATTATCATTAGTTAATAGTAGTCAATTTATTGGCGATGTCATTTTCTTGGTTGTAACTAATACGGTATACTAAATAATTAAAATATTTAATAAACCATTTTATAATAAAATATTTTATTATTCATTTAAAATAATTAAATGAAGCATACTGACTTAGCTTTGCTGGTGAAAACTGTTTATCCATAGCTGTCACATATTTAGCTTATCCTATAGAAGACAAGCTGCAACTTGTCCTCTATTACTCTGCAACTGCAAAAACTAGTAGGCCTACAACCTGTTTTCAGTTGTTATTGTAATGCTCAAAACCAGTTACAGATATCTTATTCTACTTCTTATTTTTCTTTGGTCTGACTATTTTTAAACAGTTGTGTGTGTGTGTGTGTGTGTGTGTGTGTGTGTGTGTGCGTGCGCGCGCGCGTATATAATTATACACACACACATATAGAATTATCTCTCATTATTCGCGTTTTTTTTCCGCCGTTTCACATATGAAAGGTTACTAATTCTTCAATTTGTTATTTCTCATTGATACCTTTCTTTAGTGAACATATACGTTATGAGCGACAGAATTATTGTAATTCCAAAAATAAATGGTAGTACTTTAACAGATTAATATATTGTACTATACCTATTGTATATTGTACCTATTCTACGCTACAATAATGTACTAATTTTTATCGAAAACATTCTAACAATATGTAATATTGTACTCGTTGAAGTCTTAGAGGAAGCAGAGATAAAAACCATTGTTAAAAAAAAACTACTTTGTTTATTTGTTAAACTTCCGTAATGTTAAAATATAAACATTTGTTTTGTAGGTACGTTATTTCTGATAACTTCTTTTTTTATTCTAAGTGCTAAATCTTGTATCCACATTTTCTTTAACCGCGCTACTCTCGAAGAACCTATTCCCGCAGACAACGAGGGATTATATATATATATATATATATATATATATATATTGCAACAGATGAAATTTTATTATACTAATAAGGATATAGTGAGTGTGTAAAAATCACAAACAAGTCTATTATGGAGGAGATGAAAAATTATTTATTATACACACAAATATAGTTTTTAAAGAGGTATATTGTATTATAAATTGTCGTGTATTGTAATTTGCAATAATAGTTTATAATGTTCGATAATATATCGGTTTTACTTGATTGAGGCTACGACCTCAGTACGTGCAATCTTCCGCTTCCTACCGCTGCTTCACACCTGGCGTCCTCTTCTTCAGCGTCACTCCTTCCTGGCGTCCTCTTCGTCCTGGTGTCTTATACACAATGCTTATTATTTTCCCTAGAATAGTTTATTATTAATTGATATGTAAATTTTATCAATCTCAGGGTGAATATGGGTATCAATTTAATAAGGTGTATTAGTCGTACACCTTTCACGCAATCTTGAAGTGTCTTTATAATCCCTAAGCGGATATCTTAAACTTACACGAAAAGCACTACACTATATTATAATTCTATCTAAATAATTGACCCACTCGGCTCTGTACGCAGAACTTCGTACCGAATACCAAGGATTATGTTAAGCTATACTTTTCTATGTTCGCTCGAGAAAAACTCTCTCACGCACGAGCACAACTTCACCTTGCAACTCTTACAGACAGACTGTGTCGATATTTACTCTACAGAGAATGAATGTTATTGAATTTAGTGTTTTCCGATTGGCTAAACCCAAGTCACATGATTGATGCTTTCATCAGATATAAACGTTTCCAGAAAGAGTTTGTATAAATATGCACTAACTTGCATCGAATTATCTACAAATTGTTATGACCCTATTAATGATAAGTGTTTCAAATTGATTTTTTCCTATTTAAAAAACCATATTTCTAAAATAGTTATGAACCATAGAGTACACATAAATTTAAGCTATTTACATAAACAATTCATTGTCAAAGTTTCACGTCGATTGGTTAATTACCGCGGAAGATATAGCGATCACACGTTATCACACCCGCACAAATTCACTCAAAAAAAAACATGACAATAAAGAACATCTTTTTATGAAGAATTTGGTATACCCTACATGTTTATCCATTTCGAATACAAAACTTACGGCTAAAAGGCAAAGTATTACATAAAACAAATTTAAACATGAAATGCTCGTCATCCATGTGCTCTGATACAAACAACATAACTTATCATCCTGTGTTCCGTTGCAATATATATATTATAACGTTTTTGACTATGTTGTCTATCTATATCGTTGACGATACTTACGTTATAAATATTTATGGTGTATAATCGTAATAATAATAATAACAACGTGAATTGTTTAGAAACTTTTAAAACATTTATTAATTAAAACTTTCATTTAAATTGCGAGCTAAAAACTCATTATTATTTGCATGTGTATGTGTACTCGTAGTACACCTCCTTGTTAATAAATACAAGTAATCTCATATTACATAGAAACATAAAATAATCTTATAACTATAACTAACATTGCTTATTATATAATATTGCTCACGACTTGCTCAATTTATTATGATTAAAATATTATTAAATTTTCGAATCTTTCTTTTTTTTAATTCTTATTGTTGTTGGATATGCATTTCTTATTTATGACTTATTAATTACTTTAGAAAAATTACTATTCTTTCAACATTAATTTAAATATTTTCAATAAATTATCGTTTCAAAATTATACTTTCATAATTCAGATATTACTCTAATTATTATACAAAAACAGTTACATTTACAAATTATTAATTACATTTTTTGAAATTATATTGTCTTTCTTTTTTCAATGTTTAATTGTCTTTGATTAAGTCTTTCGTTTGGATGAATACATGGCTTCCTTTCACCTTAATCGTGGCGGTTCCTCAGCGTATCCTCTTCTGGTCCTGAATCCTTGATCCTTGATCGTGTAGTCCTGGAGTCCGTTCCTCGTCCTCCGGATTCTCTCAGTAGTCCGATGACTCGTACTCTACGTCTGGAATCTATGCCACGTAGTGTGCTGCTCTCTCGTTTTCCGTAATAGCCTCTGTCTGCAGTGGTGATCTCACGAAAGTGATGATGTTGTCGGACATAGCCTCCGGCTGCTGCTGTAGTCGTACGAGAAAGAGAACAAGGCTGGTGTGTCTCGCATATTTATAGTCTAGGGCGCAAAAATCATGTATCGACAATTCTCTGCAGGAATCAGTCTGTCGTAGCGTCCTTTTACAAACACGATTATTTACACACTTATTTCACTGATCTTCGCAACATGCGAAGTCTTTTGCAAATTACCCGATATTCATCTGGTTGGTAATTTTTATGTACAACTGTGTGTTAACCGTTTTTCTCTATCTCAGTTATTATGGGTTTTATTTATATTTATTTGCACTGTATTTGCACTTTTTATTATTTTCGCACAATCTTTCATATACGCGTGCGTCTTTATATTATTTACATTGGGGCGTATTTTGTTTTGTGATATTTCACACACACTTATCACAGTTTAAATAATTTATTATTTTATTAACGTTTATTTAGGGGTGATGCTTTGCAGGAATTAACTGGCTGCACTCACACACGTAAGATAAATGTGTACACAGACGCAGCTGTGTGTGGCGTGACCTACATGTTCAAGCAGGCAAATTTGTTGTCTCGTTTACAGCTTTCTATCTGAATTATTATTACTACTGACAATATTGATTATTTATTTTATTTACACAAATTATCTTAACTAATTGTGCAATGCACAGTACCATATACATTCGTACTGTTGCAATATATGTGTGTGTGTGTTTGTGTGTAATCTTCTTAATTTTAGTTTAGTATTAACTACATGAGACCTAAAAAAATGTTACTTTCAACCTTTTCAATTTTGGCCGAGTGTGAACAAGAATTCAATTTTGTCGTAGTTGATTCGTTTTAAGAAAATCTGTCGAGAAAGTGGCATCACTGTGACGTAAACTACAGATAAAATTAGATACAACCTATCAAGGAGAACACCTACAAGTACGTTGAAAATATTCCGTTGTGTGTACCCGCCTAAATTAAGATACAGTGGAAATACACGAGCGTAAACATATCAGAGCCTGCTGGCGTTTGTACCTGATAATGAACGCATTGTACGGTGTACACACACGCGCGCGCGCTCCCCCTCCCGCCTCACACACACACACACTCTCGCTCTCTCTCTCTCTCTCTCTATATATATATATATATATATATATATGAGATGTATACACAGTTAACAATAGAAACCCCCTCCTGTGTATATTTCTGTCTGCTTATTTCCTCGTTTGCTGTTTCAGTACGCGTCTTGTTATTTTGTTCACAAAAGCAAACAGATTGACTATTTATAGAATTCAAATTCACGCCTCTTTTATTCTGATTTGCACTCAACATACATATGTCATACTGTACGCTGCATATTTCCTCTTTTCCTATCACTACGTTCAAGGATTCAAGTATAAGAACAAACTCACGATCGTCAACTGTGTAAAAGGGACATCTAATTATTTTAATGTTTTTTAGGAGACACGCTAAAACATCATATGTTTTGATGAGTTTGATTTAGAAAATTACTTTCTGAAAGATACCATATTGCTTAACTACAGAAATGATAAACGTTTTCAGAGTACTCAAAACGTCTTTTATTTCCTTGTAAAGTTGAAGGCGTCAATTGTACATTCGTCCCCTTTCTGTGGAAATAGAGAATAGAGGCACATAATTTTTATTGTGCCAGTTTCCTTCCAGTGGTGGTTCTTGGACTACTGGAATACCGTGTTTGGTTAAAAACTATTCCACAACAAAGGCTGACCGCGCTGGAGCTTTGTCGTAATGCAGTTTCCATGTGCCTGAGGTCTTTTTCTGCGCACAGCATCCTAGCAAGCAGCGAAAAATGCCCAGATCAACAGTCAAAATGATTTGATCTGATCCGAGTTAGATGTTGAAATCGTTGCTAAGCTCTGTGATTAATTCGGATGGCTTTGCGAATTTTTTCGACCATTTCATAATTGCCGATTATCGAAGGACATTCTTCACGTTGTAACCAGTTGTTTCGTTATAGGGTTACTTCTAATTGAAATGTAGCCTCACTTCGGGTTCGTCAACTTGTAACGATAAGAATATTTCGTTACGTACAATGTTATTAGTAATAGGTTACTTGTATATATGCCGTGTGCACTTGAATTACACCGCCCGTTGGAAGTGTCAACTTGTAATATAGATAAATAATGTAGCGACAAACTCGCACTGGAGTCGTCGATGTGTAATTATAAATGTGTTATGTTGAACGGCGAATGGTTTTGTAAATTGCCCCTTGTTCCCACTATGCCGCACGTTTCCGTGACGTCACTCAACGATGCCAACTGTCGTGTCCGCTGCAATCTGTGAATTTTATTTCCTAAATGTAACAGCAATAATAACGACACACAAATACCATCAAACATATATCCTTATGGAATCCTTTATTCGGAAAAAACACTGGTTAACTGTTTTAATAAATTTAAACAGGATAATCACAATTGTAGCGCAAACTATAAGTCTTCTTTTACCAGTTGGCAGCAGTAGCCAAACATTCAGTATTTCTTCGAAACCAAAATAATGCTCTTGTTATCGTTCTAATAAAATATAAATTATCTCAGGGCGTATATGGTTCGGGGATTATAATTAAACAAAATATTACACTATTAATCAAAATACAAGTTTTACAATTACAGGATATTACAATGTTAGAGTGTTACGTGCACACAGGAGTTGTATAGTGGTTACCAGTTTTAAAAAGGTTATGTCCAGTTCAGGCTTTGATAGTTATTATGTAAATTAAAAGTTCTTGTTGTGTTTGAAAAGGTGTTAATCTTATATAGTGTTATTAGTGATTGTTCTTAGTGTTTGTGTCATATGGTGTCTGTAGTTTAGTTGATTATTACTTAAAAGTCGTGTATACAAATGTGGGTGTTGAAGTACAATATAATAAGATGTCAAGATCACCAAATCCTCTTCTTGTATTCTTTCTGGTTGAAGATAGGGCCCACGTCCACGTCAGATCTTCTTCCTTGGCCTACGTCCACTTCAGATCTTCTTCCTGGTTCTTGTATCTTCTATTCCATGTAATGGGTATTCTTCTGTTATTGCAAAAAGTTCGTGTAGTGTACCTCTAACTGTATTTATCTGGTTGTATAGTTTTTTCACAATTTATAACATATAATGTAAGACGTTTTAAAAACGCGTCTATCCGCGAAGATCGTTGTCAAAGAAGTCTCATTTTATTTATCCGAAATTTCTGGTTGCTAAGGGTAAACTTGGAATCTGG